>BMAU01015719.1:600000-1102500 GCA_019973935.1 Trichonephila clavipes
CATTTGTAGCGTGAGAGAAATGGGGAAGTTTACCAACTAACAGTAGAAGAATCCAAAATGCAGTAACGCGTAAAGAAAAATATTAAAGACTTTTATTCAGCATCAAATATTTATTTCCATGCCAACGTTATAACATATCTTTATAAGCTGTGGTAAACCTCTTTTATTTATATGTTTAGGCTATTTTTATTATTTTACTTTTTATTCAGAATTATTGAACAAGAGGGAATAAAACTGTTTTGAGACATTTTATGTTATGTTAGAAGTAGATATGTTCTCTTTATTCAAAGAAGTAAAACTATAATGATATATATTAATGAAAAATGGAGTTATGACATCTCAGAAATTGCATTTGAGTAAATAGTTATAATATTGTATCTTTCAACGAAGGACAGGTGATGAATCGATTTAAATTAACTAATCATCTGACAATGTGTATTTCTTTCTTTTCAATGTGTTAAGAAGTTTAGACAATATGATAAAAAGGGGAATCACCAGTTTTTCACTTCGACAGTTTTCTCTCAAAATTGATCAATGCATTTCAAATAACACACTGAATCAATGGTAGCATAAAACATGCACTTCAATAAAGGTTAATGCAAATATGTTGTATTATTATTCAAAAGGTGTAATATAATTCATTTAGATAAATCTTGAATTATTATTCAACATTTTTAAATATATATATATATATATATATAAATTTTCATTATACTCTTACACATTTGAGGATAAGAATGAATTTATATCTTTAATTTAGGATCTAGAATTTTTAGGCAAATCCTTATGATGTGTGCCCTAACTTAAATGAATAGAATGGCTAAGCATCACTCACACCACTTTGCAATTTAATATAGAAAATCTTTCTTCGCGTTTTTGCATATCCTCTAACTAGAGAAGGGCAGGAGGTGTGTGTTTCCCACAGATTATGGCAACTCTGATACCGTTGGAAAGGTTTTGACATTTAGGGAAAATATTTCATTTGAACTAGCCTTTGGAAGAGAATTGTTTTCAAAATATTGGCAAAATTTTGTGTTTATAGAACTGAATTTCTATTCTTGATTTTGCAGTCATAAGTAATCGCAAAATGATTTCTTTTTTCCTCACCAGTTGCTTTTTGGGCAACTAATAACTCCCTAAAATAAAACAACAAGCAGGCTAGACTAGTAATGACTGTTTTATCGACAATCACGTTACAAAATGAAAGATCATAGATTCAACTCCATAACTAGGCCCAACTTCGCATAACACTAGGGTCACGTCATCTTATCTGAATGAGCACAATAGGAACGCCAATCATAGGTACTGTTACAATTTTCTGCAGTTGAACGCTTCGGGCCCTCTTCCAAAACGCTATACCAATTCTCCCATTCAGTGATGTCGAATCAGCTGAGAATTTAGTTCTTGAAGTTAGAGATAGTTTTGATATTGCTGTATGATTCTGAAAGCAAATACAGAAGATTGTTCACGTTTTATGGAAACGATCTTGATAGTTAATTTTTATCAATAAATTCCTTATTTTTTTGTAAAAATTCATTTCTGTTCTATAGCCATGGTTCCTTACAACAGCTGTAGCTCAAATTTTTCATTAAAGTAAATTTTTTCTTAGTACTGTCATGTAAGTTTTACTCCATTCATCTTGAATCGTTTTCTAAAGTCCGTTCAGTGTTCTTGTATGCTGTTTTCCTAAGACTCGTTTCAATAAACCTAAAGCACACAAGTCAATTGCAGAAGCGTTGGGTGATTTTACGCATATTTCATGAAATGGGATATTCTTTATTCCTGTTTCTGATTTTTTTTTTTTTTTTTTGCTAAATGAGCGGAAGTTGACTTTAACGTGTGGCTAGAGACTTTGTCCATATGAAGCTCAACTTTATCAATTTCTTTCCAAGTAAAGTGAAAATTTCTTCTTCAAAAATTGATTCTAAAATTATCTGCAGATTGTAGAGGGAATTAATGTCGGCTCTGCTTTAGATTTTTTATTTTTAGTTTGCCGTCGTTATATTAAACTCCACAACTATCATAAATATCTTTAGGAACATTACTATACACTAATGAAGCCATTTCGTTCAGTCATTTCCGTCAGTTGAGTGGTAGAAAATTCAACATTTTTTACTGCAGTTACTTGCATATGCTTGTACCTCATCGAGTATTATTCAAACTTCAATTTTTCAGCAGATATGTGTTTTTAACATAATTTTCAACAATTTGCTTTTTTTCAGCAACATGTCTTCAAAAAGGAGACGAACTTTACGTTTAAGCGTATGTGTTAACTATAAATCTTTATGAATGATTTTAATTACAATTCCTGAAGACATTCCAATTTTGATCCAAGGAATCTTTTAATCAGCGGATTTTCTTTTAGGATCAGAGACTTCACTTTCTGTCTAGTTCCCTGCATTGGAACAGTCTTAGGATGAAGTTTCGTGGTCATGTGTTTATTTTTACCTTCTTCAAGACGCATTTTTTTCTTTCAAATTTGATATATTATAAATAAATTTGATTGAAATGCAATAACCGAGATTTTTACACCACTTCTTAATTTGTTATACGAGTATTCTTCCTTTAAGATATATCCGACTACCCTAAAACCATGATTTTTTTCAAAAATTGGCAAATTTTTTTTATGACTTTATTTTATAGACCATTTTGTTAACTTAATAACAATACGAAGTACTTTATTTTCCCTCCACTAGAACAAAAACTACAAGAGTTTTAGTAAAAGAAAATGCCATAACTTCACACAAGATGTCAAACTTTAAAATGCGTTTTACTCGAAATGTGTTTTTTTTTCGAAAAATTCAAACGGGGACCGCGATTGCTCAAAAGGTTTTGAAAATAATTAGCTGAAATTTTTTGATTATGTTCTGCATAACAATAGAAGTGTTTTGATCTTCAGATTTATCAATAACTGTTTTATTTCAAAATTTGCAGTTCTTTATGTGAATATAGTCAATGTTTTTTTAAGCAATTTCGTATAATGACTTAGATAAAGTGCTCTAGTTTTTGTAAAAATTAAAATATCTCTTATCGTGAAGGTCACTTGAAACAGGAATAACAAAGTAACACATCAAAATTGAAAAATTGAGAATTTGTTTATAAAATCTTTGTACAGAGCGGGCCCCGTTTATGTACTTTTTCGTACATTTTTACTAGTTTTTTTCCCATTTTAATAATAATAATTTTTTTTCTTTTACCAATTTTAGGATTTTTTCCTTAAAATATACTAAATAAATATAAAAATCACAAAAATATCTCCATATCTCCTTTTTTTCAAAAAAAAGTTGTCGCAAGTAGTCGGATACCTTAAAAGCATAATTAAGTAACCTTCGAGTAATATTTTATCTTTAGCAGCTGTTTTTAAAATACATCTTTTATTTTACATTACAAAAAAAGAAAACTTTGGCAGATGATTATTCAGAAGTTTCCAAAATTTTATCTCAAAATGCAAACGCGAAAACGAATTCCGAAACATTTCCATAAAGTGTGAATGACCTTCTGTATACATACATTTCTGAAAATTTATCAATGTTTTGAATAAATTCTTTGACATTGTAAAAATATAAATACACACAAATCTGGTGACATAAATCAAATATCATGCAAACTCATTTTTTGATGGTAAGTTATATTAAATATTTGGTTTTGCTTTTCACACGAATGCCTTTTCAATGGTACAAGGTACGTCACAATCTGTAAGGAAACATTCTTGCACTTCCATGGCACATAAAATAACTTTTGTAGTTTCCCCATGGAACGGAAGAAAATTAGGCATGAATTCTTTAAAAAATTTTAATGCTGAAATCAATGCCTAAAAATTAATAGACAATTATTTTATTATTTTTTGCATGACTATAATTTTAATGAGATTGATACACATTTTGTTCTGCATCTTAATTTCTTTTCAAGGAAAATGTTACATATAAAACACCATGTGATATCTAACGTAAATTCCTAGAAAATGATTTTCCGTTGATATTGCTTTTGTGTCTTCCTTTCTGTAGAAAATGCAACATTTGTTTCAGTTTGATAAATACACTAAATAACTTTGAAAATACAACTCCATAAACTAGCAGCCAGAAAAATATACACATTTCAGGGTAGGTGCACTCAGCAATCTATGCAAGTGATGTTTGATGTGCATCTCTCTGGAACAGAATATAAAGAAAGGAACCTACGGAATGGGATAGTAGACATGTCGTTATTTCTTCAAAATAAAGCATAATGCATGTGTTCTTGTCCAAAATGATATCTGGTTCGGTCTTCAAACCACTTCTGCCATATCATTTTTAATTTAGGATCTTGAAGGAATGTAGCAAAATCTTGTTTTTCTCCACAAGTGTCTCGAGCAGGTTATTGTGGATCTAGACTCATTAGTGGAAATAACAATTACAGTTTTAATGAATGAAAAAAAATTATTGCATGTAATATTTATAACCAGTTTTAAAATACAGTCAGGCACCAATTTAACGAACCTCTATTTAACAAGTTTCGAGATATAACGATTTCCCCCCGATTAAAATGAATACAAGCAAGCCCTATTTATCGAAAAATAAACCATAGTTAACAAATTATTATTACAGCCGAAAAAAATTATTATTTTGGATGAGATAAAAGTCTATTTTTTCACTCATTGGGTTTTATCGTGTACAACAAGTAATATAAAAAAAATTAAGCCAATTGCTACTTAGATCAACAAAGAAAAATTTCATTTTAGCTACTTTTTTAATAGTTACAATTAATATAAATATGTATATACATATAACAGAATCACATCATTAAGTTGCAGTTAATTTTTATTAATTATCATTAAAGTATTGTGTTATCATCCAAAACAATCGTGTATATGAAATTTCTTTCCAACTGAAGGCATTAAAACGTGAGAAAATTTTTTTTTAATGTTTTGACCCAATTCACTAAATATGAAACCAACGTGGCTGTGCGTCTTTGTTCGCCACCTTTTTCAGTGATAGCATGAGGTTTTGTTGGGTAATAAGGGAACTTCGGGTATTTGGGAGTACTAGGTATTCCAAAAAACCCGAAATCTCATTACTACTATTCTTTAAGTGTACATTACGGCTATCGTCAATGTTCAAGTCATACGTATAATAAGTAAGTAGTAAAAATGTTTGAAAATTACCTGCAAAAACTTTTGAAAATCGCAAAATAGACTTTGTTTTGCAAACGGTCAACTCTCACTGCAATAGATTATGAGAGCCTTTCTTCTGCAGTTCAAGGCTACCCCTCACATTAACAGCTACAAAGCCCAAACCTTGGTATTCCCTATTACCCTACTTTTCTCAATAATACCCGACTCTCATCCATAAATTACGAGTTTCAACAATTTCACAATTGTCAGTTTTGTACTATTGAGAAAAATGTTCTTGTTCCTTAAGTTTTGACATGTTTATGGGAATGTTGTATGTTTCTGTCTTCTGCAAATTCGTGGCGTAGTCAGATTAAGTTCTATATTAACATAACAATAGTAGCACTACAATTATATGAATATTTTTTAGAGTTTCTGAACTAGTATTTGTATGTGCATAATATGTGTTCCACACATAGTATAAATTAATGTTTCAAAAAGTATATTCTTGTTACAAATATAGCCTGTAATTTTATTTTAGGTTACCTGGCCCTGTTTGAAGCAAATATAGATATTTCCAAGATTTGAAGATAAGATCGCAAGATCGAGAAGAGAAATCCTAGTTAAGGTAATTTGCATACAGATTGGAATAGACTTTTTTAAATAAAATTCATGTTTTATGTTACATATAAACAAAATATGTACAATCTATGTTATTACTTTATGTGTCTAATTGTGAGTTATCTAGATGGCTGATTTTTTTAACTCTCCCGAATGGGAGTTACATTAATGGTGACAAAAAATAAAAGCATGTGTAGCAAAAATTTGTGAGAAGTTTTTCTGGAAAAATCTCTTTTTGTTGGATAATATCATTTCTTTAATATAGGGTTTCTCAAAACTCAGTCAAGCGAGCACAGAATGAAATAGGGGTCATACCTGTTCTGGGAAGCTCTCAATTACTTGGTTAAGAGGACACAGTACAATTCAATTGAAAAAAAGCGGTCAAAAATCAAATCTAATTTTTGTAGCCTAAATTATTTTTATATACTTTTCTATAACCTCACAAAGTTTGAAAACTCTAAACTTAAGAAACGCAGAATTATGATAGCTTTTACATTCATTTTTTTTCACATCCCTATGACAAATCAAAACTTTAAACTTACTTATCTCAGAAAGGTAAAATAACTAGTTTGTCTTTGTTTCTTTTTGTACGGACTTGTTACAATAGCAACCAGTCCTCAACAGCTCATATATTTAATGGCGCAATTCATTTAGTACTACAAACTATGGTGCCAGATGCACCAGTATCAATAGCGAGAGCAATCGGGTTTTACCGTTGCCATACAAATTATACATTCAAGATTATAAGATAAGTAACATATGCAAATTCCAACAGTCTTCATTTAAAATGCTAGGGCTTTTTTTCTATTGTGCCTAATGCTTTGAATTTTTTACCTATTGTTTATAGTACATGTAACAAAATTCGTTTGCATTTTTTAATCAACTAATACTTATTTTTTAAAAAATAACTGAAATCAGAATTTATCCATTTTTTAATGAATTTTTACCAAGCATTCGAAATAAGAAATATTGCACAAATACCAATCGTGTTATCGCAAAACCCATACCAACTTCTGTTATAAATATTTGGATGTACTTGTAAATGAAATTTCATGCTTGTATGTAAATTTTTGTAGGGGTGGATTAGTATTTTAAAATAATTTCACAAAAAAAATTGTTTTTCTTTAAAAAATTAAATGGCTAACTTTTTGCGAAATTTTGAGCACAAAATCTGTTTTACATAGTATACACACATAGGAGGCAACCAAAAAGTTTGAAAATCTTTAAATTAAAAATTTTTGCTTAAATCGTACCATGTCTCCTTAAGTAAGGACTAGTCTATTTTTAAAAATGAGGAACATTGACACGCTCCATTACCATGCTGTTAATCTAGGTCACAAGTTGGGCAAAAGACTTGCCTGATTTAGTTGAAATTAACGTTGTTCTTTTGAGTCTGGGTTTGAGAAAATGATATCATCTAACCTTGACTCTCCATAAAAAGAAAAATATTGCACACGCTCAAAAGCTAGTTTTCTCAAAAGATGGCTCATTTAGTTCAGAAAGGTACACTTGTTCATTCTTGCGCGTACATCCATAACAATCCTAGACATTTTGTTTGTTTGTTTGTGGAGCAATATTTTAAAACCACCTCAGTAGACACACTCCATCCCATCATTAGCTACTGTGACCACAAATATCAAAATTTTACAATGCTCTTTTCATTAACGTGATCTTAAATAGCCATGTTATTAGTTAAGATCACAATGAAGAAAAACTATTTCATATTTTGATGAAACTTATTGATGTTTGCGCCGATTCGAGAAAACAATTCCACCTAAGTTTGACGTCTCATAAAAAATAATACATAAAACTCTAAACAAGTTATTTGGAAAGATAATACAATTAGTCCCAATTCATCTAAAATGATGCAACACTTACTACTTTTCTATCCATTATCTTACATCTTTTTTTTATTTAACAAAATGACTGTTTTCAAAAACTTAACCTTAATTGAGTAACCCCGAAATCAAGCGTTGTTGCAGCTGCTAATACATATGTATTAAAACTGTTTTGTATATGATATATCATAAATAACTACTAAAAGATATGTTACTAAAGATATGTTAATTTTTTCTATGCATGGTTTTGATTTCGAGGACCTTTTTAATTCTATAGATATTGACGATATGATTAAGGTTCTAAAGATAATTTATGATAAATATGAATTATATACTTCAATGAAAAAAGAAAAATTTGATATTCTTGTTAACCTCGTATTAAAAGAAAATTTCATTACATTTGATCAGAATCTTTATAAACAGATCAAAGGATTACCTCAGGGTGGTCCAGCTAGTAATTGTTTAGCGAACCTATATTTACGATTTTTTTAAATAGATCATGTTGTAAATGATTCTTACTTAATTTATCGTTATATAGATGATATAATAATTTTTGGTAAAAATAGTGAATACAAACCAAATATTACGTCCTACCCTGATTATCACAAGCTCCTTAAAACTAACTTCAACTCTAATATGGTGGAATTCTTGGATTTAGAGACTTGCATCTTATTAACAATAATGTAGTCAGTAACATTTTTGACAAAAGAGATTCGTTTAAGTTCCATATAATTAAAATTCCTGTATGGAACAGTAATTTACATATATCAATTTACAGAAATATCATTTTGAATTTTTTATTTAGAAATGATAACTTAACTACCCAAAAAATAGATAAGTACAATAATATAAAAAAAAAATTTCAATGTTGTTTAGATTATGAATACCCTTTTAATTTCTTAAGAACTTATATTCATCTCAAATACATTAACCGTCTTGCTACTTCGAATTCCAAAACCACCACACAACAATAGGATTTCAAAGTCAGCATGTTAGTGGTTTTGCTGTGAAGATTATATCATAATACTCATATCACAGTTTACATTTTTTCCACACACATCTTGAACATCTTACACATTGTTGACAACCAACCAAATTAGAGCCTAGCAAATTTACATTTTTGACAATCAACCAATTCAAATTTTACCATTATTGATTGTCGTCATTTTATACCTGTCTTTGCTGGCTGGTTTAAAAGTCACCTCAAAAGATGTGTTTAAGTATTTTCGAATTTTTTAACTTGGTGAATAATTGATTTTCATTAATGGCAAGACGCTTGATTCTCTTCGTAAAAGCTTTGTGAGTAAAGAAATTTTGTTAAATTATTTTTTCAAAGATACTTTTCTTATGTAATTGTGTTTTAGCATTTTTCTACTTTTCTTACGTAATTATTTTGTGATTTTTCTGCATTAAGAGCTTGGGAGAGTTTGTTACATAATAGTAGTGAGTGGTTTTATCATGCTCTCTGAGTTATCCATACTCTGAAGTTTTGTTTATTTTACTTTATTTGGTTTTCCTACCGAGTTGCAAAGGGGGAAGGTTGGCGCCTTCAAACTAGTTTAACCCCACTTATACGGTCATAAGTCCGAAATTGTTTTCTGACTCGCTATGTTCTTCTTTTTTGTAGTTTTTTTTCTCTATAATTTTGTTCTTCATGTTCAGCATTTATATTTTTATTACGCTATTTCTTGTTATGTTCTTTATCTTTAATTTCTTGTTTTTGATATATAATACATATTTCATATATATATATATATATATATATATATATATATATATATATATATATATATATATATATATATATATATATATATACACTGGTGTGCAAAAATTAAGGACAAAGTCGAAAAATGAGCATATCAGCTGAACGAAGAGACAGAGCGGAAAGAAAGACCAATCAGGAGATTAAGTAAGGTGATGTACAGTAGCACATGCGCAGATATGCAGGTAGACGTAAAGGGGGAGTGTCTGAGTAGCATAAAGCATGTTGTCGAAGTAAGATCAGTATTTCTGGCAAAGAGATTGTACGCCGTATAGCAGTTAAAATCACACCGAGTTGCTGCCTCAGCGAGAAATGGCGAATAATCAATCTGTTAGACGACATCTGGATGCTTTTACCCGAGGTCGAATCATTGGGAAGTTGGAGGAAGGCCGCAGTTTGACAAGTGTGGCTTCAGATTTCGGAATTGCTCACAGCATCGTTTCACGACTTTGGAGACAATTTCAAACTACAGGAACAGCTATCCGGGGGTTCAGTAGTGGTTGTCCACGAGGAACCACACCCGCAGATGACCGGTACATTGTCTTACAGGTCAGAAGAAACAGGCGGCAGACAGCGGGAGAAATCGCTAGACACACGACACAGGCGACTGAACGACCGATATCGCGTTTTACCGTGGTCAGAAGACTGCACGGTGGTGGTCTGTTTGCACGACGCCCTGTACGGTGTGTACCTTTAACGCCTGCCCGTCGGAGAAGGCGGTCTCTGTGGTGCCGGGAACACCGAAATTGGAGAGACAATGAATGGGGATGAGTACTCTTTACTAATTAGAGCAGATTCAGTTTGAGTAGCGATTCTCATCGCATACTCATCTGGAGGGAGCGGAGAAGCCGCAATTATCCCTCGAACATCATTGAAAGGGACAGGTATGGAGGTCGCGGTGTTCTCGTTTGGGGAGGCACCATGCTTGGTAGTCGTACAGACCTTCACATCTACGACGCAGGTTCAGTCAAAGGGACCCGTTATTGTAACGAGATTCTTCTTCCATATGTGCGTCTTTTTAGAGGCGCTATGGGTCTGCAGTTCCTTTTCATGGACGACAATGCACCATGTCATCGCACAGTAGCTGCCGAACAGCTCTTAGAGAGTGAGGAGATTGAACGTATGGATTGGCCGGCACGATCTCCGGATCTCAATCCCATCGAGCATGTATGGGATTTTCTAGGCAGACGCCTGGCAGCTCGTAGATTACCACCAGTAACGATTCGGGAGCTTCGATTGGCGCTGCAAGACGAATGGGCAGCAATGCCTCAACAACTCATTGACACCCTCATTCTCTCAGCATGGGCAGACGCTGTGAAACCTGCCTAGCAGTCAGGGGAGATCACATCCCCTACCAAAGACCGGATGTTTCTTGCTGGACACCCATCACAGGGATGTTTCGGCCTTCAGTCGCATTGCGCTACATGCTACTTTTTCAATCAAGCTTCTTTTTATCACTTTAATTTTTCTTTTAGTAAGTGTTGCTTACATTACACATGTCCTTACGTATTGGGGATCTTACGGTATTAAATGGGTTGATTTGGAAAGCTTTTGTACAAAGTTGTATTGAAAAAATCGTCTCGTTCTAAATTTTTGCACACCAGTGTGTATGTATATATATATATATATATATATATATATATATATATATATATATATATATATATATATATATATATATATATATATGTATATGTGTGTGTGTGTGTGTGTGTATTGATGCGACGCTGATGATAGCTTATTTAATTTATCCGTCCTAAACCCAGATTCTTAATTTAACATCGCATCATAACTTAAGTTAAAATTAGTTAAGTTCTATTGACAAATTAACATTACACTAAATTAACAGAGTTAAAAAATAGTGGTAACAATTATATTTATTGATTAACATATTGGTAAAAGAAACGTTATAAATATTACACGTGTGGTACTTATCTGTTGAGGATAGGAGTGACGGAAAGGGTGTTCCCGGGTAGCGAGTTCGCTTCCCGACTGGAGGTTTTTTCTGGCAGACGTAAGAGGGAGGAATACTTGACCTACCTAATGAAATTAAGAGAGTCTGATTGTAAACGTATTCTATTTTTTGAAAATATTGGGATGATACCTCAAATGAATGGCTTACAACAATGTTTCTCAAACTTTGGGACACGCCCCCTAGGTGGGCGTGGTAACCCTGAGAGGGGGTCGCGAGCATATTGTGAAAACCCTAAAACAAAAGATTATTTAAAAGAATGACCAATTTACTGAAAGTAAACAAATAAAATACATTCTCTCTGACAATAAAAATAAAATACACATTTACACTGATATAATAACACTTATAAATATATCAATACAGAGCAATATCTTTTATAATTAATTTAACAATGCTATGTGTGTGTGTGTGTTAAGAACAAGTTTAATAATTACCAGTGAACTCATGGGCTTGTTAAATATAAAATTAAAAATAAAAATTAACACTTATCTTAATAATTTGTACGGTTTATTCTTAGTCCGTTAAATTTCGATTAAAATTACGTGATTCGCTCCCAGTGCCACCGTTTAACATGTAGATGGGGGCGGTAGAAAAGGAATATAAATAAGCAAAATTCTCTGGAATAACTAAATCCTTCGGAAACACTATGAAGGTCATTTTATTGCATTACAAAGCCTTCGGAATAATTTTATGAATAGCAGTGCACAGATAAGATAATACTTCGAAAAGACGTACATATACGTCCGGAGCAATTAACGCACTGGCTGAGCGAGAAGTTTATATACGTCGGTGTCACTTAAGAAGTTAAAGTTGTATTGTAGGTTTAGCGTTAAAGTATAGTATATTCGAATTTAATCCATGGAGGGGGAGGGGGCGATGAAAATTATGATTGAATACTGGGACGCAAACATTACAAGTTTGAGAAGCACTAGCTTACAAACATGCCAGCTTTGTGCACGCACATTTCTTGTTCTTTCATAAAAATGAGAATGCGCGTTATACGTCGAATGTGCCTAAAAATTAAAAAATGCAGCTTGAAAGTATAGGTGCGCGTTATACGCCGGATTTTACGGTAACTGTAAATATTTCTGTAGAATAAAAATCTGCATTATCTTCATTTCTTGATGTCGTTGAAATTCAAGCTACGGCACCAAATACTTTTAATTTAAAACGTATAACAAACACTTCTGTAGTCGATTTTGAGATAAATATCTTAATTAACTAAGTTTTTGAGTTTCTTAAGCAAAAATTAAATTATTGTAATGTAAGAGAACTAGAATTATGAGAGGATTAACGTAAAATTATAGTTAAGGGCTTCAAACTTTTATTTTCAAGTAACATGAGATAAATATTCAACTTAAGCTAATTGAAATAATATAGATTAGATTTATTTTTTTACGCATAGTGTTACACCCATAGTTTTTTTTAATGAAATAGACCTTATTTTATATATATATGTATAAAACCCTTAGTTAACTATTTCACAGAACTGACTATTAAACTCGAGTTTTCAGTGGTGATTAACTAAATAAGAATGAATAATGAAAACTTCTTCATCGTAGATCTCTCGGAGGTCTTAATTTCTTCCTGGAAGTCTCCACGGAGTCATTTTGCAGAAAATATCACTTGCCTGAGGGGAACATAAATGAGATCAATTAAGATTCCCCCATGATTGCGCGAGTACTTTTTCTACTTTATTGGTATGCAAATGAAGCCTTAATAAAGAAAATTTAGACGCAATTTGTGAGGTTATTTTTGCCGATTTTTTAATAAAATCAAAGAAAGGGAAAAAACAAGCTAGCATTAACGACAAAGAATTATTTCCATTTGAATGAATTTGTCCAGTACTTCGATTTTTATAATAGTATTGTTTTAAATTCACCAGAGAGTTTGCTAAGCATGTCTGGAGATTATGTTAAGTGTAATCCTTCAATATATTGCACGTAAATGACTGAAAAATTTTATTTTTTAATAAAATATAAGTAAATAACTAATTAATTAACTAGAACTTTTTTAAATAATTTTTTAACATCATTTTTTACCTTAAGGGGTCATAGGTTGTATATTATTTATCAATTTGATTGCTTCTTGCCTCCAAAACGCTCAAGCGAGCAAAAGTATACTAATACATTAGAAGGAAATAAATATAAAGATTTTTTTTTAACATTTGTTGTTATATGTCAATCTATAAGCCTGTTCTTATAAATATTAAAAATCATATTTGACAAATGAAATTTTAATAGGAAAAATAAATAATATCAAAAGAATAAACGGAAAGGTTTTTTATTTATGTTCGTTATTTAAACAAAGTCCTGTTTTTTGTATTCAGAGACAGTTTTCTTGTAAATGCATCCGATTTATACACATTCACTATGTCGTTTTACTCATTTATATTTTTAATTTATGACTATTCGGGTTTTTTAATGATTTTATCCAAGAATTTATTTTAATTATCTTATTCCGTTATATTCTACATTCATACGACAGGTTTTTTTAGTTTTAAGGAAATTAAATTTATTAAATTTATAGTATATACAGTGGGTCACAAAAGTGTTCATACACTTGCAATTTCTTATAAAATTTAATGTTTTTGACTAATAAAATTTAATATATTGTAGTAATTTTTTTATGATATCTGCAACTTATTCTTAATGGAATGACATAATATTTTTTTTAAAAAAATAGTCTAACCATTTTTTTATAAAATAATTATCAAAATGCTACTAAAAATTACGTCACAAAAGTCTTCGTACACTTAACAAAAATCCCAACTTAGCTTTAAATATTGTATTTCTTTCTTAATTTAGTACTAAGTAGAATATATTTTAATGTCCACAACAACTTTTAAGGATCTTTGTATAGATTTAATCAATTTTTCGTAAATACTGCACCGATTTTCCTCCATGTTTCTGTGATTAGTTTTTACTTCATATTATGTTTATATATGTCATATCTACTTCTTTTTTTTTTAATCAAATTCTCCCCAAATATGTTCTACTGGGCTAAATAAAGTCATTGAGGGGTGATTTCAGAATTTGGGAACAGCTATAGAGACACTAGTGACGTACAATGATAGCAGTGCACTTGACGTCATTACCATGTTAAAAAATTAAATAGTCTCCAATATCCAAATTTCGGGCGGATAATTTAAAATTTCTCTTCAAAATAATTAAATAGAGCTCATGATTTATAATACCATGAAAAATACAAATTACCTAATTCTGAGGCCTATTTACACCCCCGCCAGAACACTTCTACCTCAATGTTTTATTGATCCAACTAGATTCTTGGAATTTAGTTTCATAAAATTCAAAATTGACAGCAAATTGATTGGTATGGCAAACAATTCAACAATTTTAGTTCCGATGAACCTATAACAGCTTGTAAATGAAAAAATAAGGAGTTTTATCCCATGAATTTATATGGAACAAGAACTCACCTTCACTTTCATGTTTCAGCATGAAAGTGGAGGAGTTCTGGTGAGGGGGTGTAAATGGGCCTTAAAATTAGGTAATTTGGTATTTTTTCATAGCATTATGAATCATGAGCTCTATTTAATTATTTTAAAGAGAAATTTTAAATTATCCGCCCGAAATTTTGATATTGGAGACTACTTAATTTTTAACAGGGTAATGACATCTAGTGCACTACTCTCATTGCAAGCCACTAGTGTCTCTATAGCTGTTCCCAAATTCTGAAAACATCTTTCAATAACTTTATTTAGCTCAGTAAAACATATTTGGGGAGAATTTGATTTTAAAAAAAGAAGAAGATATGACATATAAACACATAATATGAAGTAAAAACTAATCACAGAAGCATGGAGGCAGAAATTACGAAAAATTGATTAAACTTTTACTAAGACCCTTAAAAGTTGCTGTGGTTTCTAAAAGATATTCTACTAAGTACTAAATTAAGAAAGAAATACAATATTTAAAGCTAAGTTGATATTTTTGTTAAGTGTACGAAGACTTTTGTGGCGTAATTTTAGTAGCTTTTTGATAATTATTTTTTTAAAAAAAATGTTATAATATTTTTTTAAAAAAAATTAATTATGTCATTTATTTTATTAAGAATAAGTTGCAGATATTATAAAAATTACAGTTACAATAGTTTAATTTTTATTAGTCGAAACCATTAAGTTTTTTAGGAAATTGCAAGTGTGTGAACACTTTTGTGGCCCACTGTATATTGAAAAGAAACAATTTAACAACCTGACTTCTAGAAGAAATACAAATACGAAGAAACATTTAAGTCACGTTTTAGTTATTTTATTTGAAAAAATAGCTATATATAACTGGGGGCTTTTTATCAATTATTTTTAAATTTACTCCAAATTGTACAAGTAAATGTATGGAATATTTTTAGTTAAGCGAATCTTCAAAACAAATTGTGTAATACACTATATGGCCAAAAGTATCCGGATGCCTAGTAGTATGGAGTTAGAGCGTCCTGAGGCACATATTAGTATGATGTTGGTCCCTCTTTTGCATGGATGACAGCCTGCACACGTTTGGGAAGACTTTCCACAATTTTTGATAGATGACCATAGGAATTGTCTTCCAGGCGTCCATCACAGCTGAAGTGAGTGCTTGCAGTGAAGATGGTCAATTTGACTGGCTACGTAATCTGCGCTCTAATTCATTCCAAAGGTGTTATATGGGATTTAGATCGGAGCTCTGAGAAGGCCAGTCCAGTTTTTGAACACCCATTTAGACAAACCACGTCTGTGCAAGCCTCGATCTGTGAATGGAGCATTTATCTTGCTGGAAGAGAAATGGGTTTTCTCCGAAATATTGCCATAGAGTTGGGAGTGCAGCATTGTCCAGAATGTCCACATACATCTCAGAGTTCATGTTTCCAATCACAGGAACTAAAGGACCCAGGTCAAACCACGAGAAACACCCCCACACTATTATGCTTCCACCACCAAACTTAACAATCGGCACCATGAAGTCACTAAAGAAGCGTTCGCCGGGCATCCGCCAAACCCAGACGTGTCCATCCGACTGCCAGACTGTAAAGCGAGATTCATCTCTCCAAAGAACAGTGTTGCGCATGTCTGAATTTCAATGACTGTGATCTCTACATCCTTGCAATCGATGATTCGCATTCTGTGGAGTGATGTTTTTCTTGTAAGCGGCTGCACGATCATGAAATCCCAAGTTTTTTTAACTCTCTCTCTCTCTCGACGGACAGTCCTGCTGCTAACACTAATTCCAGATGAACTTTGGAACTCCTGACAAATTTCCACCAACGAGGGCTTGCGAATTTATTTCACTACTCTTTTCAGAGTTCTGCAGCTGCGTTCACTAAGTGTTTTCGGCCTACCGGATCGTTTTTCTGCCGTTTCACTGCCTCGAAGTTACCACTTCACAATTATATCACTCACAGTGGATTTAGGCTTCTGTAGAATGTCCGCAATCTCACAAACTGATTTCCCCCACAAAGGTGGCATCCCACTATACTGCCACGATCAAACTCACTAAGCTCCTTTGACCTACTCATTGCCTCACAAACGCATGAATACAATCGGACACTTTTATAGCTTTCATTTACGTATCAAATTGAGTCACTCGCCAGAACCATTTTTGTAAACAGTGTCCGGATACTTTTGGCCAGATAGTGTATATGTACAATTATCACTTGATGTATTGCCTCTACAATGTTTTAAATTTGTATTATAAAATATAAAATCATGTGACTAAAATACAAATAGCTGTATTGTGCACAATGTATATTTAAGTTCAAATCATGTTGTATCCAGAACAACATTTTAGACGAATCGTTTATAAACGTATACATTTTTGTAAGTTAAATATTCGCTTGCACACTTTTCCCGACTTTAAAAAAAATATAATTAATCCTTCTGACCCGTATTAAAATTAGTAGTTAAGGAATTTAAATCATCTTACAATAGCAACAAAATGAAATAAACATTGCACAAAAAATATCTAAAAAAGTAGAGTAAAATAAAACAAGAAATTAGAAATAGTGTACAGCAAAAAGAATTATTCTTGTTTAGAAATCTATTTTTAACCATTATGTGGAAATACATGACATTTTCCCCGTAATTTCAGATGACCATATTTTTAGATTTATTCTTATTGTTGTTACAATTGATATATTAAAATTATCAGTTATTGACTCTCATTTTGGAATTTACACATTTAAAAACTATATTCTTATAATCATCAGCTTATGTACTTTAATAATTCTAGAATTATTAATCTCTTGAATCATTTTATTCACAGCTTTTAGGACATCTTAGAGGATTTTCTGTGTTTTTAAATAGTGTGTGAGTTAGAGTTTCTATGAGATTTTTCATTATACTTAAATTCATGTGGATATAGTTTTATTTTATTTAATTTATTTTATATTCCCCTTTTTCCCTGTTTCACTATTGAGAGTCTCTATCAGTATTTAATGTCAAATATGTCTACAACAGTTGTTTTACATTTCTTATTCTAAAAAAAAAAAGATCCCTCAAATTGGTTATTTCTTTTATTGGTACTAAAACAAGACTCTATTTTGTTAATATTAATTTCTTTTTAAAATTACAAATTGTTAATTTTGTAGCATTGATAGCATCCGTTGTTTCATCTATTAGCATTGCATGACATTTAAAAAAACGAATAGTTCTATTTTAAGTCATATATATATATATATATATATGTGTATATATATATATATATATATATATATATATGTGTGTGTGTGTGTGTGTATGTATATATATATATATATGTGTGTGTGTGTATGTATATATATATATACATATATATTTCTTTAATTCTTTTGAATATAATTTACTGAGCAGAGCTCAATTTGATTTCATTTTCTTTTTTAAACCATACAAAGCTGCGTGCTACGAATTTCATAAGTCACGAACTAAATTCACTTTCAACATGTATTTTTTATTTTCTGTAAGCAGTTTTTTTCTCTCAAAATAATCCATTTGATTTAAATTACTGCTTGCAAAACTACTTTTAAATTTTAACCCGCTTTGTGTTTGAATATTCAGTAAAAGCTCAAAGCCTTTCTTCGCTTTTAGTCCTTTTAACTGCTTTGCAATTAGGTTTAACAAAGTAATTTTTAAATGTTTTCTACTTTTAACACAAGTACATTTTAAAATGCTCTTTATCAAAGCAACGTTACAAATTAACATCTCAAGAAAAAATTTTCAGTAGCATTTCTTTATACTTTGATACGCATAAAACAATTTGTTTTCGTTTTTTTTTTTCGAGTTTCTTTTAAAAGCACTTAAATATGGGTAGAGCATTTAATAAGAAAATTTTCTCTTTTATTTTTGTACTTGTTTAAAAAAAGAACGGCTTAAAATATTGGATAAATGTACCTATAATAAATTTAAAGATGTATATTTTTTCTTTTGTTTTTTTACAAAAAAAATTATTTATTTAATGAAAACTGAGGCATTTTTTTTCAAATCACTTGAGAAATGGTGATTTTAAATAAAATATATCTGTAAAAAATCTTAAAATGTCTGGTTGCTGTACTTAAAAAATGTTTCAAATATAAATACTGATAGATAATATATAAGAATAGTAAAAATATTAGTTTTGATAAATTTTAGTTCTTTCTTAATATCTGCATTTTCGTTTTTTAAACGTATATGCTTAAAATTATTATTTTAGGCTAATGAATTTCTGTTAAAATTGGTGCTTTCCTAATAAGTTATCGCTTCAGAAAAATGTTCATTTAAGCAAATTAATTTACGTTTTCGATAAACTAACTCAATTTTTGAATACATTTCTCATTTCTTAGTGTAGAAATTCTTAAATTAGAGCTTTCAAATCCATCATATAAAAGCAAATGCTCCAAAGCTGTTAATAGACAGTATTTTCCTAACGATTATATTTCTGCCATATTTAATCATTTTACACAAATACTACATTCCTTTTATTTCTTTAATACGCAAATGCATTGAATTACAAATTTGCGTTTTGAACATGGCCTACAACTCCAACTAATTAAATAGTAATGAATTTATTATTGGGTGAGAACGAACAAACTAAGACAAAGTGCCGTATATAAACAGATAAATATTAAAACATGTTAAACATAGTGTCCAAATGACTTGTCACCTTACAGCTCTTTTTATTTTTATTCTTCCTTAAATTTCAACTGCAGAAAATACTCATTAATATCTTAGAAAAAGTACTTGTCACAGTAATCGACTCTATTATTTAAAGTTAATATTGTTATGATATAATAAAATTAATTGTTTTTGTTTTATGGTGATATCAACAAAAGCTACTAGTGCAGTGTTTCTCAAAGTGTGGGGCGCGCCCCCCTGGGGGGAGCGCGATGACCCTACAAGGGAGGCGCGAGCATATCAAAAATTTTAAGATTTTTTTTAAAAAAATAACTCGAAAGAGAAGTAGAACAAAATACTTTTTTCCATAATAGAAAAAATACAAAACAACACTGATATAATTTATGTTTGCCATCTGCCGTTTTTCCGTCATCAAATAGCTATCTTAGATCCCAAAACCAAATTAAAGAAAAACATTTTGTTTAATTTGCTGTATTTCCTCAATGAGAGATTATTTTATTACGTTTTAACATAAAATATTACTCGTTAAAAGAAAAACGAAACCCATAAAATTCTAAGAAGATAAACAATTAATCACTGCAATTATTATTGAAATACTGTACATTAGTTGTAAAAAAAGAAAAGAAAGACATTATTCACTTTTCAGCCAGGCTGCATAATACATTTGTTAATCATTTGATTGACCTTCAAACTTACTGGTATGGTTATTTAGATCATTCGTATTTTTTTCTGAATACACTTTTAAACCGGGAACGGTGGCGCGGGACATCTGCGATCTCTATTGAGGGAAGTTGGAACTGATCAAACAAAAGAAAAACCTGCTGAAAAAATACATATTATTCATGATTGAGAAACGCCATGAACATGAAACGAAAGGAAAATTTTCAAATGCTCCCTAAAGAACTTCATCAACCTAAAATATGAAGTCATAAGTGTACCACAAGGTTCAGTTCGCCTTGTCAAAAATACACAAGAAAGAAAAAGTTCCACTTCCTCTTTGTTGATTACCAAAGAAGTCACGAGTTCGAGTCCAGTACCACTAAAGACCCGCCGCTTAGGGGAGAGATGCACGTTAAATCTATCCAGAGCTCAAACGTCCTCTTGTTGGAGTGGTGTGGTAGTTAAAAGAGGCCAGCTCAAGTATCGTCCTCGTCAACCATTGTTCAAATTTACGAGGTCGTCGCCAAAATCCCTCGTATAGCTGAACAGTGCGACGTTAATATTCACTCACTCGATCATGAAAGCTCATTAAAACTACAATAACTTGGAACAAAATATGACAGCTTTGCCAGAAAATAACATTTCTATAGTATTAATGAAAGTGCCTCTGATTTGCGTCCTTTATTAAGGTCTTGAACTTTTGAATCATTTTAGTTTAGTGTTTTATTGGATTTTTTCTCAAATCATCAAAGAAAAATTGAATAGTCCTTGAAAGCCGGTAAGTATACTTTCTCTTAATTAAATTATTCACTGGAATTCCAATTTTTATCGTGTACAGTAAAAATAATTATAAACAAATGATTGAGATGACTGAGTCCCCCCGCAGTGCCATTAGCGTTAGTATCGAGTGCACGCCTGCTCCTGGGTTAAAACATTTTGAAGTCTTCACGCTATAAGTATTAAAAAGTAACGCAATTATTCTTCATCGGAATTTCATATGCTTTTTCATTATTTAACATTAATTCTAATTGTTAATTCTGTGAGGCTTAAAATTACAGTTCTTTTAAACAGTTATTTACAATTATAGCATTTATCTAAAAAATCATTTTACATTTTTGTATACAATGTCGTGCACGCAGTTTTACTCTCCTTGCAGTTCAGCTATTATATCAAGAATAATGTTTTATTTTTTAAAAAAAATGAACTCGGGTGAAGAGCTGGTGTTTCAGCCAGTATACGTTTAATGTATCAGTACTGTAGAAGGTATTTTATAAATAATTTCTTAATACTAAATTAAGAACAACCTTGATAATTATTATGGACTTCCATGGGCTTGTCTTGTAGAGGAAAGTTTTTCAAAGGAAGATTTAATTTTAGAAATTGACACTTTGAGTTATTTTTCTATATTTAGCTGAGATTTATATTTTGTCTTCAAAGCAAAACCATAGAAAATCCGGTTTAACAAAGGTAGGATGTTGAAAATGGTAATAGTATACGAAGTGCTTTTGTTTTCAGTACAGAGAATTTCATCACCCACCTTTACCCAAAATTCAAAGACCGATTTGTTACAAAATTGCCTTTTAAGTTTTCACTGGATGTGAAATGTATGAAGATTTCTTCTTCAGAAGTTTTAGTCCTTCTGGAATATCTTAAAATAGATCCCTTATCCACTCGTAACTTGCTACCAAGTTGTCCTCATCCAGAAAATACTTTTTGAAATTCTTTGCTAACATAGTTAAACGATTTTACATGGTTTTAGAAACAACTTTCTCATGTTGTTCTTCAGATTTCTAAGTTTTGACGCATAACCAGCTGGGGCTTTTTTTCCCATCATTTACTTCATTGGTGGTAAATCCAAAATTTAAGTATTTTTGAGAATATTTATTGCCTTGATTTAATTTTCGGAACCATGCTCGTCTGTGTACTTGTTGATCCTTCATTTTAAAAATGTATGTATGATTTTGTTCTAATCTACTGACGTAAATACTTAATTACCGTGAATTACAATTAACGTGTAAATTTAAAAAACGTACATTCACAAGCTAGATTCAGTAGCTATAGAGTCGACCAAAGCTGACTGGAATTGTACGAGGTTTTACATGTTTTGCGCAGACGTCCGATAAGTTGCCCAGACTAACGCAAACGTACCCTATAATGCCAAATGTGATGGATATGATAGCGAGCAACATAGACTAGACTATTTTTCTAATGACATTTGTACTTTGAGAAACGAATGCTGAAGGAGAAATAAATCATTAATTAAATATATCATTTTGCGATCTGTTCCAATTTAAAAATTAGAGAAAGAAAAATTAACATAATAATAAGTAATATATATATTTTAAGTAATTTTCTTAAAATATATATATTACTTAAGTTACATATACAAAATTTAATATACTTGTATTAATTTGTACGGTTTATAATTAAGATCGTATTGTAACTTTAGCGTCTCTCTCTCAAAGTGCATTTTTATTGCAATAAATACATTATTGTTGTACAGGGGGGGGCGCGACAAAAATTATGATTGAAAATTGGGTCGCCAGTAGTGAAAGTTTGAGAACCACTGTACTAGTGTGTTTAAGGTATCCGATTTCGTTCGGAACCGTGATTATCAAATGCGCATAAATAGTGTTTAGTGTCACTTATATTAGAATATATGCATAAAATTGTTTTAAAGACATTTTGACAAAAAAAAAATTATTTAAATGCAATATTTTGGCAAAAAGAATAATTTTTTTAAAATATTCTCCTTTTGGGAAAAATGCTTCTATTATAATAATATTTGCCTGTATATAGCTCAGACCTCTGTACAGAGGCTCAAACTAGGATTTTTGAAATATATATCTTAGAAGTGGATTTATTCATATATATTTTGCGACAACAGAGGGCAGCAATTTTAAGAAAAAAAACCGCAGATAATTATTTCAATTGGTTCTAACTCAGAAAATAATGGGAATTTTTCAAAAATCATAGTTGCGCCTCTGTAAAGAGGTTTGAACTATATACACGTAAAATATTGTTATAATAGAAACATTTTTCACAAAAGGAGAACATTTAGAACAAAGATTATTCTAAGTTAAATTTTTGCCAAAATAGTGTGTTAAAATATTTTTTTTGTCAAAATGTCCTTAAAATAATTTTATGCATGTATTCTAATCTAAGTGACACTAAATATGAAAATTATCCATTTATGCGCTTTTTTAAAATCACGGTCCCGAACGTAGTCGGATACCTTAAGAGAGGATAGATTACTTCTATGCGACAGAATGACGTGAAAGTATTTGAAATTTCAATACAACTTAAAATATCCAACAGAAGCGTAATAAGGACATAAAAACCCAATTTAGCTAAATAAAAGCTTCGTTATCTAGGGGGCATAGATCCAAGAAAATGACAAAACGTGATGAGAGGAAATTGAAGTAGATTATGAAGGTAAATAGGGAAAGTATATATATATATACACTCACACATATGATTGACAGTTCTACAGATTACAAAGGAGTTTAATTTAATCTAAGAAATAAAGATCTCATACGGAACAACAAGACGGGACCTTAAATTTCTTGGGCCTGATAGTCGACCACCAACACGAAAACCATTTTTGTCAACTTTAAATTGATGATATCGTTATGATTGCGGTAAAAAAATAGAAAATATGGGACTCAGAAATGTGGAAAAAAGTTGCATTAGTCGATGAGAATCGTTTTACACTTTTTACAATTGATGGTAGACAACGAATTCGCCTGGAACAACATGAAGCTCTTCATCCAAATTGTATACAGCCATTAGTGCAGGCTGGAGGCTGATCTGGAAAGCAGTTGGCTTAGAATGGTATTTGTCCCCTTATAAATATAAAGGGTAAAATGATGTCTGAAATGAGTTCTTATCTCATGTAGAAATGTTCACTGAAATCACTGCAAAGACATGCCAAAAGCTTATACATCAGTACCATGTTGAGTTAATGCGATATGCAAAGCAAAATGCGGGAATATCAAATGTTACATGAGGGGAAAAGTCATTTGGCTAGTATGTTTATATATAGTCATGGAAGGCAAAGGCCCTCGCAGTTCTGAAACTTGGTTAAATGATGAAGACAACTCCTTAGCTGAAACCCTTTCGTCAAATTTTCATGTTACGCCAAAGTGGGGATTCGACCCTCAACAGATTTAATGTGTATTAGTTCTTCCATATTGCAAGTCTTTAGTGACAATCATTGGTGTTTAAGAGATGAAGTCAGTTCGAGCATTTTATTAAAAAAAAGGTATGTTTTATTCATTAATATCAATTATGAAATTATTTTAGGCTGCCGATTCATCTATTCGAGAATATTTAAAATTTAAATTTTAGAATCTGTTTGCACAGAAATTTTTGTACGATATGTAATATTTTGAAAAAAATGCTGTCACAGTGCCTAAGAACACGAACTCATAACCTGTATTATAGATTCCATTCCTGGTGTCACCGAAACCCCACCATAATGAAGAGTTGATGGATGTTAAATCTAACAAGGCTCACAACTCTCTTATTTGTGTGGTGTGGAAGTTTAGGAGATCGGGTCACTTGATTGAGTATCAAATCTACAAGTCATATTGTCAAATCTTTTGCATTCCTTCCAGGAGCGTTATTAATACAAAATTCAAATTAAATAACACATTTTAAAAACAAACCCTTTAAAGAGTATTAAGTTTTAAGGGGATAAAATATTTATTAAATTTTCCTTGAATACCAGACCTTATATAAAGAAAATGAATTACACTTTAAAAAAATATAATTCGTTTTGTCCCTCTACTGTCAAATGAATTAAAATAGAGAAAGAAGAAACGTAGAATTTAAATTGAATCCACTCCAATGGACTTAAGAAAATTTGAAATGGAAAAGTAAGGAAAATGTTAATCAATTAATTAAAACTGCAATGAGTTTAATTCCGTTAAATTCACTTGCTGAAAGTCGACAAAGTTTTTTTTTTTAATTATATCTTTTTAGAAATCCCTTGAAGTAAAAATATTACTTCTCTTAGATGGAGTAAAAAATCATATAAAAAGAAATGAATAGAGATTTAAAGCCTGATTGCATATTGATCTACACATCTCCATTTTCCATTAATGAATTTTCCTATTTAAGGCAAAATTTGGTCTTTTACTGACTCTCGGTTACTTAAAACTCCTGACGAATTCATTTAAATACCAGAATCCATTCCGTTTGTAAAATGCAGATAAAGAGACATTGCACTAAAAATGTCAGGATTTTTTTTTAAATTGCTGCTAAAATAATCGAATCAAAACAAAATAAATTACACTACACTACACAATCTGATAATAATGACACATATATTTTGAAAGAGTAAAACATTTCATCATTACTTTAAACTTATTATTTCAAGAACTATGTAAGAAATTTTAGAACTTGTGTGTCTTTTGTATATGAATCAAAATAGACTGTGTAAGCGTGAAAATACACAAAATACGCACGCATAGAAAGTAATAAAATTCAACAATTAGAGAGAGAAAACATCAAACAACTAAACATGTTTATTACTACAACACAACAATGTAGGTGTCGAAAGCACCAAATTATCAATAAACTGTACACCGAACGTTGAACACGCTATGGCAGTGGCTCTCAAACTTTCAATACTTGCGACCCAACATTCAATCATAATTTTCATCGCGTCTCCCTCCATACAATAACAATGTATTGAATTCGATAATACGATAATTTGAATCTAAAGCTTCAAGGCGACGTTAACCTCTTAAGTACCGCTGGCGTATATAAACGCTACGCTCAGCCAAAGCATTAATTGCCCAAGACCTGTGTATACCTCTTTCAAGAATACGATCTTTTCTGTTTATTGCTATCTATTACATTATTCAGAAGGCTTTCGAATACAATAAAAAAGACCTTGACTGTTAGTGATGGATTTACCTATTCCTGAGGAATTGCTTAGTTATTCCTTTCCCCCCTCCAAAAAAGTACCACATACGCGTCCATATGTGCAAAAGGGAGGGGCATTGGGGAGCAAATCACTTAACAGTTAAACGGCACTCAAAGGGGATTAATTATAAGCCGCGTATAAATTATCAAGATAAGTGTTAATATTTGAATATAATTTTATATATGACAAGCCAATGGGATCACTGGTAATTATTAAACTTGTTCTTAATTTAGTTTTGTTACATTAATTATAAAATACACTGTGCAGTACTGATACATTTACAGGAGTATTATATCAGTGTGAATGTTTTTTTATTACGTCAGAATGTACCTTTGTGTGGAGGGGGATTTCAAATAATTAATAATTTTTTTAATAATCTTTTGTTTCCGAATTTTCAATATGCTCACGCCCCCTAGGGAAGGCACCCCACAATCCGAGCACTGCGCTATGGAAAAGTAATGCTATGGAAAGTATGGAAAGCGGGCAATCCATTAATTGTTTAGTAACTCACATGAAAATGATACCAACACTCACTATTGGCAATGAACCTTGTAAATTTGAACAATGGATAAATGATCGTGAGGAAATCCTCAACTGGCATTCCACCATCTAAATTTCCCCACTATTCCAATAGGATGACTTTGAGCTTCAACATATTTACCGTGCATCAGTCCCTTACGCATCATGCGTTTAACCCTTTCGCGGGCAGTTGGCTAATAGGTCTAGCCCAATACTAATAAAATTTTCTCCAAGCGGGTGATGGATATTTAATCTATACACATTCGTTATTTGAGGCTAAAACGCATAAAAATCAATACAGGTGGCAGGACGATGCATTTCATGTCCTCTGGTGGGTAGGTAAAAACAGTTTTTCTCGGTGTAAATCTACAAATTGCGTTTTGATTACTATAAATAAAACTTCTGATCTTTGAAAGAATTTCGACATGACTTAAGTATACTTTTCTCTCATCTTTCTTCTTTCAATGTGCAATTAAAAAAGGTTTTATTTTGGTTTTTGGAAAGCTTTTATATGTGGATAGAGGCTCTATCCACTACCCACATACAACAGAAAAAAGACCAAGAAGTTTTCGCTTTCCCTCCACTCGAGAGAAAGCACTTAGAATCATGTGCTATTCCTGGGGATTTGAAATACAACCAAACTTTTTTTACGATATGTGGTACAAGGTTCTCGAGTTCAAAAACCTTCCATTACAGTTTCTCTGCTCGTAGAAAACGTTTGCATATTATAAAGTTCCATAGTAAATTGCTCATAAAATTTGTGAACTAATTTAAATTCTCAAAAATATTACTTTATTTATAACTTTTTTATACTAAAATTAAATGAAATATATAAAATGTGGATATATATCAATTTCAATGTATATTTTAAGTTTTCTATACATATTATAGTATATACCTTATCTATATATCTATATATATATTATAGTATATCTTATATACATATATATATATATATATATATTATAGTATATCTTATATACATATATATATATATATCTATATATATATCATAGTATATCTTATATATACATATATATATATATATATATATATATATATATACAGTCCAGTCACATTAATGTGACCACCACGTACTTTCGACTTTGACGTTAAATAACCAATCACAGTTGGATGCTGGCATCGCGGTGCTATTGAGCGTATATAAAGGGTGTGTGAGGGCTTCGGAAAACACTACAGTCGTTGGCGTAATGCAAACATGTAAAGAGTTATCCGAAGACCAAAACGGCATAATTTTTGGCTTTCGGGAAAAGGTTGGAAGCATTTCCGAAACGGCTAAGTTTGTGGACTGTTCAAGTGTCACCGTGGTTAAAGTATACCGTTCATGGCAAAATGGGACCGTCCAAAATCAGTGACGTGGCAAATGTGGTGTACCACGGGCCATAGGTGATAGATGTGACTGACGGCTGAAGAGGTGAGTACGGGAGAATAGACGTGCTACCGTTAAGCAACATACCACCCAGATGAACCAAGGGGCTACCAACAGTGGCTTCCAAACTACTGTTCAGCGATCGTTGTTGCGTCTGGTTCTCCGAAGCAGGCGTCTGGTTCATGCACCTATGCTGACTGCTGTTCATCAGCAACGGAAATTGGAATTTTCACACAGGTACCGCAACTGGGCATCCAATGAGAGGCGACAGGTAGAGTTTTCTGATTAATCACGCTTTATACTCCATCGGACAGATGGTTTGTAGCAAATATGGCATGAAACGTCTAAAGGCAAACACCCTGCAACAATTGCTGGCAAGGTTCAGGCTGGAGGCGGGAGCATTATGGTTTGGGGAATGTTTTCCTTAATTTTTCTGTGTTTATTCATCATTGTGGAAAGCACGATGGATCAATAGAAGTACGCATCTGTCCTTTCAGACCATGTCTACCCCTTTATGCGCATTGTTTTTCCTCAGGATGGTGGCATCTACCAGCAGGACATTGCGGAGTGTCATACAACTGACAGCGTACATGCGTGGTTCAAAGAGCACCAGGATCAGTTTATCGTTCTTCCGTGTTCAGAAAACTCACCTGACTTAAACCCAATCAATAATCTATGGAACTATCTCGATCGGGTTGTTCGCGCCATGGATCCTCACGCGTGTAATCTAGTGCAGCAATAGAGTCGGCATGGTTCAACATCCTAGTGAATACCTTGAGGATCCTAAATGACTATTTTCCATTAATATGACTCATTAATATGGTCACATTAATATGACTGGACTGTATATATATATATATATATATATATATATATATATTATAGTATATCTTATCTATATATCTATATATATTATAGTATACCTTATCTATATATCTATACATATTATAGTATATATCTTATCTATATATATTATAAGTAAGCTGTACAATTATTCTTTTATTATTTAATTACACTTATACTTGGTATTTAATTGTTATTGAAATAGTTATAACAAAAATGTTAATTTGTCATAAGAAGTTTATTATAATATGATTCATTACTTTTGTCCTGAAAAGTAAGTTAAATGTCTTAAGTGCGCAGTGACTATAATGACTAACCACCACCTAAGAAAAAAAAACTTGATCAGACATTTTTTGTGACTAAATAATGTTTATAGATGATGAGTACATCAAATGCTTTATCACATAAAAGTGTATTTTAACTTTGTGCCCACTAAAGGGTTAAAATACTTATAACTCGAATCCACGACTAGACATAAACAACAAATACCACGAGTTTGTGACCAAGATCACTAATTTATCACTCCCACATTAAGTGGGTTAATTAAGTTCCGAAGAAAAATTATCATTCATTCACAAATATTTGAAGCAGTTTGCGCTAGGAGCTAGGCCTTGCAAATGATAATCAAGGTTACCCATACGAAAGAAAGTAGTGTAAACTTAACAAAATATTTTGGTTTATGTGGTTCGTATGCAGTCTGGTGTTATCCTGCTAATAAACACACTGCGTTTGTTAACTTGGGAGTGGTTGCGCAAAGCACAGAGCCACCCCAGACTCACGAAATCTTTAATCCTGGAAAAAACTTTTTATTTGTTACCAATGACCTTGTCAGTATCCTCTTATAAGACTCTTATTAGCTCAGATTAATGGGGTTTTTCTCAAATTTTCAAGGGAAAGGTGAAAAGTCCTTAAAAGTAGGTAAGTATAATTTGTCTTAGTTAAGCTACTCACTGGAATTATGTTACTTTTATCATGTGCAATAAAAAAATTATAAAGAAAGGATTGGGGTGACTCGGTCACCCAGCGCGACCACTACCGTTACTATAAAGTGTGCGCCTTCTCCCAGGGTAAACATCTAGGCAAGGCAGGTTTCAGAAATTCACCAAGGAGTTCTTTCATTTTTAACTGCATTCTGACTAACATGTAATCTGTTAAAATTCGTAAATGACTACCACTTGAATCAATTCAATTTCAGGAGACGGGGATATAAATTGCTATCTTAATATCTTATTTTTTAAAGGGAATATCTCGTTTTTGTCCGTCAAGGGAACAACACTGAAGAAAAATTTATATTTTGCCCGTAGCGTATTGTCATTATAATTCATGCTACCGTTGTTTTAACTTTTAAGTTGCATTCTTTACAAGTATAAAATAAAAAAAATAAGTATTATTTCAAGTGAGAAATTTTTAATAAGGGGATATTTGCTTCTTGTAGTTTATATTAACACATTTCTAAATTTTAAAGAGCAAATGCAACGCGATAAAATAAACTTCAATATTAATTATACAAGTAAATATTACATTGTTTATGTATGTATTCAGTGCTTCTCAAACTTTCTATATTTGCTCAATCATAATTTTTTCTCGCCCCCTTCCTTACAATAACAATGTATTGAATTTAATAAAACTATATTTTGACGCTAAAGCTACAAAATCACTTTAACTTCTTAAGTGTCACTAACATATATAAACGTCACGATCACCCAAAACAGACGTATATATACGTGTTTCTGAAGTACTATCTTTTCTGAGCACTTTTACTCATAAAATTATTCTGAAGGCTTTAAAATACAATAAAAGGATTTTGAAAGTGTTTGCGAAAGATTTACTTTTATATCAGAGGATTTCTTTATTTTTAGTCCTCCATGCCTTCCGAATACAACACATACGTGCGCCTATGTTGAAAAGGAGCGAAGCATTAAGGAGCGAATCGCGTAACTTTTTATCGGTAGTTAAGGGATTAATTATAAACATTACAAATTATCCAGACAAATGTTTATTTTCGTATGTAATTTTATATAGGACAAGCCCATGAATCCACCAGTAATTATTAAAATTGTTCTTATAGTATTGTTAAATTAATTATGAAATACATTGCGCACAGTACTGATACATTTATAAGTTTATAATATCAGTGCAAATGTGTACTTTATTTTTTATAATGTCATATTGTATTTTGTTTGTTTATTTTCAGTAAATTAACATATTTTTTGTAATAATCTTTTGTTTACGACTTTTCGATCTGCTCGCGCCTTACTCGAACAGTTATCACGCCCCCCTAGGGGGAGCACCCAACAGTTTGAGAAACCCTGATATACTTATACATAATTATATTTCCAAGAATTCGAAAGCGTATTAATTTCAAATATATTAAATAAAAGAGGTACACGCACTAAATTTAAGTACATTTCCTTGAAAAAAAATTAAATAACTAAGTAAGTATTAAATAAACCATTTTTTTTTTGTTTCGCTTATAAAGATTTCCTTTTGCGACGCAGGTGTATTCTTTAAATATGTATTTAATTCTGAAACAAAATAGGTATTTTTCTTTGTGCCACTGAATTTTGGACACTTGCCATTTAATTGGTATTGACCTTTTTTACACTATAATGCTTACTTTCTTTTTAATGCTTTAAAGGTTTTCATACTTTCTTTACATTTCTGATACGAAATTCCAAGAATATACATATATGTTTCAGATTGTGGTCTTTTATTATTTTCCCAATGTTTATTGTATTCAATTAACTATTATCCATTTTAAAGTCATATTATATTGTTTTCTCCAACTTTCATTACATTAGACAAAGAGTTATGTTCACTCACACACATGCATATATATATACATATATATATATATATATATATATATATATATATATATATATATATATATATATATATATATATATATATATATATATATATGCATATAAAATTGTTTCAAGGTATTTAGGAAAATAATCTTAACAATATTATTTTTTTAAAAAAAAATTCTGAATTTTTTTTTAATTTAAAAGCTTCACTTTTAGAATACAGTCATTAGTTTCCATCTGATGAAACTAATAATAGTAATATTGCACCGGCATATATACTTATTGTATGTGTGTTTGAATATATATATATAGAGAGAGAGGGGGATGTAAATTCCCTTTAATATAATTTTAATAATTTTTAATTATTAATGGTTCATTTCTCCAAGACCAGTGTTTAGTTATTTAACTGGCTTTCCATCATAGTTGGGATTTAATTGTAATCGAATTTAAGAAATTAATAGCTCGTAACTTTTCAAAGTAAGACTGCATCTGAAACTATCGAATGTTAGTATTTGACCAATCATAGCTTCCATTTGCTCTTATAAGTAGCGATAATTCTTTGTATCTTTCTTTTTTCGTCTGTTTGTTTTCACCATATAGCTATCGTGCCTTATTTGCCTTTGTTTTCATCAACATATAAAATGCATGTATACTTTTGTGTTTTTCTGCTTTCTATGTTTCTGTCCAGATATGTTTGTGTGTCATCAAGAACAAAAGCTGGATGTAAATTAAGAAGATGTTTATTTGAAAAAAAATCTAACAATACTAGTAAAAATCCAACACCCACCACGATTATATATATATATATATATATATATATATATGCATCGAGGTGCTATTTACATTATGACCACCTCACTCCTGGAACTCGCTCGAAGATAAAACATGGTCGACTTGAATGTATAAAGTGCTCATGCATGTGTTTGCTCTTTTTTACACATTTTCCTTGCTTATGTATTACTGTATGTATGAAGAGTATTACTGTATGTATGTAAAGTATTATTGTATGTATGTAAAGTATTACTGTATGTATGTAAAGTATTACTGTATGTATAGTATTACTGTATGTAATACTATACGTATAGTATCGTACTATTCTATAGTATTACTGTATGTATTCCTATATTATTTTAATTATATTTTTATTAATCATTTTTATTAATATCAATATTATTTTTAGTATAATTTTATTATTTTTATATGGTACTTTTTAATGCGTTACCTTTTATTATTAATAAAATAAGATTTTTACCTCTTCAACATGGTTTCTAAGACTTGTCCGGCCATCTCTAAAATGTCCTGTTTACAGTCATAAGATCTAATGATACGTCATCTTTTCATCAATGAAAATATATCATCTCAAGTACACTGAACTAGCTATCTTTAAAATATCTCGAACACCATAGTTCATCTACAACTTACCGGGTGGCACAGTCAAGATGCTTTACGTCTTCAATGCTTCAAGATGTTTACGTCTTCTATGGCCAAACTCAAGGACCGTCCGTGACACTTAAACTAAACATCTTGGGATAACTAATCTTTAACTGTGATTTTAGATTTAAAACCGCTTTCTGTATAGATTATTTGACTGTATACTAATGCATTTGCTATTTAAACCCTGGCATTGGGATGTAAAGGATTTATCGTGAAGAGTCTCTGAATAGTAGAAATTGAATTGTGACTATGAAGTCGTGAGGTTGAAGTTAATATTAATCTTATCCTTCACCCGGATTTGTAGATGGAATTAAAAGTGGATTTGTACCAAGCCTTCATTGTCTGAGAAGGAGTTGTACAAGGAACTACGAGAAATATAAGTATTTTTGAAAAATCGCATGAGTTAGATTAAATATTTGAATTCCAGATTGCTCCCAAGGTTAAAAAATAAGTTGTATACCGTTCATAGCATTAGATATAAATTAAAAGTAACTATTTTTAAACTCATGTCTGCTTTTTTACCGTACCCCCTCAAACCTGCAACCTTCATGCTGCGACAAGTGGTAATATTATTCCATCTTCGTAGTTGTATAGGTTTTTGAGACATAATTAGAGAAACAGCTAACTGATCAGATTTTAAAATAAATAAAAACATTATGGTTTGACACTAGGGAGAATCAACTTCAGAAGTGGCATGTTGTCAGAGGCTCACATGCGGCTTTTGAAAGTATTTACCAAAAAAAAGTATGGATATTGAAGTAACATGTCGCTGGCCAATGGTTTGTCGGCTACTGCGCATTGATTTCAGAGAAAAGCGGAAACTGTTACCCATTGTCCTCTATGGCCCAATATCTATCAAGGCCAAATTATCAGCAGTTCCAAAGGGATGACTCAGGTACCTCAAAAAACGCAGTGAAACGTACATTACTGCGTATGAGCCCTCACAGCCAGCACCCTAGTCGCGTCCCTGCGCTGACAGCATGTAATCACCAAGAGTGCTTGCAAAAAAAAGTGGAACATTGGCATTTAATCATAAAAGAATGGAACATAGTCATCTAGTAATAATGATGTTATGGTTCAATAATATTATGTGGCATCCAATGTTCGCTGTACGAATTAGAGCCTATCAACTTCATAGGACAACCTCTGACATAACAGTGCCATATGAACATTATTGCCGACATGTCAACAGTGTTCCTGTATGGTGCTGAATATTTTCAGTTGGAACATGTACATCATCATATAGACCGAATCATCAGAAAGTGGTTCCTTCGAGAAGCATTTGGATGAATTTTAAACAAAATCTTGGCATCCGAATTCTTCTGATTAGAAGATAATCGAGCATTAATGATTCCACCTGCAAAAACGAAGTTGTGATCCCGCTAATATCTCATAATGTGCAAAAACTGAAGTAGAAATTGGTGAATGTCTAGAGTGAGGTACCTCATCAGCAGCTTGTCACTATCTTTAAGAATCTGATTGGTTTTAAAGGGGGAAAATGTTCCTGTTTTGTATTAAACGTGCTGCCATAATGTAAATGATTTCCTCTGAGTGCATGTTGTGTGTGTGAGTATAAATAATGTATTTAAATCTATTTCTTGAAAATCACATATAATATCAGTAATGCAAGTCAACACACTTATGAATTAATCACAAAAATTAAGCGAAAAGGATGAAATGCATAAACGTTTAATAGTAAAATATGTATTAAGGAAAATGAAAATTTCAAACTCATTACTTATTAAATTATTTTCTAAGAGTTTCTTGATTCATTAATTATTAAATATCCCATGTTCCATCCAGTTATTGATTCATTTCAGTTTCTACACTCATAAATTATTCATAACGGCCCTTAGGTTGCTGCAAAAGCGTGATTTTTAATAAAAAAAAAAAAGTTTAATTTTCATTTGTTAAGTGCATTATGTTCTAAGTGAATTGTGATTACTGAGATAGATACTTTTAAGAAATAGAATGAAAAAAAACATGAGATACTTTTTATTTCCTTAATTTTTTTATAAGTTTTCGATATGCCTGTTGTATATGGTACAATAATAAATTACTTTAAAATGTGTAATATAACTTTCACTTAATAGATTTTTTTTGTTCAGTTTCAGAACAAGTTGTTTAAAATGTGGATGGAATTGATATATATTTGCTTGAAAATTTTCATTAAAATTTATATTTTAAAGTCTTAGTAAAATAACCATAATTTATTGATTACAGTAAATAGGCCTCAAAATGCACAGATTGTGCTTGTATTATATTGCATTCTCATATGTATCATACGTTTATTACAGTTCAGCAAATAATGGTTTGTAAAATATTTCTTCTCAAAAGACATGTAAAAAAATATTTTAAGTTTGATTTTTTCACAATAATTTTTATTTATATATTCCAAGTATAACGTAATAAAAACATATAAAAATATTAATTCAAATTGTTAAACTCAATTTTCTTATAAAAAATTATGTTTCAGTTAACTGAAATATTAAACACAAAATTATATCAAAATGTCAGCCGGCTGGGTTGCATAGTTGGTTTGCTGCGGGCCTTGTACGCTTAGGTTTGGGTTCAACATTGGCTCAGATTTTCGGTTCAATGGATTTTCATAACGCAGAAAATCGACAGCCTCCATGTTGTGCAATTTTTCATTATATTAAAGATTCCTAGATTGCCTATTTAGCTTGCATGCTCTCGGCAAAAAAATTCCTATTTCGATTTCGCATCGTCAAAGCTCATGTGCCTGCCTCTCTTTGGGGGAGAAAATTAAGTGTCAAAATTACATTGTAGCAATTAGTATCCACATATATGTCGCCATGCTAAAAAGTGATACCAAATCTAGATGAATGTACTAGGTCTGCAATGGTAAAATACCAATCCATAGCCCCAATAGAAAACAAAATATTAAAATAATAGGTTTACAAAAAAGATGTATTTTGCACACAAAATACATGATTTACCAGTTTTGTAAATAAAATCCAATATAAGGGGGGGAATGCATTAAAAAGTTGAAAATTTTTGAAATTATGCTAAAAACAGTGTACTTAATTTCTCACGTATTTCAGTTGTAAATAATTGAGATTGGTCTATTTTTATTACTTTTTTTATACTTGAAGATAATTCAAAAAAAAAAATTATTATTCTAAATATATTTTTAAAACGTAAATTATTTATTTGCGTGGCATACAGTACTATTTATTGTCCATCCCTCGTGTTTGTTTTTTATTTTATTCCCCGGCATTTTTTTTTCTTTTTTGCTCCTTTAAGTACACCGTATAATGCGCTCCCATACTTGTAGGCTACATTTCTTTTTTTAATTTTTAGGTACATTCACCTTATAACGCACTCCCGCTTTTTTTTAAAGTAACATTGAAATGTACGCGTGCAATGTAAGTCATTTTTTCAAAGGTATTATCCCAGGCTTTCTAAAAAATAGTATATTTCTAGAACAACAACCTTTTAAGTTCATAAGAAATATGTTTTTTAATTAAACAATATTTAGATGCATATAAAAGTAAATTTTTGTTATGCTCATATTTCCATATTTTTAAAGCTAGCATTTTTATAGAAGGCATATAAGGTTCTCCCCGTAAATTTCCATCTCATTGTATGTGTTAAAGGCGCGTTATACGCCGGATAAGTGAGTGAGTGTTATGTAAACAAAGCATTATATAAAGATGCGAGAGTGAGTGAATATTAATGTCGCACTGTTCAGCTACACGAGGACTTTTGGCGACAGACCTCGTAATTTTGAACCATGGTCAAGTGACGAGGATGACACCTGAGCTGACACCCACTATCCTAACTACCACACCACATCAACGGGAGACGTTTGAGCTCTCGACAGATTTAACGTGTAACTCTCCCCATCACGGCGGGTCTTTAAGTGGTACTGAGCTAGAACTCGTGACACGCCAGCCACTATCCGATACATTGACCACTATGCTACCGCGGCCGTATTATAGAGCTGCAAGGGGGTTATTTAGCCACGGACCCCGTAATTTTGAGAGAGGAAGACACATAAGCTTGCATCTTCCTCTCCTTCCACACCACACCAATGGGAAGACGTTTGAGTATCGATATACTTAACGGGCATAGGTCCCCTGTACACGGCGGGTCTTCAGCGGTACTACGTTCAAACTCATTGCATGCCAATCTCGAGTCTATGACGAATCACTAGTCTACATCAACCACGCGTTATACGCCAGATTTTACGGTACATTTTATTTAAAATGTTATTTAAAGCCTCTACGTACATTCAATACATATTTATTTATCTTTAAGCATTCAAATTACCTGCATTCTGATTGAAGTAATCCCCCCTGATTTTTTTTTTCAAATGAAAAAAAAAATAAAAAACTAGCTGAAAACTCTTTTACTAAATTTCTCTTTGCCAGAAAAACTTTCGAAAATCCTCATTTCGCTCTCAAAATGACAAATCATTTTCTCCAGAGCTTGACAATTTACTTAATCCTGATCATTAAACGAAAATGAAAATTTTCAGTTCCAACTAACTGTCGTTAAACAACATTAGAAGAAAAGGTATTGACAAACTAAAAAAAAAATGAAAGAACTATAGTACATTTACAAAGAAATATATCCAATTTTAATCAAAAACGTTTGACTGAACTATTTCGGTTACGATTTGACTGATTGATAAGTATTAGCTCTCTGTATCAGAAAGTTTCTTCAAAGGTTCTTGGGCGTCCAGATCATTAAATCTAAGCCAGTTTCTCGTTCAACGCATCCATTGAATATCTTCGAGGCTAGAAAAAGAAAATCTACTTTTTTTTCCGTAGCACGACTCACTGCCATTAGTAACACTCGAACCGTATAATGTGGACAAAATGGAGTGGCTGTTGTTTTTATGGTATAACAGGTCATAGGACAGACATCTGCCAGCAAACAAGTGGTTTTTTTCCATTAACTCATTAAAAGTCAAGCTAAAATAATATTAAAATCAACATATGATAAAAAGTGTATCAAATCAATGAATGTCAGTGCTGTAGATGGTATAGGAAATCAAATAAAGATAACAAAACTAAAGTATTCGTCTCACAATCACGTCGATTTTTTTAAACTTATTGTATTCATTTTAAATTTCATTTTAGTGACATTACACGGTTAATAATTATATGAAATAATAAGTAGTAATAGGTATTTATATATTGTTTATTAATACTTTTAATTAAATATCAAAAAATTTTATAGTATTTTCGGAATATATAATAAAAATATTAAGAAAATGTATTGCATTCCCAGTTTTGAAATTAATAAGGCGTTTGAAATCAAACATAATTATGAATCGGTAAAAAAAAACATAACATTAAAAATTAAGTAATTATTGAAGATTTAACAATATTTACAAAGCTTTTTGCCAGTACTACCTCCTCTGTAGACATAAGCAGTACTTTTGGAAAAGTTTTCAAAAAAACAAATTGAAAAAAGATGCTCTTTTAAATTCACTTCTTATTAAGACAAAGCTTTGAGGTTACACGAGAGCTGTTGGTGAATGGTTTCGTTTTTTCTGAACGTGGCTAGTTGAGGAGGACTACACTTGCACTTGATGTTCACTCTCCAGCATTGCATATCATGTCAATTGAAAGACTTTGAGCCTTAACTGAATTAAGAGGTCACAGGGGTGTTAATCTTCTATTTTTTCGAATTTTCGAAAAAAATATATGTTGTTCCTCATTTTCTTTTGAACATTTTGATACCAACCACGTGATAGTACTACAAAAACTTCGAAAGTTATTCGAAAAATTCCAAACAGCAATTTAGTAATAACAATGTTTAAATGACTACATGCCACACCCACTTATTCTTGATTTCCGCATACGTTTTATTTTTCTGTTTTTAGAAAGCCTCTTGAATATTTTAAACACTTGCTTAATTGAGAAGGAAGCTTGCAACTCAACACACACTTTTTTAATGTGTTTTGATTCTGTTTTGGTAATGCTAGCACGTTTGTTTGAAATAACTTATCGAAATTCAAAACAGCGTTGTTTAAAGCCGTTTATCAAAATTGAAAACAATTGAAAGTTCTCGATTGAAATGGAAAATACTCATCGTAGACCATCAGGTAAACGTCCTAAGAAAAGAAGAGATTTAGAGGGAACCAATTCATGAAGGTATGTTCTCATACATATGTTGCAGAAAGGAGAGATACAAATAAGTGTGCTTCCAGTAATAAAATCTCAGGATATCAGACTTCATTAAAGTCAAATCTTGTTAAGGTAAGTGAAAAAAAACTTGAAAAGATATCGTATTTTTGATTTTATTTCAACTTTTAGCTCTATTTTATCAGTATCATGTTGTTTAAATTGTCATAAACCATTAACAATTAATGAAAAGTCCACTCGTGGTTTATGTTCGAATTTTGAAATACGTTGTAAAAACAGGAAGTGTTTGTACTTTTTCAAGCTGTGAAAACACTGGGAATAAAAATAATGCTCCAGAAATTAACAGATCTATTTTAGCAATGAGATGCATAGGCCAAGGTTTAGAGTCATTAAAAACCTTTTGTTCTGTAATGAGTCTTCCTAATCCTGTTGAACAAAAATCATATGTTATTAATAATAAACTGTCACGTGTTATGAAGGAGGTCGCTGAAGAAAGCATGAAAAGGGCAGCTGTCGAAGAAAATTCTTCGTCACCTGATAACCTTTTAACGGTAAGTGGTGATGGTACCTGGAAGACGAGAGGACATTCATCGTTGATTGGAGTATGTACTGTAATAGGGGCCGAAAAAGGTAAGGTTTTGGATAGGGAAGTGTTGTCCTCATTTTGCAAAGGATGCGACAGTTATAAAGGGGTAAAATTTGGTATCAAGTACAATAAATGGCAAAGAGCGCATAAGATTTCATGTAGAAAAAATTATTCTGGCTCTGCTGGTAAGATGGAGGTTGACGGGATGTTGAAGATTTTTAATCGATCAGAAAAGCTTCACAACCTGAGAAATATTCGAACTACATAGGATATGGCGATACAAAAACATTCAATGCCCTTTCTGAAAACAAGCCATACGGCGATGACCATCTTATTCAGAAAATAGAATGTGTAGGCCATGTGCAAAAGAGAATGGGTACAAGACTTAGGAAGCTTAAATTAGTATATAGTAAAAAGAAATTATCTGATGGTAAAACTATTGGCGGTAAAGGTAGGTTAACTGATAGTTTAATTGATAAACTTGCGCATTACTATGGTAATGCTATTCGATGCAATTTTACTAGTGTAAAGGAAATGCGGAAAGCCATTTGGGCTGTTTGGGGTCATTCTTGCAGCACTGATGATGAACCGATGTACTGGTTTTGTCCTACAAATCCAAATACATGGTGTAAGTATAATGCCGCAATTAATAATAATTTACAAAATTATAAACACAAACCCTCAGTTGCTAAAGCTGTTCAAGATGTAATTAAGCCTGTATTTGCAGACTTATCTCATCCGGCACTCCTGAAGAAATGTTTAGGAAGGGGTACACAGAATCCTAATGAAAGTTTAAATTCATTAATTTGGAAGTTTTGTCCTAAGACGATTGGTTCTAGGCTTCAGATTGAAGAGATTGCTGCAAATCTAGCAACCAGTGTTTTTAATGATGGAAATCAAATACTTATTACTATTTTAGAGAAATTTGGCTTGAAAATTAACAGAAATGTTTGTGTGCCCCTGGCTGAACGTGACAATCGTCGAATCTTTACGTCAAGACAGAGGCTTTAAGAATCATCTTTTGAAGCTCGCAGAGCCAAGAAAATTAAAAAGAGTAAAGAAATTGAGCTGTTTCAGGAACAGGAAGGTATATATTTTTATACTGGAGAATTTTAGCGTGTAAGTTTTAAGATTTATTTTCTCAAATTCAATTTTAAAACTTTAAAGCCCTTTTTCTCAGTTTGTGTTTTTTTCAATTACGCGCATTGCGTTTCAAAAACTATCATACTTTGATGTATAAAACTTTACAGAATTATAAATTCTATCATAATCTTCAAATCCTAGCTATTTAGAGTATTATAAATTTTTAATTTTTTGAAATATTTCAACAAAAATTGAATTTTTTAAAAAAAATTTTAAAAGTGTATTTTTTATTTTTAAAAATATTATTTTTTTATTTTTATAAGATAGGCTAGCATGTAATAAGGATATATTTGACTTTATAAATCAACTTATTGCTAGTAATTAGAATTATTATTGCAGAAAATATCATGCGCGTCGTAAAACTCACTATTTGTTTCTTACAAAAAATTTTCTTATATTTATGTGCTTATTATTTTTAAAATTATGATTATATTTTAGATATTTTAGACTTTTTTGAAACTTTATTCCTTTATAAGAAATGTGTAAAAGAATCAAATTATTTCATTTTAATCTCAAAGAATTTTTTCTATTCGAAAATTGTTTGCATTTTGTGCTCTCGAAACATTTTTAACACCCCTGTGACCCCTTAACTTCTACCAGACCCTACAAGTAGGGTCTTTAATGGCAGCATAACTTGAATATACCACTTGATACATACATTGCGAACAACATGTTCATGAACAATAATTTATCATGGCCAATGACTCTTATAAGAAAACACTTCAACAGATAAGTGAAACTGTGAAATATATTTATGGACATATAAATTTATTAATATATAACGAGAGAGGCAACGAATTTCTGTTTTGGAAAGAAAAAAATGTATTGAAATATAATATTGGTAAGTATCTTACACAGAGATAATTATTACAAAAATTAAATACTGAAAAGAGGGATACATACTGGATGAGGAACATTAGAAATAGCAAGGATACAAATAATTTCTTCGAGACTACATCTGATTTATTGTCATATATGTATATACGATTGATTTATGAAATGTTAAACAGTTATTTCAACCAGTAACTGATATATATAAATCTAGATCAGTTAAAAATATTAATTAGAAAGCAATTCATTTTTTGTCCTTTCTTTTTTAAAACTGACTCTTCCTCGAAATAGAAATACACACAAAATGTTATTTTGCCATGATCGTTGCCTATACAAATGGGTTTTGTACAAGGTTTAAATCATTGTATGCAGAATGAAGTATTAAATACTTCATTTGCAATAAAATACAGAATCCCAATTACATTGGAAAATTATATATTTATATATAAGCTTTCTATTGCGAAATGGGTAAAATAAAGTTTTTATTAAGTCTATGGTGTTTTTATACTTCTATTCATAGACTCAAAATAAAATTTATTTTAAATATATTTTATCACAAAGATAAGAGATAGTTTCCTGAAAAGTTAATAGAAAAAATTAATATAATTCATTCAAATGTTCATCATTCAAATTTTTCTTAAACATTTCATTCAATGTTTCATTTTTTAATGTCAGAAACATGTTTCCACGAAACAACATTTAAGACATGATATAAAAGTTTCAACAAACTATTTGAAAAAAAAATGTTTTTTGAAAACATGTGTATGGATAAATAAACTTTAGCTTAACTGAATAAGCTTATTTCCTTTAAAAATATAACGCATCAGTTTTTGACACTAATTCTTAGCAGAATTAGGAAAATGATTCAATCACTTTTTAACCAACTTATGCCATCAACCCAATATTTTTTAAGTGTTAACCTGATGTCCTATAAAAATTTTTATTTATAATGACTGATGTATAAAATAATGTGATATAATAAGAAAATTATAGCAAAAAAATTAAAATAAAAATAAAAAGAATTCAAAGAAAATTAAACGAAATATGCACTAAAAAGATGAAATGGAAAAGGAACTGAAAAAATTGAGATTACTTGATGACTAATCTCATTATTATTATATGATTGAGTACTTTTTTGTTTCACCAGCACATGTTTCGCCAAGCAGGCTTTATTAGTGATAACCCACAGCAAACACATAAAAAAATGGAAATAAATATTAGTTCTCATTGGTTATTCATCCATTTTCGATGTATTATAAAAAGACGTTATACTCATAAGAAAAGACCACGACTTTTGTTTTGAAATATCGTGGTAAAAGGTTACCAGCGAGAATACTTTGTTAAGTGTCGGTTACCTCCTTTTTTGGCGACTTTATCGCCTGAGCCTTCAAAACAGAAAAATACCGATAAATTATTAGTGACGCAGATGTTATCACCGAGTACTGTAAAAAAATGTATAAATTTTTCTACGACTAGTTTAAGTAATTTTTATAGTAATACGATATAATATACTTTCTCATTATACTTTTTCCGTTTTTATTTAATATTAAATTATTTTTAATATGTTTGATTTTAAATTAAATTAATTTGCTTTCCTTAATGTGCATTTATTATTCGCTTGATTGCAACTGTAATTATTATGTAACTTACTATTTGATTTTTTGTTTATTTGTTTTTATACTTTATTTCGTTTGTTTACTTTTTTATTTATTTATTTTATTTTATATAAATTTGTAAATTTGCAATTTTTATTACTCTTACAAAGGTATAAGTAATATATTTAAATACTGAAAAAAAATGATTTAAAATACCTATATATACATTTCTTCAATTAATGTATTTTATATTTAAATTGTTTGCTTATTTTTATTATAAACCCTATGTGGTTTTGCTGTTACCTCTCTCAATCTCGAATATACTCAAACCCAGTTTAAGTTGAAAATACACGATATTATACATAGCTCACTCAAAATCCGAACCGACAAACACTGTTTCCTTAAAAATAATTTGCTAAAAGTAAATTACAATAATTATATAAACTTTCAAATCACATGAAATATACTTTTTCTATAGAAATACATCAAAGAAATATTAGCTTGGGATCAATAATTGTTCTAAAATGGATGATTTGGGGGTAAAAAGATGAACGACAGTATCTGATATATTCAGGATAAGAAACGCAATGATGCTTATTGGAGTTGACAGATCTGTTTACAAAAATAAACTTTAAAAAGATATAAAATTGTAGCTTGCTTTCAATAAGTTTTTGATGTATGTTTTTTTTTAATATACAAATAATCCTATTTTGTACAATATCTGAAGATTTTCTTAGAGTCTTGACTTGAGTATGCTAGTACAAACAATATTTCGATAAATTGATATAAATGTATATTATTTCTCCGGAAAGGAATTGGAATAATGTCAAAAACAAATGCATAAATTCAATCATGTGTGTATGCTACAAAAGATATATTATTTTTAAATCAGCATCTAGGAAATCAACCTTTTTGAGATATTATTTCCAGAAACCAAATTTAAATATCCTAGATAATATATATGAAACAAGGTTTATATTCTTTTTTTTTACCAAAATTATTAAATTCCTTGTTTTTATCTCTGTATGTATTTATATACAGAAAGATAGAAAGAGAGACATAAAATCAATATGGCATGTATTTTAAAATGGAAGATTTCAGTTTCAGAATCTCTGCAATATTTTCTAAAAAGTAAATTATAATATTGTTTAAAAACATAAGTATAATTAGAGATTATAGTAATCATAAACGTAATTAATACAGATTCAGTGCTTGTAAACTCATGCCAAAGTGTTGCAACATCCTTTAAGAGCATATATATTCCATTTACATGTTTAACAGGAAATAACTTTTTTTATATAAATTGTTTCTTATATATAATTGGTTGTAAGATTTTCCTCTGACATTTTTTGTATTCTAAGATATCGTACTTCGTCATATCATATCGGTGTTTTTTGAAATTTAAATAAGGGGTGTTCGTTCACACCACCATGATAGACATACACATTATTAAATTATCAGGATAAAGGTTTTACAGATTTGGTTTTAATGTTTATTTAATTGTGATTCATTTTAACTTGTTTTATGTTTATCTTGTAAAACTGAATAGAGAATAACATTATGATTATACGATTTTGAATTCAATTATATGTACATTTAACACTTTCCAAATACTGGTAAGAAAAATTAAGGACTAAGCTGAGAGATAAGCATACTGGTGGAACAAGCAAATAGAACAGATGGAAAGTCAAACTGGAGGACCTACTAGAGCCAGGTATGTTAGGAAATGAGTGTACACTCAGTATTTCCAAGAAAGCTATCGAAAATGGTTTATATATATATATATATATATATATATATATATATATATATATATATATATATATATATATATATATATACGACGTCAGTTGCTACGTTAATGTGACATCTTCAACACACAAAACTGTTGATTTTATCCGAAGTTGAATTATTATGAAGAAAAGGGGACCGCGATGTGTTTAATTAATGTGGTTCTGGAGGTCGGGAACACACACGGTATCTTTTCATAGGTTATGGCATCATTTTAAGCTGTAGAAACATCTGTTTGAGTATTCAATAAGCATATCCCTTTTGAAATCACTGTTATCTCTACTGAATAATGGCAGTGTTTAACTGATATATATTATCCTACAATCGCAATGATCAGACAGCAAACAACATGCTAAATTACTAGAGACACCAAAAAGACTGCTGGATGACCAGGATCGCATTGCTATGAACATGAGATGGACAATATGATCTATTTCCTAGACTATCAGTTCGATATGTGTCACTAACACTTTTCTCTCAGAGGCATCACTTTTGGTTGTTGGGAACACGAGAACGGGATAGATCAGAAATGGAATAGAGAATTTCTTAAGAAAGGATAGCAGAACAGTCTTAGTACCAAATCTGGAAACGTTCACATCTGGGGATAGATCAAGCATCGCTCAAACACATATGATTAGAACAAATTTGGAAATAGCGAAGTTATCGACTGTGGAAGTATCATGTTTGGTTGTGTTTTATTGTGAAGTATCACAGTTGGGACCATGTTTCTCACCGAGGATATTATAACTCCTTGAGATGCTAGCGTTGAAGGTTTCCTTTCGAACGTAAATGTTTAAATGTTCTAATTTTTCTGAGTTCTTTTTGATATAATACAACGCTACTCCTTTCATATAGTGCCTGTTGAAGAGCTTTTACTGAATGAAATTTTTCAGTGCATGATCTCCAGATCTAAATTCAACAAAATATGCACTCTAGATACACTCTTCAAAAATGTTTAACAGCAAGTTAGCAGGGACCAAATTCAGAAGCTGCGAATGGTGCTACAGTTGTATTGGACAGCAGTAAAACAAGAACTCTTTGACGACCTAGTAATCAGCATGGACAGACGAGACATACAAATCAATCGATAGAATCACATCTCCCACTAAAATGTTAAACTTTCTTGCCAGCATTTATCAGTTTCCTGTCTAATTGTGTTGGAATATAATTTTTGAATTAAATTTTTTTTAAAAGTTTCGTGCATTTAAAACATGTTTTTGGGATATGAGGATTTAATTTTTGTACAATGATGTAGATATCTGATAAGTATTTTCAATCCATCTTTTCAGTTATACAGTTTTCCATAACATATAAGTTTATCGTTACCAAAATAACCATAATTATCTTTCCATATTAATCACAGTTTGCTAAATATTAGGAATTGAAATAACGAATTGTAGAACCACAATTTTATTTAGTGTCTCCTCATAATATGTATGCTTAGGTTTAAAATGTGTCTCGCTCAGATTTCACATATTAATCAGACAAAACAAATACATCATATAAACCTGAAAAGTGTTCATATAACTATCAAATAACACAAGTCAGCGTCATTTATACGACCATTGCAATAGAAAAGAGAAATGGGTAAACAATTAATGCTATTATGTTTCATGATTCTAAACTTTATTTCCCTTATCTATCGCAATTACAATCTTCATAAAGTTACAAATTAAGTTTAATATCAAGCTACGTATGAAGATAAAAGGGTATTTGGTTTGGTATTAAAATTACAAGGGGACCACGAATGGTGATAATTGTAGCAATTACTTACGTTATTTGAAACTGAAGGATGTAATTTGTTACTGCATAAGACAAATTCATTTTACAGCATATGCCAAGGAACTTTATATACGTGAATCAATATACATATCTATATACTTATACTTCGTACTTTATTCAGATTTAAGTTTTATGCAAGAATTCTTGTATAAATGCCCATTTCTTTTAGAGTTTGATCGCTTAATATATTTTTATGACGGATAAGTAATTCTGAGATAAACAGAAAAAGCATTTATATATATAGTCCTCAGATTAAATAAAATGTAAAGATATATACAATTATATATTTCCCCCAAACCAATAAGACATTCAAAAAGAGTTTACAATCAATGAAAATTTTTAAACGATTTAGTTATCATGCATGATTTTAGTTGTAAAATATAAAAATATCTCTTAATGTATTATTAAAGAGTTTTATAAAAAATACATTAAGAATACATGTTAAAATATTTCAGAATATACAATACATATTTATTTTAAACGGACATTTACTTATTAAAGAAAAATTAATATATAAATCACTTTTATATTTATCAATTTTTTAATTAATTTTTTAAAGTGGATGAAAGTAGAGTTAACAAAGATTCCGTTACATTCAAGTGAAATCTTGGCGTGATTTTGTTTTCGAAATAACCAGCTATTTTGAGAAATTGCTTGGAGGTCTTGGCATAAATGATTTTGAGGGGTTGAAGAACCTCATGATTACAGATAACTTGAAACGACGTGTCCCTGGTGACGTAAGAGAACAGTTTGTCGAGAACTGGGTTACATCAATAGTTCCAGGTGACCTAGCTGACAAGCTAGATTAATACGAAAGCGTGACGGCTAATGTAAAGGGAGCCCACTCGAACGATACCAGGTACAGGCCCACAAATAATAAGTTTGGCTCGGATAATAAGGGCGTTAGTCTGCAACCAAAAGATGCACCATTTTTTTTGGAAAGCTAAATTACCGATTAAGTCGAACACGGGACCAAGTAGAGCTTTTAAGCCTAAATGTTTTATTTGTGAAAATGTAGAACATTTGGCTCTAGAATGCCCGAAAAATACAAGAAATATACCAATTTGCTGTGCCAGAAGTAACATAATTACTGCTAAAGGAACTAAACTAGAATTTACCAAAGAAGTGATAACTGCTAGAGTCTCAATACCAGTCTCCGGTCCCATCAACACAAGGAATGGAATTAATGATCTTCGGTTAGTTGATATATAATGTGGACAAATGTCCATAAAAGTAGTAATCGATACAGGAGCACAAATATCAGTCTTACGCGAAGACTTGATCGGTAAAGGTTGTGGAGAAGAAGAGGGAACTATCCAAATCATTTCAGTATTTGGTGAAAAGGAAATGCCTGCTCTTAAACTATTTAACTTAAAAATAGACAATGGAAAGCATAGATATGTTCCAATCATGTGTGCTGAGTCCAAGAAACTTGTCAACGGCATGTTGATTAGCGCCACCGCTTATGAGATTATGTTAGAAAATGTTCAGTTATTTGATTTTGAAATCACCAAAGATAAAGATATATAATTTAGAAAGGGAATGGAAGAATTCAGAAAGGAAACAGAAAACGAGACTAGACTAAGAGAAGCAAGGCATGAGCAGGCCAGACTCAAAGCTGAGGTGGAGGCCAGACTCAAGGCTGAGGAGGAAACTAAAGCAGTGGAGAAAAGGCGGAGGATGGAAGAAGAAAGAAGAATGAACGAAACAATATCTTTGGGGAAGAAGAGATGAGATTAAGGAAAGAATGATGGCTTGTGGAAGAGCAGATACGACATGTTCAAGAGGAACATAAAATGAGAATGAAAGAACAGAAGTGCTTACCAGAAGAAAGATGTAAAAAGGCAGACGAGGAGGAACTTGTTTTTAAAAGTAAACGAGCCCAAATACTTAGTGGGGATCCAGATGCTGCAGCACAACCTGTCGCTGTTGAGAAAAAAAAGGATTTATCTAGAGACTCATTAAATATACCGCCAATTTTTGTCAAGGATGAGACGCAAGAAAGTAAGGAAAAGAAGAAATTGCCCAAGTGAAAACTCAAAGAATTAAGCAAAATGTCAGTTACCAATTTACAGCAAAAAGTGAATTTAAAAGCCTCAAACAACATTGTACTTGTACCCCAGTACTGGAGTTTTAAGCGTAAATATTCGCAGGATAAAAAAAAGATTTAGGAAACCTTGCTTGGAAACTGCCAGATTTTATGAAACCTATTGGTATTGGGAAGGTGCGGTAATCATTACGAGAGAGAGAGAAGATCAAGAGACAACGAAAGTCAAGATGAGGAAACGAGTTCGACTTGAATTGAGAACATACGACAACATCTCCCAGGACTTTTTGAGTGACGTGTTATTTCTTTCTGGGAAAAGGGAATGCAACTGGACATTTGCTTCCCCCCCCTTTTAAGTGAGCACTGAGGTCGGGCATCGTATGGAGGTGGAATCAACCCTCATTTGAGTTAAACATTCAAATGCATGGTGTAGCCCAGTGCTTCTCAAACTTTCAATACTGGCGCCCCGCTTTTCAATCACAATTTTTATCGCGCCCCCCCCCTTATGCATAATAATTTACTGAATGCAATAATAATGCATTTTTACGATAAAGCAACAATATTTATTATAAACCGTACAAATTCATGACATAAGTATTAAATTTTGTATATGTTACTTTTAAGCAAAAAAAGTTAAGTAATAGGATAATTACTAAGCTATTTTTCCTTTCTCTGATTTTTAAATTGGAACATATTACAAAATGCGGTGGTTGCTTTGAAGACAAAATATAGATATCAGCTAAATATAGAAAATGAACTCAGAGGGTCAATTTCTTATCTTAAAACTCCTTTCAAAAACTTTGCTCTGTAAGACAAGCCCATGGAAGTAGCTAAGAATTATTAAACTTGTTCTTAATTTAGTATTAATTAATTAGTCATAAAATACTCTGTGCACCACTCATACATTAAAAGCAGTGTTTCTCAAACTTTCAATACTGGCGACCCAATTTTCAATCATAATTTTTGTCTCGCCCCCCTGTACAACAATAATGTATTTACCGCAATAAAAATGCACTTTGAGAGAGAGACGCTAAAGTTACAATACGATCTTAATTATAAACCGTACAAATTAATACGATAAGTATATTAAATTTTGTGTATATCTAACTTTTAAGTAATATATATATTTTAAGAAAATTACTTATATATATATATATAAACATGGATTCAATAACATAACTGTACATATACTTAGAATAGTGCCAAATATTAAACAAAGATTATGGTTCGAAAACTTTTTTATAGATTCATTTAGATCATATTATCCTTATGGTTTGAATGTTATATGGAAAGGTGAAAATGTCTTATTAGCTTTTAAACAAAAATCCGAGAATTCATTATATATTCCGAATTTTAATAAATTTATTGATAATAGTAATAATATTCGTTTAGCGAGAATTTCAAAAGCTAAACGCAGAAAAAGAGTTACTAGAGACATGTCAACCCTCAAGAATTCTATGTTAGAACTAGCTGTTAAATTTGATGATAACTACAATACAGGCTTAATTAAATCGTTTATGTTTGGCTTGAATAAAACTGAAATTAAAATTATGACAGATATTTTAAGCAGATATAAATTTCGTGATTCTCATGGTATGCATATGATTCGAGACCTTAATAACTATTTAGTACAAAGAATGAATATTAAATTAGATGCAAGTGAAAATTACTCTACAGAATATTGCACATTATTATATATATTTATGAATAAATCCTTTAACAAAATTAATTTTTCAAGTATATTTCAAAAATATCAATCCATTGTTCCTATTAAAAATATTATTATTAAAAAGGCTTTCAAATACAACAAGAAATTAGGTAGATTTATATTTAATTATAATCAAATCTCGGAGCTGCTAAGTTCAGAATCATGTAGATGCAATCTATATTGAGACTATATTGATGATTATCATCAGCACGTTGTCACAGGAGACCTTAGCATCGTGAAAGATGATTTGTTAAGAAATTTTATGGAAAAAGGTACCGGTTTTAGACTGATGATCACAAAAAATAAATCTAACGTTATGAAACAAATCATAAAAGATTTAGATAAATTCTACCTTAAAATGGCAATTAAATACGGAATGCCGATTGAAGCATTCAATCAATTTAGATCTTATGTAACAACAGAAATTCAGGAATTAGATTTTACTGTTGAAAATGAAATTATGTATAAAGATCTTAAATCATCAATAGTAAATATCCAAAATGACTTCGTTATTACATATGTTGATAAGGTATCTGCTAATTATGCCATAATTTGTAAATATTTTTACAGTAAAATATTAAGTAACCACATTTTAAATAATAATTCATTTCAAAAATCAATTCACAATAATAGAGAAGATGATAATCGTCTTTTAGCTTTTAACAAAAGACTGAATATTCATCTAAATAATATTAAATATCCAAGTATTTTTTTAACACCAAAATTTCATAAAAGCCCTATAAAATTCTGTAGTATCACTAATGGATACAATACATATATCACGAAGTCTGGGAAGATCTTACAATCTCTTCTTCAAAACCTAATTGATAATTTACAAAACACGGCAATTATTAAAAATAGCTTAGAGATTGCTAGAGTTACTAAGGATATGATGATTTTTTTCTATGCATGGTTTTGATTTCGAGGACCTTTTTAATTCTATAGATATTGACGATATGATTAAGGTTCTACAGTTAATTTATGATAAATATGAATTATATATTTCAATGAAAAAAGAAAAAATTGATATTCTTGTTGACCTCGTATTAAAAGAAAATTTCATTACATTTGATCAGAATCTTTATAAACAGATCAAAGGATTACCTCAGGGTGGTCCAGCTAGTAATTGTTTAGCGAACCTATATTTACATTTTTTTGAAATAGATCATGTTGTAAATGATTCTTACTTAATTTATCGTTATATAGATGATATAATAATTTTTGGTAAAAATAGTGAATACAAACCAAATATTACATTCTACCCTGATTATCTCAAGCTCCTTAAAACTAACTTCAACTCTAATAGGGTGGAATTATTGGATTTAGACTTGCATCTTATTAAAAATATTGTAGTCAGTAACATTTTTGACAAAAGAGATTCGTTTAAGTTCCATATAATTAAAATTCCCGTATGGAACAGTAATTTACATATATCAATTTACAGAAATATCATTTTGAATTTTTTATTTAGAAATGATAACTTAACTACCCACAAAATAGATAAATACAATAATATAAAAAAAAAATTTCAATGTTGTTTAGATCGTGAATATCCTTTTAATTTCTTGAGATCTTATATTCATCACAAATACATTAACCGGCTTGCTACTTCGAATTCCAAATCCACCACACAACAATAGGTTTTCAAAGTCAGCATGTTAGTGGTCTTGCTGTGAAGATTATATCATAACACTCATATCACAATTTACATTTTTTCCACACACATCTTGAACATCTTACACATTGTTGACAACCAACCAAATTATAGCCTAGCAAATTTACATTTTTGACAATCAACCAATTCAAATTTTACTATATTTGATTGTCGTCATTTTATACTTGTCTTTGCTGGCTGGTATAAAAGTCAGCTCAAAAGATGTGGTTATGTATTTTCGAATTTTTTAACTTAGTGAATAATTGACTTTCATTAATGGCAAGACGCTTGTTTCTCTTCGTAAAAGCTTTGTGAGTAAAGAAATTTTGTTAAATTAATTTTTGAATGATACTTTTCTTATGTAATTGTTTTAGCATTTTTCTACATTTTACATAATTATTTTGTGATTTTTGTGATTTTTTTCTGCATTAAGAGTTTTGGGAGAGTTTGTTACATAATAGTAGTGATTGGTTCTATCATGCTCTCTGAGTTATCCATACTCTGAAGTTTTGTTTATTTTATTTTATTTGGTTTTCCTACCGAGTTGCAAAGGGGGAAGGTTGGCGCCTTTAAACTAGTTTAACCCCACTTATTCGGTCCTAAGTCCGAAATTCCTTTCTGACTCGCTAGGTTCTGGTTTTTTGTAGTTCTTTTATTTCTCTATAATTTTGTTCTTCATGTTCAGCTTATATATTTTTATTATGCTATTTCTTGTTATGTTCTTTATCTATTATTTCTTGTTTTTGATAAATAATACATATTTCTTTTATATATATTTATATATATATATATATATATATATATATATATATATATATATATATATATATATATATATATATATATATATATATATATATTACTTAGAATTATGTTATTTTTGTTTCTCTAATTTTTAAATTGGAACAGATCGCAAAATGGTGTATTTAATTAAAGATTCATTTCCTTCAGCATTCATTTCTCAAAGTACAAATGTCATTAGAAAAATAGTCTAGTCAATGTCGCTCTCGATCATATCCATCACATCTGGCATTATTTTGTACGTTTGCGTGAGTCTGGGCAACCTATCGGACGTCTGCGCAAAACATGTAAAAATGCTTTTCCTCGTACAATTCCAGTCAGTTTTGGTCGACTCGATACTCCTATAGTATACCGAATCTAGCTTGAATGTACATTTTTTTTAAATTTCCACGTTAATTGTAATTCACGGTAATTAAATACTTATGGCAATAAATTAAAAAAATATCATACATACATTTTTAAGTCTTAAGCAAACATTCGACCATAATAAAGAATCAACAAGTACACAGACGAACGAGCATGGTTCCGAAAATTAAATCAAGGCGATCTTCTCAAAAATACTTAAATTTTGGATTTACCACTACTGAAGTAAATGATGGAAAAAAAGCCCCAGCTCGATATGAGTTAAAACTTACAAATCTGTAGAACAACATGTGAAAGTTGTTTTTAAAACATGTAAAATCATTTAGCTATGTTGGCAAAGAATTTTAAAAAGTATTTTCTGGATGAGGACAGCTTGGTAGCAAGTTACGAGTGGATTAGGGATCTATTTCAAGATACTCCAGAAGGGCTCTCAACTTCCGAAGAAGAAAGCTTCATAGGTTTCACATCCAGTGAAAAATTAAAAGACAATTTTGTAATAAATCGCTCTTTGAATTTGGGGTAGAGGTGGATGAGGAATTATCTGTACTGAAAACAAAAGCACTTCGTATACTATTACCATTTTCAACATCTACCTTTTTCAAACCGGATTTTCTGCAGTGGATGCCTTGAAGACAAAATATAGATCTCAGCTAAATATAGAAAAATAACTCTTTAAGTGTCAATTTCTGATATTATAATCCTTCCTTTGAAAAACTTTCCTCTACAAGACAAGCCCGTGGAAGTCCCTAATAATTATTAAACTTGTTCTTAATTTAGTAATAAGATTGATTGATTGAATATTAACGTCGCACTGTTCAGCTGCACGAGGGCTTTTGACGACGGACCACGTAATTTTGAACCATGGTCATGTGACGTGGATGACACCTGAGCTGGCACCCTTCTCTCCTAACTACTACACCACACCAACGGGAAAAAGTTTCAACTCTCAACAGATTTAACAAGCAGCGTTGCCCTACATGGCGGGTCTTTAGTGGTACTGGGGAACTCGTGACAAGACAAGCCCGGTTCCGATACCTATACCACTCGGCTACCGCGGCCAAATTCAGTAATAAGAAATTATTTATAAAATACCTTCTTCAGTACTGATACATCAAACGTATACTGGCTGAAACACCGACTCTTCGCATGAGTTCATTTTTAAAAAAAATAAAACATTATTCTTGATATAATAGCTGAACTGTAAGTGAGAGTAAAACTGTGTGCACGGCATTGTATACAAAAATGTAAAATGATTTTTTTTTAGATAAATGCTATAATTGTAAATAACTGTTTAAAAGAACTGTAATTTTAAACCTCACACAATTAGCATTTAGAATTAATGTTAAATTATGAAAAAGAATATAAAATTCCGATGAAGAATAATTGTGTTACTTTTTAACATTTAAAGCGAGAAGACTTCAAAATGTTTTAACCCGGGAGCAGGCGCGTACTCGATACTAACATTAATGGTAGTGCGGGGGGACTCAGTCACCTCAATCATTTGTTTAGAATTATTTTTACTGTACACGATACAAATCGGAATTCTAGTGAATATTTTAATTTATAGAAAGTATACTTACCTTCTTTCAAGGACTATTCAATTCTTTGATGATTTGAGAAAAATCCAATAAAACTGAACTAAAATGATTCAAAAGTACAAGACCATAATAAAGGACGCAAATCAGACACTTTTCAATTATCCTACAGAAATGTTAAACCAATCAATTCTTTTCCAAATATCGCAAAACTCAATTATTTACGATTTCCCTAAGCGAAAAGCAAACACATAAAAGATGGGAGGGAACTAATATTGATAACCATACCATAAGATTGAAGGTCAATCAAATAATTAGCAAACGTAGTATGCAGCCTGGCTGAAAAGTGAATCATGACTTCCTTTTCTTTTTCTACAACTAATGTACAGTATTTCAATAATAATTACAGTGGTGAATTGTTTATCTTCTTAGAATTTTTCTCAGGGTCTGGGTTTCGTTTTTTCTTTTAACAAGTAATATTTTATGTTAAAAGGTAATAAAAAAATCTCTCATTGAGGAAATACAGCAAATAAAACAAAATGTTTTTTTCTTTAATTTGGTTTTGGGATCAAGGATAGCTATTTGATGACGGAAAAAAGCTAGATAATAAACATAAATTATGTCAGTGTTGTTGTGTGTATTTTTTTTATTATGGAAGAAAGCATTTTGTTTTACTTCTCTTTCCGTTTATTTTTTTTAAAAAAAATCTTTAAATTTTAGATACGCTCGCGGCCCCCTTGTAGGGTCATCACGCCCCCCAGGGGGGCGCGCCCCACACTTTGAGAAACACTGGTGTAGCCTTATTATTATTTTTTGTTAATGTTGTATATGTATATACGTTTAAAAGTGAAATTTTCATAGTTGCTAGGAAACCATCTATTATTGATTGATTGATGTATTTAGTATGCTGTTACAAGTGTATACTCTTAGAATTAATTCGAGAATATTATTTGAGAAGCTTGATATTCATAGTTAGATCATTTATTTTGTTTATTTATTGTCTGAATATAGAGAGTGAGGAAAAATTAAGAGAGCATTGTTTGTGTATCAAGGATCTTTATTATTTTTTAATCTATAAGTACTTAGGCTTAGTGATTTTTCAGATGTGTAATTTCCTTGTATGCAAACTGTATTTTCTATATCGTTTAACATTTTTTAGGATAATTCTTGGTAATACTTTTTATGTGAATGTTCTCTGATTTTTGGTTTTGTTTACTTATATGGTTTATACTATATCAAAACATATATGTGATTTACCAGTAATTGTACTACTATGTATATTCACTAAAAGTGTTTTTAGAAGTATAAGTAAAGAAATATAATAATAATAATTAACATACATGTAGGGTATTCATTATAAATAGGTATTCTCTTAGGTTTTCTTTTCTTTTTGAAATTCTTAATTCTATTATGTAGTCTTTTGTAATGTATGTATATTTATGTGTCTCCGAGGAGTTATATTATCTGGGGCTCTGCACGCTAACCAATTTTCGATTATTTCTCTCTGAATTGTTTCCATGTATTTTTTTTGTTTCGTTTTTGTCTCAGCGCATCGTCTTCAGACGGATGCTTTTCCAATGGGGGAAGGAGTAAGACTCCTCTAATCATCATGTGCCAGATTGGACGTCAAATAATCCCTTGGGGATTATCTAAAAATGAAATGAGTCAACCACGCAAAACGAGCTGCGCAAAGTGGCAGAACTCGGTTAGACTTGTGATTCGTCCACCCAACTTATATAAAGTGTATCTCGTTTTTGTGTTGTAAGGTGTATATGTTTTGAGTAATTGTTAAACTAATAAATTTGTTTGGCCAAAATCAGGGCTTGATTACTCAATGATGCAAACTTTACTTTTACTACATCCGCATTGTGCTTAACATGAATTCCAAAAGTGCTGACTGCGTTACACAAAGTTAAGCGATTAAGAAGATCTTTGACTTTCTTCAGGTAAAACAATGACGAAGGACATAATTTTTTAAGTCAAATTAGTTTGGGAACGAAAAATAATTTAATGCATCTTTTTTTCTCGAATTGGCTCAGTAAATATCGACTGGCAATCAAATTATCATTTGTTCTTGCATTTATAGAACCAGTTTATCGGCTATGTGTGCCACCACAATGAGGGGAGAACTTTCTATACCTATAATAGCTATGATGGAATGGTTAGCAAATGAGATAGCAGATAAAGATGAAATCCAGAAGCTAATGATATAGGTGGAAATTATGCTGAAAAGTAAATTAAAGACCACATTTTCACATGTTAAAATAACATTATTGGCATTTCTTTCTCGGTTTTTTTTTCTTTATACCAAAACAATTCTTCTTTAAAAAAGAGGTCATTCATTTCGATCAAAACACAAAAATTATTATGTTTATGAAAAACAACTTGGGAAAGATTACTTGAGTTGTTTTCCTAATTTATTGAGTCTTAATAAGTAACTACAAATCTACGAATTATTCGTACGAAATCCACAAGATAAAATGGCATACATAAAAAAAGCTAAAAGTTCTACTCGCTCACTAAATAGGGGGGGAGTGGATCTTGGACATGGTTTTTAGATTGGCATAAAAGAAATTAGGTCAAAATATAATATAAGTGTAAATGCACATTATTGTAATTTTAGTTTTTGAAACAATTCCTCATGGGAACATAATATTAAAAAAAAAACTGCATAATTTCCAAATGTAACACTTTGTGACGGGGATTTACATGACTTTCAACTAATAATCCTCTTGTGGAATCTTTGGCCCAGCAATCGCGCTATTTCACAGCCATCCCTCCCAAGAAGAAACCATGAGATGCGAATTATCTAGTGTATATATAGTTAAAATTTAATAATCTTAGATTAGAAGGAGAAAAAGAGCAGTCAATGAGAAGAATGGTAAGAATTAGAATTGTAAGAATTATAATTAAGCCGCATGACTAAAGGACGGCTTTTTTTTAGCTACCAGAATAAATTAGAGAATTTGGAATTTTTAAGATAGGATTAATTAAAGTCAAGATATTAGGAGTTCATACGCTTATTCACATAAGGTTGACGCTCTCTTTATATAATTCCAAAGGTTCCCTTTATAGATTCCTTGTTCTGGAATATTATCTTGGATAATAGTAAATTAGATTTATCATGGTTATGGTCTTGGTCATCCATCTTTCACTCCTACCAATTTAGGTCGATTATATGACGAGGAAGGTTCCCCTGAGGGTAGGTCATTACATCTTGATATGTATTTCACCTATTATTTATTATCAAATAAACTGGAAAATGTAGTTTGTAAGAAAACGTTTATATATCTGCTTTTCTTTTGCAACTATCAATTTTAATTGCCATCTGAGATATTTAAAAGAAAAAAGTCTCTTTTTTTGCTACACATAATAATTACCGCTGGCATATGGATCACTTAGAAGAAAATAGTCCCACATAAAAAATAATAAAATTACATCTAGAATTTAAATAATTTATAATTTCTTTAAGCATTTTCTGAAATTTACAACGGAAAATTGTTATCCTATTTTTCAAAAGTTTATACGTTCTGAAGCATTAGTTACACATACTCAATTATTCACACGAATATGCATCTGTACAAATAAAGAGTAAAAAATAATCTTTAATTTACGAAGGTATAATAATTTTACGTAGATTCAGGGTTGGAGAATTTTATGCAAACCAGTCACGAAGAACAAAACAGTTCATTAAGAGCAATGATAGTTTCTTGTCGAAAATCCAATCCTTGAAATACAGGACTAAGCAGCAATATTCGTAGAATAAATCTCAGAATGTCTTCACACCTTCAACAGCTCTCAGACACAATTATCAGTGTCTAAAATGCACGTATATAAAAGGTTATTCATAAACAAACACTCGTTCAACAGCCGAAGAAATCACTAATCGCTTCAACAATCAGAGCAACACTAACTGATCGCTAGTCGGAACCAAACTGGCTCACTTTCGGCGAATAACTCTCTGTTTATATCCCTTGCAGATAATTCGAGAAAGAGCCGCTTGTGTCATAGATCTTGAAATTAGTGGATTTCTTTACTAATTTCTAGAAGAATCCGAAGGGTCCCGAACTCGCCAAGTCACCCACTTGGTCGCCAAAAATGAGGCCAACTTGGCTATATCACCAAGATTTCACCAAGTTTCCATGGAATCACCATTATAACGTACGGAACGGCGTTGCTTGTGAAAATTACAGTTTTAACGTAAATCGAATCTAATTTAGAGAATGTTAAAGGCATTATGCATCCAAATACAAACTATTTACAATATTTTACACAAATTTGTAACAATAGATTAGTGTACAAGATCTGAGAAATACTTCTATAGAAAGAAAAATCCATGTAAAGATAATTATTCCTTTTCGCAAGAAGTATTTTCAGGGTTTTTTTTAGTAACGGAATAAAACATTAAACAAAACAAAGATATATAAAAAGATAGATTGGAGAAAAACCTTAATTGAAAAAAAAGTAACAGAGGAACGAAATTAAAAAAAACTTAACAAAAGCTTCATGTAAGACAGATAAAAGAACAATACTTAGAGATAATTAAGCATCTTTTTTATAATTTTCCCTTTTTCTGTTGATAAATTAATTAGAACATTTTATTACGAACAATTAATAGTTGAAATTGATACATATGGCGTCTGCATAAAAAGTCAGAAAAGCAAAACCAAGAAAGGTTAAACACTGTTTTGAGGAAAGTAAATGATGTTTAAACTCATTACTCTTTTCATTATCTTTTAATTTTTCACCCTACAAACTTCAGAATTTCAACAAGCAAGAAAGATACTAAACGATTTTTTGTGTGGTATTTATATTTATTTTTGTACAAAAATGTTTTTTCAAGTAAGACCTCAATGGATGTTTAATTAAATATTAAGCTGATGGCCGGTTTTAGATAATACCCAGATAATAAATTAAGGTTCTACTAAATTCCCCTTCCCGGTATTGTAATGTTTTTTTTTTACAAAATGCAAACCTTATCTAAATAAAGAAACTAATTGAAGTTTAAAACAGTGAATACATTAGAAGGAGTTTCTTTTTGCATCTTTTCTTTCTTTTGATCCAGTACATAGGGATTTTAAATACAAATAATTTCCCTTAAGTATTGAATCATTTGCATAATTTAATATCACATAGAATAATTTTGATATGTTTATGAACTATAAATCATATTTTTGAACATTTGTGAAAAATTCAGGGTCCTATATTATAGGTTAAGTTTCATTGTTCTCTTTGTAAAATAAAAGTTAATGGAAAATGTTACATAGCAGGGGTTAGCAAATGTTTTGGTTTGATGGTCGGATTATAGGAGTGGGGGAAGCTATCCCGTTTTATAATTTTTGCAATAATTAGCTAATTTTGCATTTCAAAAAAAAAAAGTTATAAATTGTTTTATAAAAATCAACAAATCTGAGTTAAATAAAATAGTAGCATGTATTCAATTTTTATTTACTGTAGTAGCTTCATATCTATTGCTGTAAGCACACCTAATTTTGAATCATTTTATATAGACAAGTATCTATCCTTTTTTTCTATATTTTTTTATATCAGGAGAGTATTGCTTACTGAAATCCTCGTTACAACCAGCAAGTATATGTCAACATTCTTCTATCTATATGTACTCTTACTCAACTTTTTGCATGAAACGCTTTGCTCGCAAATATATGTCAATCCAAATACTAAGAACATTTTCCCGGTAAATTTCTTGAAAAATAGAAATTTTTCAGCAAATATAAGTTAAAGATTTGTAAAGTCAATTAATATAGCATTACACATTTCCTTTGTACTTTGAACTAACGCAAGTCTTTAAGTTCAAGCTGCAACTACTCATATGCTGAATCAAAATTGGATGTTATGGAATAAAAGAGAAAATTGTTGTGTGTGTGTGTGAATTTAAGCTCATTTTTTCGGTAAAATCTTGATATCTTCTAGAGAGCTTAACATCCGAACTTAGCATATGGTCAGAACCCCTTTTTTTGCAATATACGACACTAATCTTTGATTGTTCGCGGAAAAGAAATTTGGGGTCTAAACGGATTTTCTGACTGTCTTGGTGGGTCACAAATCCTCTTTTATGTACAGGTGATTCATAAAGAAGTATTCCCTTCCCAGATGATGTAAAACCGTAACAATCAAAGACATGCACCCATTCAGTGAACCGTAAGGTAAAAATACTCTGAAAGTTTGTGTCTTGCCCCTGATGGAAGTGATGAAGGTAATAATACGCGCGCCATGTGACTATTCAATCAAAATAGAGGTGCTTCTAGTGAAAAAAAAGTTTTTTGTGTTCTTGAATTCTTACAAAATATCGCGGAAGCCACTTTTTTGGATAAGTTGCAGCAAAACATTGACAACTACATCTACAATTAGATAGTGTACTCCCACGCTGGTCATCCCACGAGCACGATTTGCACGATGAAAGAATTCCTCACCGATGGGTTAGATGGGGTCGCAGTTTACAACATGCCACTTTCTCAATGGCCATCCAGAAATCCTGACTTAACACTTTGTGATTTCTTCCAGTGGTAATACGTAAAGGATAAAATGTTCGTCCCTACCCTTCCTGTTGATCTAGCGGAGCTGAAACAGCGTATCAGAACCTCTATCAATGGACTTGTTTCAGGTATCTTAACACGTATTTAGGCAAAAATGGATTATCGGATCAATGTGTGTCAGATAAAGGGTTCACACATAAAACATATGTGACTGTCTAACCAAACTTAAATAATCCTATACAATTTTGTTACAGGTAATATATAATCTCATAAATTGTTCTTGATTTATAATGCATTGAAATTGTATGTACTTCTTTATTAATGAACCTGTATAACCATCATAAAACTTTCTGGAATACATAAATAAAACATATACATGAAATTTATACTGATTTAACAAAAAAAAATATGAGCTGTATTTACAACTGCTATACTTTTCTGAGTATATTTAGACTACAAATCAAGAAAAAACAAACCAAGTTTAAATTCCTCAATCAAAAAAAAAATGAATTGTTATTGTTCTTACCTGTATTATTTCAGAAATAATGAAACCCAAAAGATTGATGGAAGCTAATTCATGGTTAAATCTATAAACGCTTAGAATATATTTTATTTAATTTTCAAATATCGATGTGGAATTTTTAACTTGAATCAAAAATTTATCAAAACCTGGGCACATCCAATTGATTAAATTAATGTGACATGTGAAATTCATATTTTATGAAATGAATTTTTTCGAGTTATATGATGAAAAAAAAATGTAAGCGTCCTGAAAACTTTACATCGAAACGATCAAAAATTCTAAACTTATTGGAAATCGTTAGCTGCATTTCATTTTGATAAATATGCTGCACTTATATATTTTTTCTTCCACTTCTCCCTACTTTCTTTTCTTCCTACTGGAACTATATCGTAAAACAAGTCTTATTCGATGGAAAGGAAGCAAGGGAAATGAATCAAAAGGAAAAAAATGTGTATGGACAAGAAAGAATGAAGAAATTTCCTCACTGATCTAGTTTTTTTTTTTTTTTGATAATGTAAGTGGCGTAGAAGTTTCGTCAATGATCATACTAACTGGTTCTAATCCATCAATACATATTTTCCTTGCTTGTCAGGACAACATATAACTAAGATTTCCCCTCCTTTCTTCTTTCTTATAAACTTGGAATTTTCCATAGCACAACTATTTTTTTTCCAAAATACCTACCATGTATTATTTTGGATTCATTTGAATTCACATAGAAAAAGAAAATAATGAAGAATATATATATATATATATATATATATATATATATATATATATATATATATATATATATATATATATGCATATATATATATAAAAAGGGTGTTTTTTTAGAGGTATAGAACTTTAAATTGCAATAAAACAACGATGTATTATTCGATTGACATGAATTTTTTTTTATTCGAATATCGGCAATAATACGGCGAATGTTATCTTCCAAATGGTCAAGCGTTTGTGGCTTATCTGCATAGACCAATGACTTTACATAGTCCCACAGAAAATAGTCTAGCGGTGTTAAATCACAAGATTTTGGAGGCCAATTCACAGGTCCAAAACGTGAAATTAGGCGGTCGCCAAACGTGTCTTTCAATAAATCTATTGTGGCACGAGCTGTGTGACATGTTGCGCCGTCTTGTTGGAACCACAGCTCTTGGATATCATGATTGTTCAATTCAGGAATGAAAAAGCTAGTAATCATGGCTCTATACCGATCACCGTTGACTGTAACGTTGTGGCCTTCATCGTTTTTGAAGAAGTACGGACCAATGATTCCACCAGCCAATAAAGCGCACCAAACAGTCAGTTTTTCTGGATGTAACGGTGTTTCGACATACACTTGTGGATTAGCTTCACTCCAAATGTGGCAGTTTTTTTGTTGACGTAGCCATTGAAACAGAAGTGCGCTTCATCGCTAAACAAAATTCGCTTAAGAAAATTGTGAACAACGGCAATCTCGTTTTGGGCCCATTCGATTAATCTACGCCTTGCTTGATGATCGTTTTGATGAATTGCCAAACCAAACTGTGAATAAATCACTTGACAGCTGTTAAATCGGTCACCATTTTGGAAAGTAATGCCAACTTAAACTTCTATACCTGGAAAAAACATTCTTTATATATATTAATAAGATTAACTAAAACATATATTTTTAACTAGTTAAATGTATTGGATATCTTACAATTTCATAAAGGCTGCCTTCGAATGCCTTTGAAAAAAACTGAACTTAAAAAGTAATGCAAACTCCACGTATAAGTTACATTCAACGTAACACACATAAGTATCATCTTTCTTTAAAAAAAGTATTCTAATAAATCTAAATCTCTCTAAACGAAATGCTACATTTTTTTCGAAAAGTATAAAAATCTAGAAAATAACTGCGCTATAGAATATAACCGTAGGAATGGGAAATAAAATAAAAGAAGTTACCTCTTTACACGTCTGATGTTTTATTAATTCGGTATACAAAGAAAGTAAGACAACACTTTACAAAAATATTATAGTCTTTAAAAATGTTTAAATTGAAATTTAAAATTTTACACCCCCAAATGAACATATATTCATACTGAACTGAAGTTCTAAATCATTTGTTTTCAAAGCCTGAAAATGTACTGTTCATATATTCTAAAAAAGGAATGGAACACAGGTGGAAAAATTCGTAAGTAAACATATGTGAAGTGTAAGTATATATAAAACACTAAAAGCTAATTTTATTTTATATTCATCACGTATATTTCCTATTCTTGTCCTGTCAAAATGTATTACAGATAGTTCATGAATACACTGATACATGGGCAGATTTAATAGGAAATTCAGGAATAGATTAATTATAGAATTTTCCTAAAACAATTTGGATGTAAAGTGTTTCTTAAAAAATTCCTATATATATATATATATATATATATATATATATATATATATATATATATATATATATATATATATATATATGCCAGGAAATTTGGCATTGGAATGTGTCAAGAAAGAATATAACAACATAACAATATAGAAAAGATTTTAATCGTGAATTTAGATACAAGTCATATAAAAAAATACGAAATCATGAATCATAGTTAAACTTTTTATCTCGGAAAAAGTGTGTCTAATATGGAATATGACCAGCGTGAACTGATTTACAAGCCTCAAAACGAACGCCACATTGCTTTTGAGGGTATAAATAAGTATTTGTGGCAACAAAGCCCATTTTTTCAAAAGCAAGGTTTTAATCCCTAGAGAGGCCATAGGAAAGGAGCTACTCTAAGAAATGGATTTCTCTTGACTATCGCAAGCATGTTCAATGGAATTAATATCCGGAGACATCAGGATAAATCTAAATCGCAAATATTGACTACTTTATGAAATTCATCAACGCTGAGAATTCTGTGTGGCTACGCATTATTTCCCATAAAAATATAGTGTGGGTCCACAGCACACATTGAAACCTCATACTGGCTTCCAGGATCCGATCCCTATAGCGTTCTGAGTTGTCAGTACACGCATCGAAGACATACGGTGGAAACCGATTGCCCATCAATATGCCATCATACACAAGGATTCATTTTGTACCAAATCTGTTTCATAGGAGGGATGAAAGTGAGTTCCACACGCAGTTTCTCTTCAATTGAAGACTCGACGAAAATCACTTTTTTGATACATTTCAACTCCTTACTGAAATGAACATGCCCCCAATCTTCTGGTATCCACAACTGATGTTTTCAGCTCCACAGAATCCGGTGTTTCTCTCTAGAAGCAGTCAAAGGGACACACAAGACTCGACGACAGGCATAAAGGTCAGGTTTTGGAAGACGACTGTAGACTGTTTGCTTGGAAATTCTTCTTCCACACACAACAGCAAGGTCATAGGGTGCTGATGAGCCGTGTCCATCTATGACGCCATGCGCTTAATGCAGATGTCAATGCTGTATGGCGGCCCTGGCCGACCTTACTGGTGACAGTCTCACTTGCTTGGAATTGATTCCAGAGAGACCACTTTCAGACCACTTGTAACCATCGAACTATCTTCGCTTGGGACCAGCCAACTTCAAGCCAGCCAATGGCTCTCCATCTCAAAGAATCATCCTAACGATTTTTATCAGGTATAATCTCGAACATTTGCCAACCAGTGAGGTGGTTCACTCTCCAATGGAAGAATAAAGTTGTGATAGTCGTCCTTGCATCAATTGCCTTGAAAGGGGTTGCCCTCAAGGATCAGTGTCTGGACCTATTTTTTGGACTATCATTATCAATGATCTCCTATCTAAACTTAATAATCTTGCCTGCTGTGAAATCATAGCTTTTGCTGATGACATTTTAGTTTGTTCCCAAGGTAGGGATCTTTCTCAGACTTTCCTGCATGCACAGGAAGCTTTGAACTTCGCTTCTGACTGGTCAAAAAGTTTTAAATTGGAATTTAATCCTGATAAAACCAGATTCATGGCTATTGAAAAACGAAACGTTTGCTATGATGCATTTCAGCTATATCTCAATGGAACTCCCTTGACTATGGTAAAGCAAATGAAGTATCTTGGGGTTCTTCTTGATACTAAATTTTTTTGGAAGCAACACTTAAGTTACATATCCGAGAAATGTGACAAATTACAGCGTGGATTAAATCGGATTGCTCGCAACACGTTCGGAATAAATTTCAATGTACATTCTCTCATTTATAAGTAAGGAATCGAGCCTTTCATTTTGTATGGCTCTAGAGTTTGGGGCGAGGCACTTAAAAGAAAGATGAATTCTAAGTATCTGCGACGCATACAAAGAAGGATACTTTTACGGGTCATATGTGGTTATCGCACAATAAGTTACGACTCAGTTTATACTATTTCTGGCTTCCCTCCAATCTACATTACTATTCTTCATGATATTGCTTTTAGGGAAAATCTCTCTGCTTCTTCCATCTCTAATTATGATTGTATTCTATCTCCATTTTTTATCCATCATCCTTCAGAGAGGAATGCCATCAATATTGTTCAATTTAGTGACAAGAGCACAGAAGATTTCCCTGTTATTTGCTATACTGATGGCAGTAAAATTGATGGAAGAGTTGGTTTCGCATTTGTTGTGTTCAGGAGTGGTGTTTAATCCGAGAACAATTTAATTTAGAATTCGTGATGAATGCACAGTTTTTGTAGCTGAACTTTTATGTTTAAATTTCGCCGTTAAATGGATCACTGAGCAAAATAGTGTCATCTCAAAATACCTCATCTGTACTGACTCTCTTTCCTCCTTGGATTCTCTTAAATGTATTTCTTCATCTAACAATATAATCGTCGAGATCCAGAAGCAACTTAAAAGCCTAAGCGATAAAAACATCTCAATAGATTTTGCATTTGTTCGCGGACACACGGGCGTTCTTGGAAATGAGCGAGCCGATTTGCTTGCAAAAGCTGCAACCAAGCGCAAAATTGACATTGACGTTAATATTCCTAAATCGTTTTACAAGAAGATCACGAATGAAAGAATGATGAAGTCTTGGAACCAAGAATATCTCATTTCTAATAAGGGAGCATAACAAAGAAATTTTTCCCACCATTAATAAGAGACTATCATGTCATCATTTTTACACTAACTACAAATTAACCCAATTTCTCACTGGTCATGGTGATTTCAAAAGCTACCTGAACAAATTTAATTTAGCTCCTTCATCTTTCTGTGACTGTAATATTGGTGGTGAGGAAAATGTAGAACATGTGATCCTTCTATGTTCCAAGTATGTCAGAGAGAGAAAGATCATAAGACTGGCGTTCAAGAGACTCAACATTAATTGGCCACCGAATTTTCACCAATTTTTTTCCACCAGAAGTGCTTTCAATAATTTCTGCAAATTTGTTGTAACTGTTTGTAATCCTTCTTAACTTCATTTTTTAATTGTTTATTTCCCTTGAATGTGTGTTTAAAACTTACTTCTGTAAGCCCCGTGTGATACTTTGTGGTGCACGGGGATTTTATAATTGTTTTCAATAATAAAAATATATATATCCAAAAAAGTGAATCCCGTGAATGTTTGCTAAATTCAAAAACACAAAAGCATTTTTCACTATAGACACCGCCATTTCGATAGACTGGTCTCATGCTTCGCATATTTTTGCCCACTAACTTCCGTCAGGGATGGGACACAAAATTTAAGAGTACATATAAGTTACTTTTTACTGAGGTGGTGCGAGCCTTTGACTGCTACAGTTTAAAAGCATCTGGAAAGTGTATACATTTTTATGAAGCAGCCTGCATTACAAATAAATATAAGAAGATAACAAAATTCTGAACAATGCGCATTTTCAACATCAAAGAGTTTTAAAAATAGCAATCCAATAATATTTAGTTTAATTATATATTATAATATTTTCTTTAATTGGTAATAAGTGATATCAAGAATTATTAAATTAATTATAAATATCGCTAAATATACATTGCGTATTTCTATTACAATAGCATTTAGGCATAGAGCCAATATGACACAAATTATTCCTTTAATTATACTTACTATTAAGTTTCTACACAAAATAGAATCAGAAACACTATCTATACTATTGGTATTGGAAATATTGAGAAGAAAACATGTGTAAAAGGACTATTATTTTCTGAATTATATTACGGATAACTCAATATTTGGAGAGAAAAATCGTTATACAGTGACTTGATAGTCATTTAAGATTAAATATATTTTTCTAAAAGCAGTTCTTCAGAATTTTGCTAAGGTTAATAGCATTCATTGCCCAGTAGGAAGCAAAAATAACCTTTTATGTTTTTAAACTAAAGAAATTAAATAATACTCACATTATTTATCGATCAATATTCTTGAACGAAAGTCGTTCATTTAAATATAAATTACTTTCAATCATCGGTTGAAGAGCATCAGTTACTTAAGGTGAACAACAAATAAGTATTCCAAAGAATCTTCGTTGTGTGCACGTGTTAAAAAATGCAGTTGTCTTTAACACCTGTTATTGTATGATTAATATGCAAGCGAGAGTTAAATAATACACAATGATTTACGCTGCAAAGAAAGCCGTAGCTGATAACGGCACCAAATAAACCGTTGTGCTTTGAGGGTAACTTAGAACTTTTAATGACAGTCAATATATGCATATGTACTTTTCTTTTCGGGGAAGTAAAGAGTTGCGAAAATTTCTTTTAGAATAATTATTTCACTTGTAAAGTAAACTCAATAATAAAGGAGAAGTGCTGAATTAAAAACACTTTCTTCGATAACTTATTCAAAATAAACTTAATGAATTGATTATTTGGAAATATGTAGTTTTCTCTACTGTATTATAAAATTATTAACAATATTTTTTTCACACCTAATGGGATGATGTAGAAAGTGGAACGGCATATTAGTTTAAAATATAGTTTTAAGATTCATAATATATAATGATTTATTTTAATAACATAATAAAAAATACAAAAACAATAAACACGTTTTTGACATTTTATTATGATTGTTTTTTGGGCTTCAAAAAGAGAGAAGTTTTCCAATCAATTAAGGCGTATTTTTCTTTTCAAAAAACAATTTTTTAAAAAAATTTTAATTAATAAATTCATTAAATTTATTAAAAACTAATCATTTAGGATATGAATCATTCAAAATCCCAAATGTTTCATATGTTATTCAACAGAAGTATTAAAATGAAAGTCAAGCATTACTTATGAAAAATAGTTTAAAGATAGATTACACAGGCATTGCAATGCAAACACAACAGATTACAGGCATAACAAAATATAGTTTCAAGGTACTTTTCGTGTGCATTAGTATTGTATTAATAAGAATTAAAGCAATTTAGAAAAAAAAATACATACATTTTAATAATGGCTAGTTAATTTTTTGTCAAAGAAACACACTTTTTTTTTAGAATTTTTAAACATGAATTTTTAAATAAAATTATTATTTAACTTATAATTGACAAATTATAGAATATGGCGATATTTGCTCATTGAAACTTAGTCTTAAAAATTAAATAATGTTATAAACAATCTCTGATTTTTTCCCCTTTACAGCCGATTAAAATTTACGTGATTAGCTCCTCCTTGCCCCCTTTTTACGCATAGGGGAGCGTATGCGGTGTATTGGAGGGAAAAGGAAAGGCACAAATAAGTATTTTTTCTTTGGAATATGTAAATCCTTCTCAAACACTGTCAAGGGAGTTTTGCTGTACTCCAAAATATTTGAATAGTTTTGCTGATAGCAGCGGAAAGAAAAGGATTGTAGTTAGGAATGACGTAAATATACGTCCGGGGCATTTAACGCAATGGTTAAGCAAGACATATATAAACGTAGGTAGATGTTAAGGGTTAAATTAGTTATTGAGTAATTTCCTCGACAATGGTTTTAAAAAATTACATTTAACTAAATAGGCAGATACCAGAAGAATGAATCATTCAACTAATGAACATTCAAATAATAAACTTATTCTGTATATGATTTCATAAACGATGATTCTTATGTTCATTATTGCATGTTGAAATTATTAATTAGCTTATCTAGTGTAAATAACAGGAACGTCTTTGATATTTTATATTAATTTCTTTGAAAAATATAGCAGAAATGAAAGAAGAATCAATAAACTTATAAAAGCACAAAATTTAAATGTTTTGAGTAACAAGTAAATAAAGGTTTTGTAAGCAATTGTTTAGAAAATGAACACAATTATATTTTTGTATTCATTATTTTTCTAAGACTTATTCTCAATGTATGTTTCCATGACTATTTTTACGGTAAAAAAATGCCTTAATGTTTTTATTATTATTATTATATAAATTGTATTACGTAATTAAAATGAAAAAAAATACCGGAATGTAACCACCGATGTTTTTCTGTAAGGGGTTTTGTATTATGTAACGATTGAACAAAACTTATATCACCAATTTGAGTTTAAAGTATAAAAATTGAAATACTGTGTTCTGAAGATATATTTACAAAGTTCAATATTAATTAAATACATCATTATAACATCAACGAAATACAACAAAATTAATGATATATTTTCTACTCTTGAATCTATCATATCTGATTATGTATGCGATTCTAGATTGTACATTTGTGATATTTCATAAAGCCTTAAATCGCAGTAAGATAAAGGATACATTGAAAGAAAATTTTAGAAAAACATGATTACCACTATAATTTTTCAATAAATATTGAAGTGTATTGTACGTTCTAAATTCCTCACAAAACTTTATATCAAAATATTTTAAGAAAAAACCAATCGATAATGTATTTTTTATTCTTTTTTATTTTTAATTGTATCGCCTTAACTTACTGAAAGTTACTCAATGAGCTCGACAGTACCATCGTTTTTCTCATAGGCGTGCGTATTGGGGGGGGGGGAAAGAAAATGCACAAATAAGCAAATTATTCTTGAATTAAATCCTTCACAAATACAGTCAACGTGATTTTGTTGTATTTCAATGACATCGTACTGAGTTTAGTGATAGTAGACCGAGGAAAAAAATATTATTTCAGGATTGATATATACGGGGCACATAACACACCGGTTAAGCGAGACGGATATATACGCCGGTGGCACTTAAGGGGTTAATTATTAATGCCTCGATTGTGTGAACAAAAATCAATACCAATTTACAAAAATACCTAAGTATAGTAATATGAAATAAAAAGCTTGTGTTGTATAGTTTTACATTCATAGCCGTATTTTTTAAATATTTATTACCTTTATTTCAATGCAAAATCATTACTGAAAACGGCACTAGGGTTCTGACGTTTATCTGAAGTGATCACTTCAAAATAAAACGCAAAGTGCTTCTCATTATTATAGGACTAAACAAGACCATTTATGCCAAAGTAAGAGAAGCAATTATTATCCTTAATATCAAAAACAAAATAAAACCATCTCCGGGAAGAAAATATTAATAACACAAGACAACAATTTATGTACTGGACAGATGCTTGGAATTACCGAAAATAAAAAATCGTTCCAAAGCTTTTGAATATCGCCACATATGAAAACAGGATATTCCTTAATTACCTTAGTTACTGGAAAATGTTGAGAGCAAATAATGGTCCTTTTAAATGATGCGTAGGATTTGAGGATCACAATAATTATTCGTCATACTTTGCTCGTTCATTTGTAAGTATTGTATTCCTTGACTCAATTTAAAAATCAATATAAAGGAAGTTTATTTAAAATACTTCTTCATATTTTCTCCAAACATCGTTAAGAGAATTTGTTGAAAGGAAAGATTTTCATTTTATAAAGCGAGTTTTCTTGCTTTATGCATAAATCTACTATTAAGAGAGATGAACTTTTTAACTGTACTCCGTCGTTGTTGGGAAGATGTCAATTTAACTATTTAAATGATTTATCCGTGTATTTATTAATGTCCGTGTGATTCTTAAATTTAAATTCTCAAATGAATTATCATAGAGAATTTCTTATGCACTTAAATTTATTAGATTCGTTAATGATCTGGAACAAGTTTTCGTTACTGTTTTAAAAGAATTCTCCAAATAAATTTCAAAACATTATATTTTGCTTATTCGAAAATAATTTCAGCTTTAAATTCCTTCGTGGGTGTTATTTGAATTTCAAGTTCGTTAAATGTTTTTAAAATGCATTAATTATTCATGTTTTAGTTACTACTTGAAAATAATATTTTTGACATTTTCCTAGTAAATGTATTCAATAACACGAAAGTTTTAAATTTTAGATTGAATGAGAGCATAATGGGCGGATTAGTGAATCCTTCTTTTATAAACAATTACAATTTCATTGAAATAATAAAAAGATTAAGCATTTCAATTCCCATGTCTTAAAGATTATAAATCTATATTCATGGAAGCAGAATTTTGGAAGAAACTGAATCATAAGTTTTATCTCGAAAATTATTTGTGAAACATTTTAATTAATTGCAGCAGTAAATTATAACTTTATTCCCCAATTAAGTCTTGAAATAAGAATTTACTAATGTATTTGAAACAATAAAAAATCCAGCCTTAAAGACCAATTAATTATTATTCAACATGGTTCTAAGATATAATATTGTGCATGATAAAATTAAATGATGTAGTAATTGTAGAAAAATCAATCTAGCAATTTTTTTAGAGTTACACATTCAACATGCATACGGGTTATAACGCATTAAGACTTGTGTTCAGAACCTCTATAACAGTTTCCCAGTCAAATTAGGAAATAAAGTTTTCAAACATTTTTTTGTTTGGTTTCAGGCACTCCGATAATAAAAGATAGAAAGCTAGTGTAATCTTAATAAACGTTAGAAACTCAAAATATAAATTCCTTGTAAAAGGATGTTTTTAGACGTATAGAACTTTAAATTGCAATAAAACGACGATGTATTATTCGATTGATATGAATTTTTTTTTATTCGAAAGATAATCTTGTGGCATTACATTTTAAATATGATCAAGCAAGACGAAGATTCGTCGAATGGGCCCAAAACGAGATTGCCGTTGTTCCCGATTTTCATAAGCGAGTTTTGTTTAGCAATGAAGCGCACTTCTGGTTCAATGGCTAAGTCAACAAAAACTGCCGCATTTGGAGTGAAGCTAATCCACAAGTGTATGTCGAAACACCGTTACATCCAGAAAAACTGACTGTTTGGTGCGCTTTATGGGCTGGTGGAATTATTGGTCCGTATTTCTTCAAAAACGATGAAGCCCGCCACAACGTTACAGTCAATGTTGATCGGTATAGAGCCATGATTACTAACTTTTTCATTCCTGAATTGAACAATCATGATGTCCAGGAGCTGTGGTTCCAACAAGACGGCGCAACATGTCACACAGTTCGTGCCACAATCGATTTATTGAAAGACACGTTTGGTGACAGCCTAATTTCACGTTTTGGACCTGTGAATTGGCCTCCAAGATCTTGTGATTTAACACTGCTAGACTATTTTCTGTGGGGCTATGTAAAGTCATTGGTCTATGCGGATAAGCCACAAACGCTTGACCATTTAGAAGACAACATTCGCCGTGTTATTGCCGATATACGGCCACAAATGTTAGAAAAAGTCATCGAAAATTGGACGTCCAGATTGGACTACATCCGAGCCAGCCGTGGCAGTCCTATGCCAGAAATCATATTTAAAATGTAATGCCACAAGATTATCTTTCGAATAAAAAAAATTCATGTCAATCGAATAATACATCGTTGTTTTATTGCAATTTAAAGTTCTATACCTCTAAAAAAACACCCTTTACTTTAGCATTACGTGTAACTTACATGTATTTAGTATTGCATGTTTAACTGGTTTATAAATTCCTACATTGCTGTTCAAGGTTTAACAAGAACATGTAAAATTCATATGCTGTAGTAGCGTCATATATTTAATTTGTATATATATATATATATATATATATATATATATATATATATATATATATATATATATATATATATATATATATATTATTATTTATCATAATTTAATAAGAAAATACTCTCTATATATGTACATTTTTTAGTCCTATTTTTGCAGTAATTTTTTTAAGGAATATTTAAGAAAAAAATATTGCTATTTAATAACAGATAATATAACATTAACATATACTATTAATATATAACATTGGCAGATAATATTAATATATAATATTAACAGATAATATTAGTATCTAAATTAACAGATAACATCAATATATAATATTAACAGATAATATTAATGTATAAATTAACACATAATATCAATATATAATATTAATAGATATTATTAATAGATAACATTAATATATAATATTAACAGAATCAATAACAGATTACTTAGTATTATTAACTACTTACAAGAATTTTATAAAACATATTTTATCTAGTATATATTATAAATGCGAAAGTTTGTGAGGATGTTTGGGATCTTTCACGCAAAAACAACTGAATGGATTTTAGTGAAACTTTACAGTCGTATAGCTTATACATCAGAATAACACATAGGCTATAATTTATAAAGATATTGTATGAAGTGTCTAAAATAAAACGATATTTGTTAAGTAAGTAGGAAAAAGTTCTGCCATCTGCAAGCAATTCTGACGTACGCTGCAAAAAAGCCCACCGCAGCATACATCTATCTTTTGTTTGTGAAAAACACTTTTTGTTTTGGCTACGCAAGGCGCTCGCTTCTAATTAATTCCTGTGATCAGCATAATGCCAATTTTTTTACTTCAGAATAAAACTAAGTTTTGAAGGGAGAGGTTGTTGTAAATATCTCTTTATTTTAATGTTTTTTTATGATTTTATTATGCACATTTGGTAGTAAGCAATTGATCTTTCTTCAAACAAAATGCTTTTATCAGTTCTGGTACTTAAAATAAATAAACTTTCTCTTTCACACAACACCATTTGGACAAATTTTCAAAATATGTTTGTGGTTAGTAGTTCATTATAACGCTATAATTTAATTGAATAGGCAGATATTGCATTTTTAAGTATAAAACTAATTATAACTACTGCACTGTATTTTTTGCAGTGAGTGTGTGAGTGAGTGAATATTAACGTCGCTCTGTTCAGCTACACGAGGGCTTTTGGCAACGCATCACATAATTTTGAACCATGGTCAAGTGACGTGGACGACACCTGAGCTGGCACCCACTTCTCCTAACTACCACACCACACCAACTTAGAAGGAATATTCTACAAATACTTAGCAGGAATATTCTTTGAAATCCACTCTTCCAAGATATATGGCAGCTCGGGTTCTATGATGAGTATTTTAGCGGGGAAGGCGAATAGTTTTGTAGCAGATATTGCGTTTTCAGCGGATGGCGTTTTCAGCAGATTGCAAAGATTATTATTTTTGTCCTGAAAAAATAGTTTATGTTAAAATTTAAGTGTGTTATGTTTTTGTATGTTAATGAAGACCTTAGAAAAGGTTTTGACTACTTATTTTAAGTGAACGGTGTATATAATTAATTTTACAGTGGAATATCTTTAATTAATTTATTAGCTGTAACGGATTAAATTTCCGAAAGTGGAGTATTTTGTTTATGTAAATCTCTAATTTTAAATGTAGTGATCCAAAAAAAGAATTGTATGACAAAAAGTGCAGTAAATCATAATGCGGTTGGATAAATTAATAACGTTCATCGTTCCCCTACACGGTGGGTCTTACAAAAAGCTCTAATAAAACTCGAGCTATGAAAGTAGCTAGGCATTTGCTAACTTGACTCTATCGTTAACATTTCGCTATGTTTTTCGTTGAATCGCCATTATAATTTAAGAAACGGCTTTCCTTGCGAATAATACAATTTTAACATAAAATAAATACAACAGAAAGTAATATCAATGTACTATACTTTCAGATATAAATTATTTACACTATTTTAAGCGTTCGTTACACAAAACTTTTCACAATGTGTTACTTTTGCTGAGCAGAGATCAGCTTAGGGAGGTATTTTCAAAAATCGACCCTCAAGAGTGTTACGGAGAGTTATAAATAAAAAAATCCTTTTTATCAGCAATTAGATCTACAGACTTAAAATGTAACAAAGGTGTTTTTTTCTTCAGCTGAGATATGCAAAAAGCCTTTTTTAAATTTGCAATTCACGTAAAATTAACTCATTAAAAACTTCCTTATCCTGCAATCTACGTTGTTTAATTTTTCAGTTCACCCGTGTGAAGAACGGGTATACCAGCTAGTATATGTATATGTATAGGTATATATATGTAGGGTTGGATATGTGCAAAGGACAACCCCTCCCCCTGTACTTAGGGTGGAGCAGTCCACACTGACGTCACACCCCGTCAGGAATGTCCGACTAAAGGACACACGGGAAAATACGCAGACGGACGTTAGGGACGCTAAGCTTTAGACGTAGGAGAAAGACATTCTTCTTTGCTATTTAGTATAATTTAGATATTTCATCTTGTTAAATAAAGCATTTATCCTCCTTAGGTTGTAGTCATTTTCCCATATTTTGGGGGCTCGACCTTTCTCCTGCATATTAAGGAAAATCTCCTCTACACGAGAGAAAATTTTTAAGACGCGTTAATATTTTTCTTCAGTGGAGACTACATTGCAAAAAGCGTAAAAACGATTTATAGCTGTTGGACTTTATTCTTCTTGGATTCCTATAGTGCCTCAACTGGTTCTGGATTTTTGTACGGATTCTGGATTTATTGTTCCCAACCTCAGGTAGGCAAAATTTAATTAAACGTATTTTTTGTTTGTTTATTTTGGCTTTAAAATAACTGTATTTAGTAGTTTTAACTCAGAGTGTGATAGGGATATTTTGATTACAATCTTGCACCGTCTAAATTTTCAAAGTGATTAATTTTGTATATTAAGATGTCCCGTAAAAATATTAAATTAGGCGATATTCCTATAATTGCTAATTCGTTGAAATGTGGTACAACTCGTGCTGTAAAAACATTAAATTCTATATTAGGATTCACCGAATTTGACCGTTCTTCGCGAAATAAAATAAGAAATTTTTCTACATTCCCTAAAGAGTTTAGAGTTGAAGAACACAAAGAAAAACTTTTAACCGAATTCTCATTGCCTGATTTTATCTCAATCGCTAATTTATTGCATTTAGACGTAGAAACAAATGAGCAAAATTTATGCAATAGAATATTTAAAGCTTTGACGAATTTAGATGAATTCCAACTAACATTAAATTATTCGGAGGCATCCTTTTCTGAAGGCGAAAACGTATTTTCAAAAACCACGTTCCAAAAACGAATCACGTTAGACAGGAATTTTTCATCGGAAGGGACAGACCAGCACTCCCCTTTTCAACATCCGGTCAGTAATGCACCCCTACCCAGCGTTCAAGGTTATTCTTTCATGCCGGAAGATCAAAACGTTTTATCTCTTTGTACACAAATTACTTTTCCTCCCTATTCAAATGATGCTTCCCTTACAGAGATGAATACCCACTTTTGGACTTTATTGCGGGATATTTCGGCGATAAGTAGAAAATTTACCGGGGAAGATTTTTATTCTGTAAATAGTTTCTTTCGCGATGTTGAAGAAAATTTTGATTTATTCCCAGCTATCAGTTCTTCTCAAAAATTAATTTTCGTGAAACGTCTAGTATGTGGAACTGCTAAATCATTTCTTTTTTCACAAAGGAATTTAAATACATACGAGTCATTCAAAAAAGCTTTAATTGAAGAATTTTCGGATTCAGTTACTTCCATAGAAATTCACCGCGAATTAGAAAAAAGAAAAATGTATAAAACCGAGACTTTAATGCAATATTTTAATTCCTTGCGTGAATTAGCAAATAGATGTGATTCAAAAATTGACGAAGCATCAATTATCCAGTACACCATTAATTGAATTGATGGGCCTCGTTCAGATAAAATAATCCTCTATGGTGCAAACTCATTTTCCGAATTTAAGCAGAAATTACGTACCTATGAAACTGCAATTAAAAACATGGGAATACATAACTCTAATTCACCGAATTTTCGTCATTCATATGAAAGCCGAGGACGCGATTTTAAACAGCAAAGCTTCCAAAGAAAACCCACAAAATTCAACGTTTCCGACGCAGCTAAAAATCCCCAACTTTGTTTTAATTGTAATGATATAGGTCATCTATCCAAATCTTGTGCTAATCATTCACGTGGCCCCAGATGCCTCTCATGCAATCTTTATGGTTACAAATCATTTGAATGCCGACGAGCTAATTTAAATAACACTTCTACACCACCTTCTGGTGTAAATGCTGTGCATGGATTGCATTCTCCTATTAATATGTTTAAAGACGTAACAATTTTTGGCCTTAAACTTAACTGGTTAGTAGACACAGGCAGTGATTTAACACTATTAAGAAATTCTACTTACATAAATATAGATGCACCGCCACTGAAACAAACCAACACATTATTAACAGGTTTTGGTTTTTCGCGAATTAATGTGATAGGAACTTTTGATTCTGAAATTACTATCGATGATCAAATTTTTCCTGTTATTATCTCTGTTTTACCAAATTCTTGTACAAATTATGACCTTATAATCGGTTGTGACGTAATTAAGCAAGCACATCTAAATATATCGCCTACAGGCGTAAAATTTGCACAATATTTAAGGCCTTCTTATAATGCAAATGAAAATTTTATTATGACGATTTCTGACGGTTCACCTACATTTGATATCGGTCCAAATGTTTCTCAACATAATCGAGCTGAATTCGAACAACTGCTACCGACATACACGCCTAAAAAAACAAAACTGTAAACATTGAGCTTGATATCGCTCTCACCGACGACGAACCGATATTTCATAAGCCCCGACGTTCGCCATTTGCTGAACGAGATATAGTAGACGCTCAAGTTGATGAATGGGTTAAAAATGGAATTGTTGAGCCGTGTTCATCCCCTTACGCTAGTCAAGTTGTGGTAGTAAAGAAAAAAGACGGGAAATCAAGAGTTTGCATTGATTATAGACGCTTAAATCGCAAACTTATTAAAGATAACTATCCTCTTCCTTTAATTGACGATATTTTAGATTGTCTCCAAAATGCTAAAATATTTACTACTCTAGATCTAAAAAATGGATTTTCCATGTCGCGGTAAATGAAAGGATCCGTAAATTTACTAGTTTTGTTACTCACAATGGTCAGTATCAATTTAGACGAATGCCTTTTGGACTAAGTACTTGTCCTTCCACCTTTATGCGGTACATAAATGCCATTTAATGACATCTGATTTCGAAAAGTATTGTTCTCCCATATATGGATGATGTCGTTATTCCCTCTGCTAATGAATCCCAAGCCCTTGAATATCTAAAAATTGTTCTACAGGTTGCTTGTGATTGTGGACTTGAAATAAATTTTTAAAAATGTCAATTTTTACATAATACAATTGAGTTTCTTGGCCATATTATAGAAAACGGTAGATTGTTTCCTTCCCCTTCAAAAACTAAAGTTGTTATTAATTATCCTGATCTTAAAAATATTAAAGACGTTCGCCGATTTGTAGGTCTTACTGGCTATTTTAGAAAGTTTGTACCCTCATATTCGACCATAGAAAAACCTTTGAGTAACCTGCTTCGTAAACACTCCTTTTTCCAATTTTATGCTGAACAACAGACAGCATTTCAAAAATTAAAACATTTACTTTCCCAATAACCCGTTTTAAGTAATTTTAACCAAAATTCTCCCACTGAGATTCACTCTGACGCGTCAATCGATGGTTTGGGTGCAGTCCTACTGCAAAAATCCATACATGACAACGAGTTTCACCCTGTATTCTACATGTCAAAAAAGACATCAGACCATGAAAGAAAGTACACTAGTTTTGAACTAGAAGTCCTTGCAGTGGTCGAAGCACTTAAAAAGTTTCGCATCTATGTACTAGGAACATCATTCAAAATTATTACTGACTGTGACGCCCTCGTCAAAACACTAAGTAAAAAAGAGCTTAACCCCAGGATAGCCAGATGGGCACTTTATCACCAAGAATTTTAACTATACAATAGAACACTGTACAGGCTCAAAGATGGCTCATGTGGATGCCCTCAGTCGACCTCCACATTGTATGCTAATCCAAAATAGTGTCCATCTTGAATTTATCAAAGCACAACAGGCTGATGACTAAATAACAGCGATAAAGACGCTTCTAGAAACAATGCCGCATGATAACTATATCATAAAAAACAAACTTCTTTACAAAACAGTCAAAGGCACCGATTTACTAGTGGTACCTGACGAAATGCAGGCTAACATCATTAAAACTGCACATGAACGTGGCCATTTTGCTGTCCTACGCACACATGATTTAGTTAGCAAAGACTTTTACATCCCACGACTTAAAGACAAAGTTGAAAAATGCATTCAAAACTGTGTTACAGGCATTCTCACAAACCGGAAACGTGGTAAACAAGATGGCACGCTTAACCCGATAGAAAACAAAACGATTTACCACTCCATACATTTCATCTAGATCATTTGGGTCCCCTAGCGACAACTTCTAAGAAATATAAGCATGTTTTTGCAGTGATTGACGCATTCAGTAAATTTACATGGCTGTATCCCACTAGATCTACGGACGCTACAGAAGTCATAAATCGATTAGAAAACCAAAGACATGTCTTCGGAAACCCCGCTAGAATTATTACTGATAAAGGATCCGCATTTAATCCCTCCGCATTTGAAGATTACTGTAAAAAGCAAAACATCCTTCATATCTCCATTACAACTAGTCTCCCAAGATCTAATGGCCAAATTGAAAAACAAAATTCCACCATCAGTGTTGTGCTATCAAAACTTTCTGTCGACGATCCCGAGAAATGGTATTCTCACGTACCCCACCTGCAAGAAATCCTGAACTCAACTTTTCAAAGAAGCATCAAGATGACTCCATTTGAGCCCCTTTTGAGCACCAAGATGACTTTTTTGCCAGCACATTGAGATTGTCGAACTTCTTAACGATGAGATTACAGCGCAATTCCAAGAAGAACGTGATGCTCTCCGTCAAGATGCAAAAAGCAAATCTACAAAGTTCAAGATGAGAATCGCCGCACGTACAATCTCCGGTGCAGACAAGCTCATAAATATCAACTACATGACCTAGTAGCAATTAAACGCACTCAGTTTGGTCCAGGCTTGAAACTTAAGCAAAAATACCTCGGGCCATACAAAGTTACAAAAGTCAAGCACAATGACACTTATGACGTAGAAAAGTGTGATTTTGTCGACGGACAATCAAAAACGTCTACTTGTGCGGAATTTATGAAACTCTGGCCAAACCAAACTAACTCTACTTGATTTCTCCATTAACCCTCTAACCGGATAGCACGGAAAATTCCGTCAGTGTAAAGATGCTTCGAAAATGGACTGCACTGATTTTTCTGCTTCAAGTAACGTTTTCAAAAGCGGATTAGCCGCACTTTTCTGAAATCCTTTCCCCCTTTTAAGGTTTAGCATCTTGAAAGATAATTGGGGACGGTGGAAGCAACACAGCAGGACACTGAGGGGAAGTTTTATGGCTCCCAGGAAACCCCGTGTTTTGACCCTGCGGCAATCATAAAAAATCGGGGGGAAATTTATTTAGACCTCAGGAAGTGTTTACTTGTTACTTCGTATTTTAAAAGTTTTGAAAAGTCCCAACGCATGAGTAAAATATGTTATAATTCCCTTTTGGTTAAATATTAATTTGAAACTGTAACAAGTTGGGGCGTATCAGTGCAATCTGCTATTTTATATAGTTAGACAAATTATATCTTTTTTTAAGTATATTCTTTTGCTTCATTTTTCTTATTTTAATCAAAGCTTTCAGTTTTTGAAACATGATTATTTTATTATAAGATACCGAAAAAATTAATAAAACACCAAACTCTTTAAAATTTGAAACCTTTTCAATTTTCCAACCACTAAAAATGAATAAATTTAAACTTCATCAAATCATTTGAAACATTTTCTTACACTTTGATAAAAAAATAAATAAAAAAAACGAATTAAGATTTATTAGTTGTTTTTTTTTTTAGATTTCAAAGCCCAAGTGTTCAGGGAAGTTTAAGTACAGTGCCTAGTTACATATTGTTAAAATACACCGAATTATATTTGAATTTTAAGTGCTTGAACTTCAGTTTACATCAAAGAAAACATGAATGAAGATTTTCCCACATTTTTCTTATAACTTGAATGTTTGAATAAATGGTAATCAAAAATATACGGAAACATTTACAGTAGACATTTATGCATATAAATAAACATAAAAATCCTTTTTAAATTCGAGCTATTCAAAAACATTCGAATTATTGTTCAAAAATATCTGTTTATACAAAATACCTCAACATTTATCTTTTTTAAAGGCTAACTGAATAAGTAATTAAAATCTGGATATTTTTTTGAAATCTCGACCGTATCAAGCTAGAAATTTTATGTTAGAAATTCCATTTGAAATTTCGAAAAAAAAATGCATCGCGCAGTAAAAATTATTTACCATAAGATTTAGCAATTGTTTGAGTATAATAAAAATTTCCAATTTTTTTATTATATAGCTTCTTTGGTATCTTTTAATATTTTTCGAAGATTTCATACAATTCTTTTGAAAACTGCATGCTAAGAGCAAAAAATATACTAAAAAAATTGATGAATATACAATTACAATAAATTCTTACATAGAAGCAAAACTGAGAGAAACTAAAGCGTAGGAATGAAAAATTTTGAGTATATCTGAAGTAGTTTTCGAAATATTTATTTTAAAGTTTAGAAAATTTGTGTGCGTTATGTTATACTTAATATTAATTAAATGGTTAAAATAATATGTTAATATTAGTCATGTAATCGTTTGATGACACATTCATATACTAATAAAAATTATCATGGTCATTGATGCGAATGTCAAGAATTTTATGTAATTTTAAATTCAGACATTAAGATATTGATGTAGAAAATATAAAACGACCATCTAAAATACATGAAAAATGCAGTCTGCTATAAAATGATCATGACAAACAAAATCCGGCTTTTTCACTTACTATGTCAGAGCCGGCTTAGTCAGGGGTGATCTGGAAAAACAGAGAGAGAACCACGGTTTTGATGGATGCCGCTGTAGCTTTTAAATCTCTCAGGAAAAAAAATATATAAATTACAAATGCAAAAACTATGTTTTGTAATTTTCCATACATTTTTATAACAACGAAGTGTGGAATTGGCTTCCAATGCATTGTTGTGTTTGACAATATGTAAGGTAACCAACCCTACTTTAGATAGATTTGTACTACTTTTTCGTAACCGTATTCCTTTTAAAATTAATTCGAACAGCCGAAATACACCTTTTGCACCCGTAAAAATTTATGTAAACTATAACGGTTAATTTTAATTTATGCAACTTGTGAAATGTTCATAATTAACCATTTCCGTCTAAACAGTTTACATGAAAAAAAGTTTGGACTCCCTCATTCATTAGGGATTTATATAAGATTCTAACATTAAATTTTTCGTTTTCCCCAAATAGGGTCGAGTGTTAGTGTATCGTGCTTCCACACCACAGGTCTGGGGTTCTATTTACGGGCTGGGCAAGGTCAACTCTGCCTTTCATCCCCGCTACATTGGGTCGATAAATGAGTACCAAGCTTGATTCGGGTCTTAAACACTGAAGGTCTCTGTTCAGAGAGACCACCAAATCGGGACATCTGTTCATGCACTTTAGCGTCCAATGGTCACGTGTATTATGATGGGCACAGTAGTTCCTGGCCCTCATGGATTGTGTGCCACTGAGTTTGAGTCTTAAGTTTGAGGATTACCTCACTTTGGGAAACCCCTTAGATAAACATGTATTTCCACTCATTTGCAATTAAACATTTTTCTTTCAATTACGTTTATTTCAGAAGGAAGTTTGATTTTTCAAATGTATTTGCTTAATAACATGTATATTTGTGTGTATTATATTAAAAATTTAATCAATCCAAAATTACATGTTTGTAGCTCCTCTAAAAGCTTTTAGGATTTTACAACTGATCTTACAATCCATATACGTTTTATAGTAGTATATTTAAAAATTATAAGGACATTTTTACGACTGTGTGAGCTGTTATGCCTCGTTTATAAATATAAAAAATTGCATTCAGCTACAGTTTTTAAAATGTACAGAAATAAGTGGAGAAATAGGATACTTACATATTATGAATTTTTTTGACTGCAGTAAGATATATTTATATTTCAGTTTCTTTACAATTTGAATAGAAGTTGTAAGCCATTTTGCGAATAGTTTGATATTAAGTATAAATCCATTAGCTGTTTAATATTGTAAAGGGTTTTACTTTGATACCAGCACACATTAAAATAAGGCTCATTTGCAGTTATATGATTAGCTTCAGTGATATTTAAATTTTCAAAAATAGTCTACACGTACGAAAACATTCTTTCTCAACCGCACACCACATCTCTCATACAATATCTTCCCTACAGCAGGAAATATTTGTGTATACTGAAAAATTTAATACAGGATACATTTCCAAGTGTTAAATTTGTTTTTAAAATTTGGTATGAATACATTATGGAACTGTCGGTTAACTTCACTGAACAAAATTGTTTTAAGTGTACTGTTTTGAAAGACAAAATTAATTAGGGAGAACTTTTCTCACAATAGAATTTGTAATGATTGAATTGTGTGAAAATTTAGTTATCGATGTGTGACTTTTTTCCTTGTAATACAAGAAACAGAAAGATAAGAAATTTAACTTGAGCAGAAAATGGTTAGAAGTACTGTCATGAGCATTTGAGAAGAAGTATATCCCCCATTAAAATTAAAAATTATTGACTGAATGTGTGTTATGTCCATCACAAATGCCGATGTAGAAAAGATATTTTTATTTAATACAAGGAGTTCGAAAAGGAGAGCACTAGGAATGAAAATTTAGATTTTTTCCGAAAAATATTCAGTTAACATAAAAATATCATTTATATGATTTAAATTTAAATAAATTAAAAGTATTGAAATCATTTTTTATGTTATTCTAAATTAAAAATATAATTGAATAGAGTAAGATCTGTTTTATTTCATAAATATGCACCATTTATGTCTTATTGTTTAAAAAAAAGATAGGGCCTTTACTCTTTTTACCTCATAACTTTTTTAAAAAACATGAAAGTGAGCGCGTTTTCTTACTCTCATATTCAAAAATGAATACAGGATGCTTTTTTCTGGTTTAAATCGCAATACCAAAATATATTTTTTTAATTTTTAAAAAATGACAGAAAAATAAATTTTGTTTGAAGAAAATATAACTATTTTTCAACTTTTAACACGCCATTTATTTCATGTTTTTTTTTTACCCTGCATTTTGTTTTAATTTTACTGTGACTGAATCTATGGGGAAAACGACATAGTAGAAAGAACTACGGTTTTCATACAAGATTGCCCAAGGCAACTTAATAGCTAGCTGTAAACGATTGCTATCCTGGTTCTCAATGATCAAATACGCCGAACCAAGTCTTAAAGTTGTCCCCTTTCGACCTCCCAAGTTTTAAAAGGGGGAAAGAATTGAAGTCTGTTGCATTTTTGAAGGGAATAGCAATATAAGAGTAAAACGCTTTCGGAATAACTTTTCAGGAGGAAGGTATCCAGTTACAGGTTTAAAAACTGTTCACAATTTTTCTTCCTGTAAAAAACTTTCGTTATGGACATTAACAACAGACTTTTTACCTATTTATTTATTTTTGATTCCATTTTTATTGAATGACTTTAAACATTTTCTTATTTCATTTTTGTGCAAATTTAAGTGTTTAGAAGAAGGAGCATCTTGCTTCAATATGTTTCTGTTCCTTATTCCAGATTCTTATTTTAGCCTGGATCTTATTTGTATCGTTAACATAATTTGTTTTACCCCAGTGGTAATGTATGAAATTTTTTCTATTTAAGAAATATTACTTTAAATTTGTTTATTTTTCAGTATTTTTGTACTTTTTCTTTGATGATATTTTGTGTTGTGTATAATTCTTTCATCTACTGTGTATATAACTGTGTACATTTTTAATATTTCATTACTATGTATCTGTACATTTTATCATTGTATATAATCAGGCGAGGTCACCTTCCCGGCCATGATGGCCTATGTATGGTTGCATATGTGCAATGGACAAGCCCCTCCCCCTGTACTTAGGGTGGAGCAGTCCACAATGACGTCACACCCCGTCAGGAATGTCCGACTAAAGGACACACGGGAAAAAAATACTCAGACGGACGTTAGGGACGCTAAGCTTTAGACGTAGGAGAAAGACGTTCTCCTTTGCTGTTTAGTATATATATATATATATTTCATCTTGTTAAATAAAGCATTTATCCTCCTTAGGTTGTAGTCATTTTCCCATATATATATATATATATATATATATATATATATATACACATTTTTAACCTACCTTTATTGAATTTCATTGAATTTTTTTCTGTGTTTTTTTCTCTCATTAATTAGGGATTTCGTCCCCATATAAAGTTATAGTAAATGTTTTAATTTAATTTAAGAAAATTAAGGCCTATGTAATATTGTTTATCCATGTACTTTATGTACTGCACCTAAATGATTAACAGAGATAAAACAAAATTTGCCAATACAATGATATGGAGTAAACCTTTGCAACAAATGACAAGTTTTAGATTTTCATTTATTTCATGAATTATCTATGCGGTTGGGGGGTGGAACAAATTTAGATGCATGCATTATAGTTAAAATTTACTGTTTAAATTTGAATAAAAGGATTATAAAAATGTTGAATAAGGTTTTATCTATGTATCTCAGTATAATAATTAATCAGTTATTTAGCACTTTCTTAATTGGCACAAGTGATGTATAATTGTTAAAAAATTATCTTTAAGATTTATCTTGATTGTAAAAGCTGATAGTGTTAAAGGAATGCAAATGAAGGTTTCACGAAATATTTTAGGTCATGTAGCTTAATAGCCACTAAAGAAGAGACGAGGAAAACACATATTTTCTTTACCATTTTTCAAATTTGGTAGCGTGGAATATGGAAAATAAGAATCAAAACGGAGATTTAAAAATTAGGGAAAGGGAAAAATTATCGGAACGCTTCTCCTTGAATGAAAAATTATGCATCCTTTTAAGCATGTTAAATGTGACTTTAAAACTGCATGTGAAAAGTTTACCGGTTTAAAAAAATATGTAACATGCAGTAGAATAATCTTTAAACATGAAGCAGAGATGTTAACAATTTTGGATGATTAACTTCGATGCAGAACCTGTTACGAAGTTTTATATGAAACATATTTTGGTTTCACTCAAAAATAAATTGTGATTATTACACGATTTTTTGCTTATACAATCAATTTCAACTGGTAGGAAGATGATGGCATAAGTTTCCTACTGTTAAGTTTGCAACGCAATTATAGTGCACATAGAATTCAACATTAAATAAAAGAATATTTTTAATAATTTTTTCAACTGTGTTTAGATTAAAAGTTTTTCATTCCACTGATAAACATTTACATTTCGTGTCTGATATTAACCCCTTAAGCTGTCTTTGTTTTTTTTCTTTTTTTTTGCCCAAAAGGTTTCAAAAGAAGGCACATTTTTTATAATATATAACTAAGCTTAATACTTAAAAAAATGGGGAAATGGAAGAATTTTATTTTACTTTTCAATTTTAAAGTTTTCACACTATTTTTATTTTTTTTAATTGTGGAACACAAAAATTTCTAAATGTTTGCTATTTATATAGATACTCTGCATGTTATGAATAATGTTTCATCAATTTATTTCCTATGGTACAAAAAATTTCCAGACCTTACCTCAATTTCAAACTGTTGATGATTGTGTGTGTGTGTGTGCGTGCGTGCGTGAGTAAATACATATACAGTGGTGGCAAAAAGTCCTGAACACTCTCGTTTTTTGCGTAATTTTTGTGTTTGACTTCATTTTTCGTTATGAAATTATCGCACTATCTTAAATATTGTTATTGATTTTAATGTATTTTTTCATGCTGATTTTAAATCTGTTTGTAGATTCCAACTAAAGTAAATAGTTTCATTCATATGTTGAAAAAACCTGGACAAGAAAGCACGAGGTAACTGTAAGAATGAGTGAGTGTGTTTTCCACCAATGAAATGCTCCGTTATTTCAACCAATCAGAGAGCAGTAGAGATAAAGGGTTGAAAGAAAAAGGTGAAACGTGGTTTATTGTATTGAATGCAGTTGTGTGCTTGTGAAAAGTACTGTATTGAAAGCAATTTGAAGTGCGTTTGTGGAAAATATTGGAATTATGGCCAAATTTTCATATCTGCCTGAGAATAAAAGATACAAAATAATACATTTGAAGGAAGAAGGTTATTCTATGCGCCAAATTGCCGCTGAAGTACCATGTGGCCTTTCTACTGTTGTGAGAACTTTGAAAAGGTTTTCTGAAACAAATTTTATTGTGGACAGGGGGCAATCAGGACGACCAAGAAAAACTACTTTACGTGAAGACAGGTTATTGCACAGAATTTCACTTTCAAACAGAAAGCTTAATTACTCGCAAATTTGGAAACAATGGACTTTGACATCAAATGTGAGTGTGTGCCCAAGAACTGTTAGAGGAAGACTGCTGGAAATTGGGTTACGAGGCTGTAAAGCGCACCCAAAACTATTACTGGCTGAATTTCAACGCAAGAGGCGATTGACGTGGGCAAGGGAACATTCATTATGGACTATTAAAGACTGGGAAAAGGTAATTTTTAGTGACGAGGGGCAGTTTTGTATTTCTGGCAACCAAAGTAGTGCCTATGTAAGACGACGCACTCCTGAGGAGTTCAGCCCTCAGTGTCTGAAGCCCACAGTAAAGTACCCGACAAAAGTGATGGTATGGGGTTGCATGTCTTCTCATGGTGTTGGAAGACTTCACATCGTTAGCGGAACAGTGAAAGCCATGAATTACATTGAAATACTACAAAATAAATTGCTACCAACTGCGAGAGATCTTTTTCGCAATCAGCCATGGATTTTTCAGGACGATAACGCCCCTTGTCATCGTGCAAAGGTAGTCCAGAAATGGTTGAAAGACCATACTGTGAACAGAATAAACTGGCCAAGACAGCCTTCCGACCTTAATCCATTAGAGCACTTATGGTTTAAAATTGGTTATGAAATTTCAAAGAAAAAACCTTCAAACAAACGTGAATTAATTGAAGCTTTAATATTTTCCTTCAACCATATTGTCACGAAAGATCTTCTTTTGAAATTGGTGTATTTCATGCCAAAATGATGTCCAGCCGTAGTTAAAGCAAACGGCTGGCCTATAAAATATTGATTTTCTAACATGTGACAACAATGTAATTTCAAAATGCTTATTAAATATACCGTATTTGTCAATTTTCGTGTTATTTTTCTTTGCATATTATGTTATTCTATATTGTTTTATGCTGCACATATTTCATATTATTATGTTCAGGCAGCTTTACTAAAAATATTTTAGTCATTAAGAAACTAGTAGTAGATTTGAAATCAGCATAAAAAAATACATTAAAATCAATAACAATATTTAAGAAAGTGCGATAAAATTTCACAACGAAAAATGAAGTCAAACACAAAAAATACGCTATGAAATGAGTGTGTTCAGGACTTTTTGCCACCACTGTATGTAATGATCATGTTGAGTGATAAGGATGAATATCATAACTTGGCAAGTAAGAATACGATTTTAACGATGGTGATTATTTTGGATAGTTGGTGTTGCATAGTTGATGATATTGACGAGGCAGTTCTGTGTGGCAAGAAATCTTGTTTATTGAACATCTAGAGACACACATACATATATGGACGGAACAACAAAGGAATAGAGGCGAGTACGAGCTGCAGCAGATTACATGACAAAGTACAAATGATAAAGAGCAAGAGGTGGAATATCCAGAAATCTCAGTTTATATACTGAATGGAAAATTAAAGTTCAGATCACATAATATGTGTGTTTGAAAACTGTAGTACAAAAGATTCCCCATAGATGGGTAGTTAGTTATTATTTACTCTCGTGTCCAAATGACCAGGACCATTATAAAATAAAAACATGTCCAAGGTTTAAATTACAGGGAATTATTACGTGTATACACATCCACAATTTGAAGCAAGGTGTCATACTATGTCTTACATTGCAATGGGGGCAGAGATAATATCGACTTTTTTTCGATGGGGGGGTGTTATCTTTTCATTTTTATTTATTTTTAAACAACCGAATTGATCATGTCCTTCCATATCCCTGTTCTTTACTGAATAAGTTCAAAATCCTAAATCTCTGTCTTTAACTTAACTCAGTGACGTGATAGCCCGTGAGGGCCAAACCCTAATATGTCCAACTCAGGATATGCGACTTTGGGCCCTGAGGTACATGAGCAGATATTCCGGTCATGTGGTCAATTCAACGCAAAAAGAACCCGAGTTTTAAGCTCCTCAGCAGGCTTGGTACTCATTTACCGACTTTTGGAAGGGATGAAGGGTTGAGTCAACCTTGCCCAACCCGGAGTTTGAAATTCGGACCTGTGGTGTGGAAGCGTGATGCATAAACCATTCAGCCACAGAGCCCTTCCCCCACCTTTACCACAAAGAAAATCACTGATGAGAAGTATTTCAGTATCATGGACAAACTGAATCTCTTAAAAATACTAGCAATAGCAATATTACAATAAGAATTGAAAATATGTGCAAATAAAAGATAGAAAGAAGAAATTATAAGTTCCTAGACAGCATACGAGCAAACCTTCGCGACCGTCTTTCGGTTGCCCTACGATGCACGAGCAAACGAGTTAATCCTTTCGCGATGGATATGGCATATATGTACGAGTCTCAACCCCCCTTGTCGAACGGCAGGGCGTTCAATGCACTTTTCCTTGAGAATGGTCAATCCTATAGAAAAAATACGAAACGCGATTCACCATTGCAACCTCCGGCTGCCAATGGCATTTGAAAAGGACGCACATATGACACACCCGTCTCTACAATGTTTTCCGATTATCAGTAGTTCGTCGCGCAAAGGGTTAATTGATCAATTAAATCACTTTTTTATCTGAATCATTCATGTGAAGAATTTCAAGTAATAGTAGCATTTAAGGGATCCGACTACGTTCGAAACCGTGATTTTTAAAAAAGCGTATAAATGGATAATTTGAATGATATTTAGAGTCACTTAGATTAGAAAATATATATAAAATTGTTTTAAAAATATTAACACAATAAAAAATTATTTAAGTGAAATATTTTGACAAAAAATTAACATAGAGTGACCAATTTTCATAACATTCTCCTTTTTATCAAAAGTGCTTCTATTATAATAATATTTTGCCTGTATATATCTCAGACTTCTGTACAGAGGCCCTACTAGAATTTTTCAATCATTTGACTTAAAAGTGGATTTATCCATATTTTACTACAACAGAGGGGATAAATTTTAAGTAAAAAACGCCGATAGTTATTTCAATTGGTGATAGCTCTGAAAATAATGAGAATTTTTCAAAAGTACAAGTTGAGACTTTAGAGAAATATTTACTTTATCTAAGCAACTATTATTATTATAGAACATTTTTTTATAAAAAGAGAACGTTTTGAAAAAAGGTTATTCTAAGTTAATTTTTTTCCAAAATACTGTATTTAAATAAATTTTTTTGTCATAATGTCCTTAAAAAATTTATACATGTATTCTAATCTAAGTAAAACTAAATATCATGGAAATTATCCATTTATGCGGTTTTTTTTAAATCATGGTTCCGAACGTAGTCGGATACATTAAGTTATGAGTTATATTAAATGATTCCTTCTAGGTCAATAATCAACATCGTGTATTCCCTTAGGGATCTTAGACGCCAAATATGTTTTCATACATATCTTTACTCGACTATAAATAATTAATTAATTACGAATATTTCCCGCAGGACTCTGAGTTTTCCTCAAAGTTACAATTTCATCCACAAACAGAGTAAGTAGATTTTACAGAACTTCACAGAAAACTATTTCTTCATCTTCTTTGTCTACAGAAATATAAACATGCAATTTTTTTAAAGGTATAGCTGAAACATTTTTGTTCGTCCAGTTTGTAATATTTCTTACTTCTGTTGGAATTTGTCTTCCAATAACTATCACTTTGTTTTACCTACATGTATATTTCATATATTTAGGGATCATCAATATATATAAAACAATCTGCATTATTGACAGTATTAGTGAAATGGTACATATATTATTTAATTTTTAACACTCAAAAAACTTTTCGTGGCTCACTTTTTCGTGATTGGAAACTTCAGATGGTGCCGAGCAAAACATCACTCTTAAATATCTATGTTATGAGAATTTCCTTATAAAAGTAGGAAATAATCAAGATAGAGATTCACTGGTGAGAAGTATTTCAGTACCATGGACACAATCTGCACTCTGTAAAAATATAATATCACATAATAATACGAGGGTTGGGGCATAAATCATGGTAACTAATTTTTTTCTCGTAGATATGTGAAAGGATTACAAATGTATGTGTGCCGTGTGAAAGTTCTTCAGGCATAGTGTATACGTAAAACAACAGATGGATCTGTGATAGCAGGTAGTAGCGCAGCGAGGAATGTGAAATCAGTCAGTTGGTGAGTGCCGTGCGAGATGGAAGTAACCCGTGTTGAGCAGCGCGCTTACATCAAAATAGCTGTTCTCCGAGGGAGAAATTCAGCCTGTAACTTTGATCTCGTTCCCAAGATTAAGGAAGCAATACGTGGTAGACAGTTTGCAACACAAGAGGACATTGCTAATGCTGTGCGCCAACATGTGACCCGATTCGCATACATAATGCGGCAAATGCTAAGGCTGATGGTATTCAGCGCCTCCCACATCGTTGGCAGTGTTTGGTGACAGTAGCAGGGGAATACATTGAGGGCCTAGGTTTGTCATGTCAACTTTATGTGTACTGTGTTGTCAGGCTTTTGCACCATGAAGGCCATTTTCCCTGTATACCACCGTAATAAATTAGTGTGTTACAATTTTGCAGTGCTATTCATTGTCTACACATGTAGTTAACATTTTGTCCCTTCGTCTGTATATGTCACATTTTCCAACCAGACTGGTATCTTCAAGAAAAAAAAATAGTTGCCATGGCTTTTGCCCCAACCCTCGTATAATACTTATAATAATATCACATTTCTAAGTACAGTCTTAAGTCCTTTCACCATTATAAAAATAAAATAAGAAATGATTATTTGACTCATACGTGCATTTTATCTGTGTCTGTATTCTATCTAAACTAGATGTTACAGTGTTTAAAGAATCTGACCATTGTTATGTATGTGCTGGGTCCGAACCCCGGAAAAGCGCGTAAAGCTCCTTAGTGGCAGGGAGGGCACTCTAAACAATCGTCGTGCTTCAAGTCCTATCGTGAGATTGCTGGAAGAGGAAGATATTTAGGTGGCCCCTGTGGCTATCTCTCAGAGTGTTCTCCAAATACGGAAAAATCAAGCCAAATCGTTCTGTCTGCATGTTGCTCAAAGTTACGTTTAACTACTGGTGAACAACAAGCCCCTATCCACGGGGAATTTTGGGGGCTTAGATCTGATGTTACTGTCCATCGAATTGGACAAGTAACAACAAGGTAGATAATCATCAAGAGTATATCAGTGTAGTCGAGTGCAACTTTCAAAGCATGAGAAAGAAAAAGCATTGTGCTCTAAAGCAAGTATTAATACGATGTTTGTTTTTTTCTTAAAGCATAGGTAATTCGTCAAAATAATATATCAGTTCATATTAAGTATAGTTGAAACTTTAACAACGTTTAAAACAGGAGTAATAGTAGGATATTTATCTACATGAGGTAAATTCAGTATGTTATGTTATAAAATATTTGAGAAAGTTAATAAAGACATTTTTGAGAAATGTTCATAAGTGTTGTTGTCTAACCCTGTTTAAAGGTTATATCCACGATAGATAACCTTTTTCTAATGTATTAATAGAAAAAACGTAATTGAATATGAAAATGTAGTAACTGGAGATAAAATTCAATTTCCTCGTTTCAGTTTTGACTTTTTAAAAAAATTTTAAATGCTTGACTAAGCTTGAAGTACGAGGGTTGGGGCAAAAGTCATGGCAACTACTTTTTTCTCGATGATACCAGTCCAGTTGGAAAATGTGACATTTACAGACAAAAGCTGAAGGTGTTAACTACATGTGTGAACAATAGATAGCACAGAAATATCGCAACACACATATTTATTACGGAAATATACAGGGCAATATGGGCTTCATGGTGCAAAAGAATGATAACACTGTACACATAAAGTTGACATGTAACCCATGAGCTACTTGATGGTGGCACGTGCCAAGTTGGTCACCACACTGACCGGTCGTTCCGAACGTTGCTCATCACTGGTTGACACACGTCCTTGTTGAAACTATCCTATCCACCTGGCTACTGTACGGTATGGTAGGACATTATTCCCAAGGGCTTCCGCTAATTCACTGTGACTTTCCATTGCATTTCTCACTCGGAGAACGGCTATTTTGATGTAAACGCGCTGCTCAACACGGGTTATTTTCATCTTGCAAGGCACTTACCAACTTTCTGATTTCATTGCCCTCGCTGAGCTATTACCAGCTATCACAGAGCCATCTAATGTTCTGCATACACACTATGCCTGCAGATCTTCCACACGACACATATACGTTTGTGATCCTTTCACATATTTACAAGAAAAAAATTTTTTACCATGACTTATGCCGCAACCCTCGTATTAAAACCATTTTATTTGCAATGTTCTTTGAAGAAAAAAAGTCTGGTTGCTGTATTCCTAAACTGGAATTTACATAATTTTATAAACCTCATGTACACGTTTTATTTAAACCAAAAAGTACTTATTTGCAATGATACTATTGATATAATTTATCTATCCCGTCCTGGATTTCTTTTGAGTTCGCCTTTGAATTTGCATATTATGCGCCTAGTAATGCTTATAAAATATGATATTTGTTAGAGTCGGTTGCATTTTTCAAATTTCCCATGGCATTCTATGATTCCTGTAAGCATTTTTATGATTTCTATCTACCACGGTTATGTTTGTTTCTTTGGTTTATTAGACGATATTTTTATGGATACATATTAAAAATTTCTATTAGAATGTTTGTTTTAGTTCTCTTTACTCTTCATTAACATTACCAAAATGAATAACTATCAGTCCACATCCTGCATACAACATTATTTTGGATGTGACTGTCTGGAGCCAATGAAGGTCAACACAATAAAGTTCACAAAAATTGTATGGGTACTCACTGAGCACACGGCAAGAAAGCGTCTGGTTCCTGTCGTTGGTAAAGAGAACAACCAATGTTACACTTTTAAGATTCCATGGCTAGAGATTGTTCTTTATCTTCGAAGTCTTAGAGATGTCATCTTTCAACAAGGTTACGAAAGAAACACATGTTGCCTATCGTGTCTTGAACACCTCGACACAAATCATGTTCGACTGCTGCTTTGGCCAATTTGTTTACCAGATCTACAGAGTGATTGGGTCACCACCATTGCATAGCCACTACATTTTATGAAGTATGGCATAGACATAAAGCTGCATGAAATTACTTGCCCGTATGTTTCAAACAAACACAGCTCGAATTGAGGCCTATCAGGATTAGAACAGTTATTTTAACTGCCAGAGGCCTTAACTGTATGTAAAAATTTCACACTCTGCACACCGCCAAATTGCCTTCAAATTTAACAATGCTGCCTTCTTAGTATGGTATATCTGTAAAATAAGGACAGTTTTCTATTTTTTTTCCTTCAGTACAGTTGTGTTGCACAGTCCTTGCATAAATTTCATTTAAGCAAAATTTCCCAGAAAAAATCATCAAGAATATACTGTTTAGAAATATGTTTGTAATCATTTGATTTATTTTCAAACTGCACTGTGTTCCGTTTTTATCTAATTTAAGGGGAAACAATTACAATTTCATTAAAATTGTATTTTTTACTTAAGATTTTACTTCTTTTAATGAAAATTAATTATGTGACATTTTATAACAGAATCACATTATAAATAAAATGTTTAATACATATATATACATTTTTTATATATGTATGTACATTTCAAAACTCAGACTTTTCTTGAATGTTTTAAAGATAAGAAAAGTAACTATTCCGGAAAAAATCAAGTACATAAATCTTTTGGAGTTTAAACGAATTTCAATTATATCTGAATTAAACTATATTAAAAATATCAAATATATTTTAATGCAATACCATTATATTAGTTGTCAAACCTTTATAAGAGTTAAGCATAATATAAAATAATTTTTATCAATATTTTTAAGCAATTTATGAATTGGAAAATTTTATAACAAATTTGAAGTTTAATATGCATGAAAAAAGACAGAAAAACAGAAAATTAAATCTTGTGATTTCAGGGTAACTTTTTTTTCTGAATTTTTAATAAAGTAAAACTAATAAAGTAAACCAGTAAAACAAACTCTCTTTGTAGCACTTACAAATGAATTACTTTAAAATTATACAAATTTCTATCAAATGTTACTTTTTTCGAAATTCATTCTTCAAGTTGAGTTAAAATGTAAATTAAATTAACTGTAGACAAATTTAACTGAATTACAAGCTATTTAAGTTAATGATTGTTATTCTGTGAGATATCAAAAATAAATTATTTCGAAAAATTGTTTTCAATTCGTGTATTTGTCACGACCCTAAGGTCATAGGTGAGATTTGGGACTCCGAAGAAATAGACATTCTTATAAAAATAACTAATTTTATTTTGATTTAATCAATTTATTATTAAACAAGATTATAAACCGAGGGAGCAATCAAATTATAGTTGACTATCTTAAATTCATAAGAAAAATAATTAAACATTTAATTGAATGTAATCAGATGAAGGATAACTCGTTTAAATAGTACTCAATAAAGCATAAAATCAAGCTTTCTCTACGGAAAAGGTGGTTTTAATCTCAAACAACAGCTAAAGAAACATTCCCCAAGAGGACTAGTGTGAGGGAGCAAATAGGATCCTTCACATATTTATTTCAAATATGAAAAAAAATTAAAAAATAAGAAATTTCAAAATCTCTGTTAGAAAAGTATTTTTGTTAGAATTGTTTTTTAAAAATATTTTGATACCATTTAACAGTAAATATCAGTCTTTTTCTCCATGAAACCCAAACGTCTTTAGCAAAATAATTACAAAAAAAAAAACAACATATTTCTTGAACAAAAGTTTTTATTGAGGCATGTTTTCCCATTTATTCATCTCTTTCGAATAAGAACAATAAGCTTAACTCTTTAATCGGGAATTTCGGGGTTTTTAAATAAATCCTCCCGATATAAGAGCAAACCGTAACTCAAATGGGGAAAATCGTTGCAAGCGAGAGGTGATAGATCACTATGTAATCCAACTTTGAAATCCCTTTCCATTTCTTTTCCTTTTCCCCCTTCTGTTCCTGGGTAAAATAACACTCTCACTTCACCGATTTCCAGGAGGAAAAAAGAGGGGTGGGGAGCGAAATCAGCTCGGCTTTTTTGAGCAACTGAATTCTGCTGGTTTAAATTCATTGCAGTTAGAGTAATCGATTAATCACGTTTTTTTTATTTCGTTCTTTCATTCTAAATTTCAATAAGATTTATTGAAGTGGATTTAACTGAAATTATAATTTCTTTTCTTTTATCTCTCTTTCTACTTGAGAGAAGAGAAGGGTAGTTGAAATTGATTTCTATTCTTGTCGTCAGCAAATGTAAGATTCTCATTAGGTCAAGAACTACTAAATGAAGAACTGTGAAGTTTAAACTCCTATCATTAGTCCTAAATATGTCCTTTCTGAAATCTTTTTTCGACAACTAATTTTATAAAAACATCCTTTCAAAACAGAAATTGACATTTCTTCTATATGCTGAAAGTCAAGAAACTGAATGCTGTATGCAAACCATCAGTATGCTTATCTTTCAGTCTAGTCCTTGATTTTTTCATACCAGTGTTTGTAAAGTGTAAATGTATATATAATTGCATTCAAAATTGCACAATCACAGTATTATTCTCTATTCAGTTTTACAAGATAAGCATAAAACCAGTCAAAATGAATCAAAGATATGAATTAAATACACAGAATTTTACTCATTTAAGCCATAAATAAAGCTCGGTGTCTGAGTGGTAGTGTATCGCACTTCCACGCCTCAGCCTTTTTTCCCTTCAGCGGGTCGATAAATGTATTAAGATTGATTGGGAACTAAACACTGGGGGTCGTGTTAGACTGACCACCTGATCGATACATCTGCTCATGCATCTCAATATTCAAGGTCACGAATACTAAGATGGATATAGTAGGCCTTGACCTTAATGCAGTGCTTCTCAAACTTTCAATACTGACGCCCCCTTTTCGCTCATAATTTTTATCGCCCCCCCCTCATACATTCAAAATGTACTGAATGCAATAATAATGCACTTTGACGCTAAAGCTACAATAGGTGATCTTAATTTCAAACCATGCAAAATAGTAGCACAAGTAGTAAAATTTTGTATACTACTTTTAAGCAAAAAATAAATAAATAAATACAATAATAGGATATTTATTATGTTATTTTTCTTTTCTCTAATTTTAAAATTGAACATATTGCAAAATGCGGTGGCTGCTTAGAAGACAAAATATAGAGATCTGCTAAATATAGAAAATAACTCAGAGGGTGAATTTCTAATCATAAGCATTAATTATAAAAACTTTGCTTTAAAAGACAAGCCCATGGAAGTCGCTAATACTTATTAAACTTGTTCTTAATCTAGTATTAATTAATTAGTTATAAAATACTCTGTGCAGCACTGATGCATTAAAAGTATACCGGCTGAAGTTCCCGCTCTTTTCACGAGTTCATTTATAACAATATAAAACATTTTTGATGTAATAGATGAATTGTAAGGAGTGCAAAGCCAAATGCTCGACAATGTTTACAAAAATGTAAAATGATTTTTTTAAAATGGTTGCTCAAATTATAATTAGTTTTAAGCGAATGGTAATTTTAAGCCTCACAGAATTATCATTTATGTTTGATGTTAAATAATAAACAATAATATAAAATTCCGATGAAGAATAACTGTATTATTTTTAATATTTAAAAAGCGAAAAGACTTCAACATGTTTTAACCCGGGAGCAGGCACGCACTCGATACGGTCGAACGGGGTTATTGTGTGTGTGTGTCACCCTGATCCTTTTTTTTATAATTATTTTATTATAAATGATACAAATCGTGATTCCAGTGAATAATTTAATTAAGAGAAAGTTTGCTTACCTACTTTCAAGGACTTTTGAATTTTTTTTTGGTAACAAATAAAATTTTGCCAGAATTAACGATTTCATAATCTGTGCGTCCCGCGCGACCACTTCTCTGTAAAAAGTGTATTCATTATGATTATATGAAATTGTGTAAAACGTTTTTCCCGTTATGCTTTATATGTATAGAATACTCGTAAAAATAAGTCTTGGCCAAGTAATCCTTCAAAGTGCTCTCCGTGGTTTCCAAATATCATAAAACTCTTTTGCGTGGAAAAAAGCGTAACAGAGAAATACATTACGTACAACTTCCCTAAATGAGAAACAAAAGCGTAACAGAGAAATACATTACTTACAACTTCCCTAAATGAGAAACAAAGACATAAGAGAGGGGTCATAACTAACTGTACCAATAACTTAGAAAATTAAACAGATTACAGCTATAATGTGCAGTATTTCAAAAATAATGACAGTGAGGAGTTTTTTCTGTTCCTAATTTTTTTCGATTCTGCGTCTGGGATCTGTTTTTTCTTTGAAATAGTTGTATGTTAGGTTTAAACAGAAAGCGTAATAAAAAATCTCTCATCATGGGATTACAGCAAATCAAATAAAAGTTTTTTTTATTTGGTTATAGGATCAAAAATTAGGTATTGAAAAAGTTTTTATTTTTGTTGATTTAATATCGCGCGCGTGCCTATAAATTATATCAGATTAAAAGTGCATTTTTTATTATGTCTGAAAGTATTTTGTTTTAATTCATTCCAGTAAATTAATTATTTTTAAATCTTTTATTTTCGATATGCTCGCGCTCCCCTCGTAGGGTTATCGCTCCCCCAAGGGGGCGCGCCCCACAGTTTGAGAAACACTGCCTTAATGGACTGTTGCGCCACTAGTTTAGTTTATGCTATAAATATAAGTATCTCTTTGCAAAAATGTTATCAGTCCTATGGATCTTTTGCTTGCAATGAAAAACTATTTTTAATAATTAAATTGAATTTAAATGTTTCACTAATAAGTAAAATTCTAGATTGAGTAAACCGTGGTAGCTTGATGTTCGTGGTAGCGGACTCAAGGACCTGGTGTCATTGAAGTCCCGGCGAGTAGGGGGACTGAAATCTGTCGATGCTAAGAATCTTCCCTTAAAGATGTGTGGAAATTAGGATAAATTGAGTCTTCTCAGGTGTGTGTCGTGCTCATCACTTAACCATAGTTCAATTTTATGAGGCCCGTTGCCATAGGACCTCGGGTTGCCTTGTAGTATGGAGTAAATAAGCACTCTCTTACTCTAGATCAATTGCCTTAATAGAATTTTCTTATAAAAAAAACTTATTTAGATTTGATAGTTATGCAAATAAGTTAAACAGGTTCCTCGACTAAGTTTACGCAGAGTATTCATTTCCACCACAGAAATGAAAAATGCATTGTACAAATAATAATCATAATTTGTAACGTATGTAAAAAAGTAAAGACAATAGAGCGCCATCTTGTGGCAATAATCTCAAGATAGAAATAACATGTTACTGTCCGTCCACGTAAACTCTTTGATGTATTAAATATTTTAAATTTTGCTTCTTAATAAACGAAGCATTTGTAACCTTGCTCAATTACTATATGTAAAAAATTAAATTAATTAAGTTAGCCACCACAGTATTTTTAGAATAGCAGTTTACAAAATTCACATTTCCATTTAACACAATTTCAAAGTTGTATGTATGAAAATGACTGAGAAAAATTATTTAATTATCAATATTGAAATTAATAATAATTTTCTGATAATAATATTATTGTTTATTAATCAGAGAGTAATTGAATCAACTATTTGAATTTGTAAAAATGCAGAAATATAACTAATATTTTTAACAATTATATTATTCTTTGTTTTAATACTTTAATCTGGTTATTATTATTTCTATTTTTAAAAAAATATTTCAGAAACATAAAATAATGCTAGTAAATAGTGATTTTTTAAATTTTATTTATTTTTCGTTTCTTATTTTTATAAAATGAATTATTAGAAATTTGGGCGCTATGATATGGCTTAAAATAATTTTTTTTTCCTCAAATAAGTTAAATCTATTATTTATTTTTCTCCTTTATGATTTGAGATAAATTTTATTTAATTTTGTTGGTGAGACATAAAATAATCATACAAAAAATATGTATTTATAAATATGAAACTGTAATAGTAAAAAAAAATAATAAATAAAAGTGATAAAATAAAGGATAAATGTAACTCAAAATTTTTGAATTCTATTTTAAATCTTTAAAAAAATTAAATTCTGAATTGAGAAGATTATTACAGTTGGGTCGTATTTCTTTTATTTTGCTGAAAAAATTCAACTTAGTACAACTAAGAAGCCGTCATTTTCCTGAAAAAATTAGAAAAACTACGTTTAACGTTAACTAGTTTAGAAACAATGGAGAAAAAACTGTAAATTTTAGTGCTTTTTATCATTGAATGGAAAAATATTTGAATAAATACAATATATATGATGTTAAAAAAATCAGATAGTTTCTCTTACGATTACCAAAGAAGAAATTATATATATAAAAAAAAATTTGAATGGATCAAACTTTTTTAGTCCAAAAAATTTGCTTCTGAAACTATAATTTCCATTGCAAATCCTCTTATATTTTAATTGCATTTTATTTCTTTTAATACATATAATATTACAATAATGTTTCTTTTAATAATTGTTTGCTTACAATTTGTATGAAAAATTCATCTAAGTACAGCAAAATCATATACAAATCAATTTTGCCTATATTTAATTTTTATCATAATCCATAATTTCCCCTCACTTTACTGTAATTAAAAATGACAGTCAATGTCTAAAAAAACTCTTAAAGAAATATTTTTTTCTATCAAAAATAAACTTTTTTAGTTTGCTTTTTTTTATTTATTACAAGAGAAACTATTTTATCCCAAGAGTCGTAATTATAAATTACTTCTCTATATTCTCACCCACACTTATATATATAGAGAGAGAGATAGTAATATCTCACACACACATTCACAACTCTAAATATATAAAGTTATAAACTTTATAAAGAAATATTGATTAAGGCTTACAAGTTATCACAAATCGAGCGAAAATAAACAAAATCAGTCTCTATGAAAAATTAACAATATAAGTGCAGATACAAAGCAGGATGATGAGCAATTTGTACTAATATAACAAAGAAAGAAAAATAAACCTAAACATAAAATAAAGCGAAGTTCTATTGTTCATTTCCTTTACTTAGTTTACCTTCTCATTAACGCTAATGAACTAGCTAATGCAACATACAATGTGCATCCAGAATGGTAGACTGGATTATTTTCTTCGAATAATTGAAGTAATTCGCTTTTGCACAATAGCATTTAAAAATATCTTACGAACCGAAACTTTATCCTTCCGAAACAAATCTTCGTTTTAAAAAAGGAATTTTTGTTAACCTTTAATGCATTTGTCATAATTAGCAAGCCAACATTTTAAACTATTCTTCCTTCTTTTGTGTATTATTATTTAGTATAAATTCAATAACATCCATACTGCTAAACTTCACATAAATTCACTTCCACTTTTAGATACGCTCAGGGCTCTTTGTCGCTATTAAGCTTCTGTTTAGTTATAATCAAGATGCTCTCATAACGCAAAAATCCAGGTGTCCACAATTAAACGACCCTACTTCAAAATTGTCTACAGACGAAACTATTGTTCAGAAAGTTGTAAAATGTTGTGTACGACATAAAGAAGGGATGTGGGAATTTGTTTGAGCGAATAAAAAAAATTAGTTCAAAATTTTGCCGCTAGAGGGCGCTTTTGAATGAAGGCTATCCACAGGACACGGTAAGACAATAACTGATACCCATTAAAAAAACACAATCTATAAAATGAACTGCAAATTTTAATTAAACTTCTTCGATGACTAATTTTCAAAGGATTTACACGAAGCAAGACGAAAATATGCAAATTTTTTCGACGTCACACAGCAACTGTTATAAAAGCAATAAACTTTCATGGAAGAATAGTTTATTTTCATTGTGCTAATCAGAATGTCATTATATTTACCAGATCGAGCGTTGTTAGTAAAGTTATTCTATCAAAACGATAATTCCGCAATAGTTGCTCTACGGAAATTTCGGACATTAAAGGGGTTGGGAAAAGGTCCATTGACTGCTAAAAATCTTCGATTGATGGTAACCAAATTTGAAGAAACAGAATCGTTGAATGTTCGTTCTGGAAGAGGAAAAAAACCTGTTTCTGCGGAAGCAATAGAGAAAGTAACACTTCAGGTGGAAGAGGACAAATCATCCAACGTGCTGGCTAGTACAAGTGTTCGCCGGGTGGAAGAAGCATTGGATCTGCCTCGTTCAACTGTCCAGAAGATCATGCGAAACATCCTCTGTTACTATCCATACAAGCTTCAATTTGTGCAGGAATTGCTTCCACATGATTTCGAGACTCGACATCTGTTCTCACTGCAGTTTCTTGCTCGTTTGGAAGTTGATCTAGAATGGCCTTGGAATATCCTCTGGATAGACGAAGCCCAGTATCATTTGTACGGTTCGGTGACCTGCCGAATTTGGGAAACAGACAATCCGCATTCCACCTTACGAGTTCCACTACACTCACCAAAAGTAACGGTGGGGTGTGGGTTTTCCACGTCTTTTATTCTTGGCCCGTATTTTTTCGAGGAATTAGGTGCTGGAGGTCCAGTAACATGTTCTATCACTGGACAGCGATATGCATAGTTATTTCGGAATAAAATTATTCCAGATTTGCAAGCACGTCAGTGCCTTTCACGCATAATTACGCATAATTTTTATGCAAGATGGAGCTCCTCCACACATTACACGTTGTGCTAAGGACGTTCTCAAACATCATTTCACAGAAAAACGTGTGATCAGCCGCCAATTTCGTCATTTGTAGCCTCCCCGATCTCCTGACCTCAATCTATGCGATTTTTGGCTTTGGGGCCATTTAAAACAGCTGGTAAGTTGTGATCAACCAAAAACTTTACCTGATCTCAAAGACAGTATTTCACGACATGTTCTTAATATTTCCCAGAACACATTGCGGTCAACGGTGTGGAACATGCTATCTTATGATTTCAAATAGTAGCTGAAAACGATGGTCATCATGTTGAGCATTTATTGTTGTAACAAAATTTGTAAACTGTTAGAAATGTATGCTAAATATGATCTGCGTTAAAAACGCCCTCTAGTGGTGAAATTTTGAACTAATTATTTTATTCGCTCAAACAAATTCCCACATCCCTTCTTTATGTCGTACACAACATTTTACAACTTTCTGAACAATAGTTTCGTCTGTAGACAATTTTGAAGTAGGGTCGTTTAATTGTGGACACCTGGTATATATATATATATATATATATATATATATATATATATATATATATATATATATATATATATATATAACTCTTTCATTTCCTCTTGGTACATAGTATGACAAATTACAGGTAAAGGTTGGCGCCGCAAAACTTGTTTAAACCTGCAATCCTGGATCCTAAGGCCAGGAATTTGTCTTTATACTATGTGCCTCCTTCCTACTTTTAGTTATGTTAGGTATATAACTATATGTTTATTTTTATATTTTTGTTTATATATTTGTGTATATGTATAAATTTATATATATGTGTATGTATATGTATATGATTATATATTAAATTTTTTTATATTGGATTATATATATATATATATATCAATTTCTCTCATTAAATTTAACTTAATACTTTGTTATTTAAACTTAAGGGGGCATGGTAGAATTCAATTGACGACAATCGGTAAAGAAGAGAAATAAAATATATTTAGCGTGAATTATTCTTTATATGATTTTCCATAATCTCACAAAATTTGGAAGATCTAAGCTAAAAAAATCAAGTATCATGATAGCTTTTTTTCTTACCTTTATTTATATCCCAATAGCAAACAAAAACTTTAAAAATGATTTATCTCGGAAAGAAAAAATACCTAATTTATCTTTATTTAAAATGTTACTTTTTTTCTACTGTGCCAAATGCTTTGATACTTTCTCTAGATATTACTATTAGTACATGTAACAAAAGATGATACGAATTTTTGAATCAATGCAATACTTATTATTTTTACAGAATTTACACATTTTTTAAAGAATTTTCAAACACCATTCATAAAAACAGATTTTACAACTATCGTTCATGTTAGTAGAAAACCTATATCAACTTTTGTTATACATAGTCTGACATACTTGTGAAAATCAAATTTCATGTATGTGTGTCAATTACTGTAGGAGCAGAAGCATTTTAAAATCCCTTTATACATTTTAAAAATTTTCTTTAAAAAATTGGTTTACATAATGCATATACATAAATTACAAATAAAAAAACTTGTAAAAATGATTAAAACAAAGGTGTTTTTCTATAACTCTTATCATGTTTCCTTAATATTTCCTCATATTTATCCTTCATTGGATTGATTTTAGAATAATTATAAAAGTTTATGAAATAAAAGTTTTACTAAATTACTCCATTTTCCTGGAACAAATTACCTGATTGATGCTAAGAAAAATTACTGCATTAGATGAATAGTAAATTCAATATGTTGTTTTTATCATGCACTTTCTTATATCTGAAATATTTAATATCAATTTCCCATTCGAATTTATTGCAATATTTATTACAAAATTTAATTCATAAATCTCAAAAATTTTCTACTTAATGGCTTCTTTCCCCCCCCCCCTTATAGTTAGTACCTAATGTACTCATTTGATTTGAACGTTTCATTTTATGCAATTTGTTAAAAGATGTTATCTGTATTAATGCAAAACCCCTTTATTTAAATCTCCATGTGAAAAAAAAAGAAAACTAGATTTGGGTTCGATTTACTCTTAGTAACATAAATGTATAAAATAAAATAGTAAACGGGAGAAAAATTGTAATAATTAAGGGATAACGTAATAATTAAATTGTATTGAGTAAAACTCAGCAATCATAAATCCCGAAAAGACTAGACGTTTTTCTTTTGTCTTCAGGAAAACCGTAAAATGGAAGTTCAATGTCACCGAGACTCCATAAAAAACGGAAAGAAATCGAAAAGGATTTTAAAATTGAAATTGCTAGTGATTTATCACTCTTTCTAAGTAACTACTTTTACCACTTGAATAACTTCTAGCTCTTGGGTTATATATATAAATTCATTTAAAATTCCTAAAATCTCGAATACAAAGTTTAGCATTATCTTCATTAAAAGTAGAGAGCTAATCGAAAAATGCATTTAAAAACATCTAAGAACGGTTTTTAAAAGGATTTTATTGTAGAATTCATGTTTAAACAAAACAAGTTACAACTTCTTTTCTCGATAGAATAATATAGTATTTTTTAAGTTATAATTCACTCACTCTATTTAAATGAATCATCCAGTAGCTTTCGAAGTCAATTGCTGTTGCATTTTCTTTCAAATAAATATACACTCTTCTTCAAAAACAAAGTTGTAGTTAAAAGGAATCAAGGTAATTAAAATTCAAACTTAGGAATTGCTTCGTCTCTAATAGATATGTAAATAATTTAAGCGTCAGCCATATCGGCATCAATGATGTCTGAGACACATGATTTACTCCATCACTAATGTATTTTTAAAAGGATTCGTTCAAAAAGCTTAGCATTTATTTTAGCTAGTGTGTGGCTGGGTTTTATTTATCACTTTGAAGTTTAATTTGTCTTTGAGAAAAAAAAATGACGAGCATTTGAATAGTTAGTTGTCTTAGAGGAGGGTACCATCAAAGGATTGCGTCATTCCGTCGAAGAAGACGATTTCAGGAGAGTGAGCAAGGGGGAGTGAATATTAAAGTCGCCCTATTCAACTACACGAGGGATTTTGACGACGTACGTCATAATTTTGAACCATGGTCAAGTGACGAAGACAACACCTAAACTGGTACTCCCTCTCCTAACTTCTATACCATTCCAACCGGAGGACGTTAGAGCTCCGACAGTTAAAGTTAATCAGCTCTTCTACATGGTGGTTCTTCAGTGGCACTAGGCTTGAACTCATGACACGCCGGCTACGAGTCCGTGACCTTGACCACTAGGCTCCCACTGCCTCTTAAGATTCTTGGAGAGCTACATGGACGACAAGTAGGGAAGATCGAATCACAGAAAAATAATCTGGAAATCATGCAGCACATCAATTGCCATAATTTCGGACATTATGTGGAGAGTGAGTAAGTAAGTAGCAAGTATAAGTGTCACTATCATTAGTAGATAGCTCTCTAAATACTTACAGATAGCTTACACTGAAACTAAATAGCTTGCGGTGAAATTGCCAGACATCAATGTCATTAGAGATTGAAACTCCTCTACGAAAAAACAGCATGGAGGCATGCAAAATGATAACGGATCATCTTTAGTGGAAAGTTGCTTTTATTTTGGTGTGATTTACTCCTATGCTGAGACAACATGGTCAGGGCCACGATGGACGATTTATTTTTATTCGTCACACATTAGGAGTGTGATGGTGTTGGACACAATTTTGTGCCGTGCGCTATCACTGTCAGTCTTTATCAGATCCACTTTGATGGCCCAAAAGTACAATAGAGAAATCCATTCCTTTTGGGAACAACCATTCCAGGTTTATATTTTAGCAAGACAATCCTCGTTTTCTAACTACTGCTCTATGTTGTGACAAACAACATAATCAAACTTGGCGCATAATGAAATCAAATGGGATGTTAGTGTCCATTCTGCTATACCTACACCACTACTATGTACGAGGCGTGTTTGTAAAGTAAGTACCGTTTTTAAATTACGCCGCCACAGCGCAGCTGTCGCCGTTTAGCGCATGCGCGTCGTGTAGCTACATCTGTTGGGAAGCCACAGACGCCATTACGGAACCATCCGATCGAGTCTACATCTGTTTGCGTGATTTTACCTATTGAGAATATTGAGACCACCTATTGAGAATCCCGCCGACTGCGAAGCGCGTGCTGTAATACGGTTTCTCTGTGCTCAAGGCTTCAAATGAGTTGACATTCATCACCAAATCAGTGAAGTGTATGGTGAAAACGTTATGAGTGATGGAAAGGTGCGGAAATGGGTTAGGGCCTTTAAAGATGGCCGCACAAACATTCATGATGAGGAACGAAGTGGGAGACCTTCATTCATTACCGATGAACTGATTCAAAAAGTGGACTGTAAAGTGAAAGAGAACAGACGATTCACGATTTCGTTCTTAGCTGAAAAGTTTCTTGCTGTCTCAAGAAGTGTTCTTTACGAAATTGTGTCGGAACGCTTGAATTATCAGAAATTGTGTTCACGCTGGGTGCCAAAAATGTTGACTGATGAGCACAAAACCAAAAAATTGGGCAATGCATTGAGTTTTCTCGAACGATACAGTAACGAGGGGGATGATTTTCCAAGCCATATTGTCACAGGCAATGAAACATGGGTAGCTTACGTTACACCGGAATCGAAGCAGCAATCAATGGAATGGTGGCATTCATCATCCCCTAGGAAAGGGAAATTCAAACAAACAATTTCTGCTCAGAAAATCATGTGCACTGTGTTTTGGGACAGAAAGGGTGTGTTGCTGGTCGATTTTTTGACTCGCGGCGACACGATCAATGCAATAGCGTACTGTGCAATTTTACAAAAACTGCGCCGCGCAATTCAAAACAAAAGGCGTGGCATGTTGAGTGCAGGTATCATTTTGCTCCACGATAATGCCCGTCCACACACAGCAAATCGAACACAAGACCTTGTCACTTCTTTTGGCTGGGAACAATTGGACCACCCTCCATACAGTCCCGATCTAGCGCCGAGCGACTACCATTTGTTTATGCACTTGAAGAAGCATCTGGTGGGGCAGCGCCATTCCGATGATGACGAAGTGAAAACGACTGTGAAGCAGTGGTTGTCTAATCAGGCGGCAAGCATCTTTGACGATGGCATACAAAAACTGGTCCCAAGATACGATAAATGTCTCAATAGTATTGGGAATTATGTAGAAAAGTAGAGTAAAGTATGATTTTTCAAGTGAATAAATTATTTTTGGAAAAACTTTACTTGTTGTTTTTTTATGTCAAAACGGTACTTACTTTAAAAACATGCCTCGCATGCAGTTGGCAAGACGTAAGTCAAAAATCTAAATGGCATGGTATTAGAGTCAAGACACCGATAAGAATGTCTACGCTTGCACACCACATTTAGATGGCAGAATGCATTAGAAGTAAAGACTGTTCAACATCAAGTTGTGAGTTGTATTGATTTTGGCCAATAGTTTCTGCCCTACCTAAGCTCAGCTTTTAATAATTTCTAGTTAGGTTTAAACTTACTTTGAAATATCCTTTTAATCTAACTTTTCCTTCCAGTGGCCTCTTTGACGATGAGTGCATAAATTGAAATAATTATTTTTAATGTTTTCTGGTACATCATATTGAGCCATCATACTGCTAAGATTGCAATGATCAGTTTTTCTAGAATAACAATTTCCATTATAAAGTGATTAAATTTGTATCTCGTGTTACAAGAAATAAAGTTATTTTCTTCCATGGTATTGACATTTATTACATTCTTTTCAGTGGGAAAAAAATTCCTTTTCTTTCTTTTTCATGTCTTGCATTATATTTCTTCAAGCATAAAAATTGCATTTAATAAGTACTTAATAACAAACGTAAACGCAAGCAGTTTTAGAAACGGAACAAATATATTTTATCCTAGTATATAACATATTTTTTGAGGAATTACTATCCACAATTACAGATATTTTCCATTTTAAAAAAATATGAATCAATATTTGTAATTTTTTAAATGGTGCGATGTATTCCAAATTACAAAATGCGAGCATTCAGAAAATCCAAAATGTTGACTAATATATCAAACTCTACACTACAATTTAAGTAATAAATTAACAAAAATAATCATAGTTGATCTTTAACTTTTCAAACATTGCATTACTTTAATCAGACTCTTTTTCTACGTTATATATCTAAATAAATTTTTTGCTTCAACGCAATCAATTTAATCATGTTTAAATTATTTTTGATTCACATAATTATTTTAAAAAATTCTAAAGCAATAAAAGAGCATTTTTAATTAATTTATGCTGCATGAAATATTTCAGCATATTTAAATGTGGTATATATAACATATATTCTAATGTATCAGATATATATTTAAAGTACTTCGATACAAAAATAAGAATGCAAAAAAGTACTTCTTACAATTATTATACGTAATTTTTTTACGAAATTATCTTACGCAATATTATAATTCCTATTTTAACCTAACCCATTACTGATAATTTGATGTCACGCAATTCTCCCCACAGTGTTTTCGCTTTTCACACAGAGGCGAACAAGAGGTATATTAAGAACAAGAATAGGCACAAATAAAAGCATAGTTTTCTTTGAAATGAGCAAATAATTCGCAAACACTCTCAAGGTCATTTTATTGCATTACGAAGTCTTTGAAACCCTTGAACTGTTACCACAGCGTGAAGATATGAGTTGTATAAGACATATATACGTCCGGGACACTCCAGTGGAGCGTGACGGATATATACGCCGGCAGCAGTTAAGAGGTTAAAGGAAAAAAATAAAATCGTTGGTATAAAGAAATACTTTAATAATTTTTAGACCTACTAAAATTTTTTTAGTGAATCGTCGTGTATCAAAACATATTTTTCTTTAAAGATCTAAGAATATTTCTTAACTTTTCACAAACTTGAAAAGTGAGTTGAGAACAGCTACTGAAAGTACAAATTTTTGCGATATGTATTTTTTATTCTTCCTATAATTTCAACCAAAGAGCTGAAATAGAAAGTTGAATTGCAGTTTTTCAAAATTAATCAAATTTTTTATAATAAAAAATGCGCTCTTCGAAACAAACTGTTAATATGATTAACTTTGCTAAGAAAAATGATAAAGCTTATGAAATTAAGGGGCATATTAATTGTATCCATATAAGTTATGAAAAGGTGTGTAAAAAGACATTTAACAAGACATAAATGATATGGAAAAATAGCATTACAAATACATTTGCATGTAATGGCTAATTTATTTAATTTTAATAGAAATTATTCCCTATTTAAATAAGTGGTTTTAGTAGGACATAATTTTAGAATGGAGATATTAAATAAACTGAAACAAGAAAAAGGTTTAATTATTTCCGTTTTCACCCTTTTAAGCTCATTTCTGCATTCACATCAACGTTTAAATGAAAGCATTTTGTTAACACATAAAATGCCTAACACTATGGAATGTTTTCTTAGCGTCGGTTTTCTTTCCTAAATGTGTCAAGAGTTTTTTTGAAATAAAATCTAATTTAATTTTACACAAACATTTCCTCGGTTGAAAAAACAATTTTTATAAATCTCGGAGCATCAGTAAACAAATTATAAAATTAAAATTATTATTAAAATTATTTAATATGTATAAGAACTTGTGGTTGGTGATGGATAACAAATACAAGCAGACATGTGTGTAAAATGCGTCTGGAAATTATCCTGTTTAAACTTAGGTTTTTAGTGATCCTTTTCAAACGAACAGCTGTATAAAAAGGTGAAAATTATCACTGATGCACCACAGTACTGGAGGGGTGTCGTGTTTGCATTCAAAAGCTTTGATCAAATAAAATGGTACCCCATATCAAAACTTCAGGTTGTCGAATTTTTTAGCGCGCAACAGAAATTTGAGTGTTCCACCATTGTCCTGGACGTTTCCGGCCTTATTTTCTCTGGTTGGTGGGGCTCAATTTGAAAAAGACTCATAGCTGGAAGCAATTCTACTTCAGTCAGTAAGATACCTTGTTCAATATATCCGGCAACATTACAAACGTTCCTGGCGATGCGCAATGTTGAAGTGAAATCGGCTAATGATGTCTCAGCTTCTGTTCCTTCCGAATACGTCGTATTGTATGTTATAGACTGTACGTGTTCACAGTTATTCATGTGTATAAAGATAAAATCTTTTGCTAAATTATCATTTTAAGTTTTGCTTGTATTTTTTTAATTATTTAATTGATTTACGTAAATAATGAGTAAGCAATAACTCATTATTAACTGTAACATCTCTGTAGCAAACTTTAATATATAAGAACACCTGATGAAATAAAGTTAATTAATTATTAAACCAAACTTGGACTGTGCTTAACACACTTTTGCTGTTTTATTCAAAATACACAGGAAAACAAAATCCAATTAACAAGTTTAAGAGCAAAATTTAAAATTTTATCTAAAATGAATAGTAAAACGTGTTTATATGATAAATAAGCCGGAAATTTACATAATTTTCTGATCAATGTCATGTTGGTGTTGTATATTCAATATTACATATTTTGTATTTCAATAAACTATATCAACCATCAGTTTAAAGCTAATGATATAAGATACGAATGTTTAAGACAATTTTATTTTGTTCAATGTTAAAAATAAAAATTCCATGAAGTGGCATGCTTTATAATCAATATTACCGTTATCTAAATGAATGTTGAAGATTTGATTAAACCAATATGTTATGGAGAAATTGCTCAATTTTTAAAATGGAAAAAAATTATCAATGTTTTTCGAACTACTTTATTCTATTAAAATATAAAATAAATATACATTATGCTTGTTTACTTTTTTATTTAATGTATTACAAAAATCAAAACTCTGTTTAAAAAAACAACTCTATTAAAAGTACCCCGATCACTAACTATTACTAAAACACTTTATACTAAACTGAAACTTTACTATGTTTTCCATAGAAACTTCAAGAAGAAAAAATAAAATAACAACTCCTTCTTTTCCTAAGAATTTGCTATATTAATTGCATTAAAATGCGCATAGTTTTTAAATTATTAGTAAAAAAGTAAGGGTGTATGAGAATATTCTTAAAATCATGTATCAATTCATTCAGTTCTTACTCAAAACTGACAAATAAATTAGTACAGACAGCTTCTCTCTAAAATTTTAATGTCACTGAACTTGAAGAGCTTAAAAAAGGGTTTCATTCACCTCTGCCGACAGCTTGTCAACACAAATAATGTTATCTTCAACTAGAGTTTCTGCAATTTTCCTTTTTCACTACAACAGAAAAACCAGTCTGCGACAGAATTGGTTATCTTGAAAAATATACCTTTTTAACTTCGTTGAAAGTAAAATTCTCTCCGAGTTTTCTTTTGTGTTTACAATGTTAAACTCAGGGAAAATATTAGATTCTACCAGTTTTATCTTTTTTTTATGTCTTACGTAGGAATAAACAGACGACATAAGTCCTGTTACGTAAACTGTCCCCAAATGCCCATCCCTGTGTATAAACTACCTTCCTTAGAAAGTTTCTTTTTACATAAGTCAGCAGAAAAGAATCAAGAAATAGTTCGGTTTAGTGTGTATTTCCTAGTGAGAATGTATTTTATCCCGATTGACAAAAAATCGGATTCTCACAGAAAAAGGATTGGATTCAAAAATTTCGAATATCACGAATAAAGAATGAATAGTATTTGTCACAAATGCGTTACTTAAAAGCAATTATATGGAGACATATACACCCCTTCATTTCATAAGAATCTGATTATATTTCTAACTGTAAATAATGGTTTTAAAACTCGAATTTTACTACTTCTGATAAACTATTACAAATTGTGGTACGAAATGTTGTTAGTAATCTTAGTGATTAATCTAATATCAAAATTATTAAAGAACTTGTTAAATATTTAAGATATGAAAACATTTACTACACATACATGGATATATTTTGAAGATTTACATGTGCCAATAAATATCATTCAAATATTACTAGACAATTATTTTAAAAATTATGATCCGAATAATGTTACAAAATTCCACATCTTGAACACTTTTATAATATAGGCTCTTAGGGTAAATAATGTTAAGTTTAATAATAATTTCTATAAAAAATTTAAGGAAATAACAAAGAGTGTACCTTCTAAGTATAGTTTATTATAAATTGCAATATCTCAGCTATTGTAATATAGATTAAACTAAGAATAGCTTGGAACAACTAATTTATAATTACATTTTATAAAAAAAATATGTTATTATAAAAAGTATTTCATTTTTTTCTGTTTAGATAATATATAGATAACTTAATATATACTAAAAATAGATAGCATATACCAGTAATATATTACTATACTAATTATTTAAACCTTATTAAACTAACAATAGTCTACTTACTACGGATTATTTTATACAACTTTATACATTATGAATAATTATTTAAATAATAATACTTTTATTGAAAGTGATGTTTAATACTATTTAAGTTCCTTTCAGAAATAGGAACATTTGTCTATCTATTTAACTCTTCCACGCGCTGAATGTTTGACAAAAATAATGCTCTAGAGGGTAAAAATTGCTGATGTTTTAGATAGAATTCAAAAAACTATAATTATTGAACAAAAGCTGGAACGTTTTTATTAAATGAAACACTTTTTCAAATAAAGGGTGCTCAAAGATTTAAAAAATAGGGGTATATATTTCGTACCACCACGCTTCAAGCATCATGATAGTTATGGTAACATAATTTTTTCTCCTTAGAAACAGTAGTAGTTTTATGGAAAATAAGTAAATACACTTCCTTATCTTATACTGTTATTCCTCTTATATATAAATGTTTTGAGCCAGAATCTGACTTAGTTTTAAAAAAAAGTCTTTATTCTAGAATTAGTAAATCTCTTCTGACGCTAAGAGCAGGGAGGAAAAAACACGCCACGGTGTGTTTTAAGTGGGGGTTAGCACTTAAAATACCTATGTGGTAAGTATCGTGGATTTTATGATTGTACTTGGAAGCTAATACTGACATATAGGACTATTAAATATAACGATCTGGAATTATACATGTTTATTGGCTGGGTCATATATTCAGAAGAAATAAATGGGTGATTAGTTTAATACTTAAAGATGAAATGAAAAATATGAGTTCAGTGCTAGATAGAGAGTTTAGTTTTTAATCTAATTTAATTATCCTTACATTTGCACCCCAATTTTAAAAGAGGCATGGCGTGGTTTTTCTCTCTTAACAAACTTAATCAATTTTCAACAAAAACAAAACAATACATAACATCATTTGAAAACGCATATTACACAGAGTATAAATATTTAAGTAATAGGAATACAAAAATCAAAATGCTCTAAAATAAACGAAATTATAACAATAAACACAGTAATGACACTTCCAAAATATTAATTGATAAAAATGAATTTCCGTACATATAACTGAAGATTAGCTTGTTCAAATCTATTCGACATCCAGAATAAGAGCTCGTGTTTCCTCCTATTCCTCCTCTTCGTATTATAGCTAGCAGATAAAGTTTTTAAAAAAAATTATATTGGAAAATAATATCATATTAAACAATAAGATAGTAGATATAAAAATATATGGTATCATATAAATATTAAAATAGTAATTCTGTATAAAAATCTACTCTGGCGCCATCGTAGTAATACCTTATAGTGTTACACAACATTTTACATATATGTGAAGCACATTTTTTTTAAAAAGATAAAAAAATTATACACTCTAATAAAATGAAATTATTAGTAATATTAAAACGGTGTACACACGCACAACAACAACTTATATCCACTATTCAACACAGTAAACAATATTTTATTTCATATGCGTTATAAAATATAAGAATATAAAAATATAAAAATTATAAGAATATAGGAATAAAAGAATATAAGAGTTATATAAGAATAAAATAGCTTTTTAAATAATTATGAGTCGAAAATATGGACACTCTTCTATTATCACCTTTATTATTTATGTAAAATTTTCACAATATTCACTGGAACTTGACAATATCGCATGCAATATTTTGAATTTCTCCGTAACTTTCTAAGTATTCGTTTCATAGACAAAATTCTAGACTTCCTCTTACATCACACATTCACTAATATAAACTGTATCACATTACTTAATTTTGAACACATCTCTCTGAGAAATCTGAGTGATCAACTCACAGATGTTCAGGGATGCTGATAAGAAGCAATGAGAGGTGTACATATCAAACTAAACAAGTTTGTCCTCTTAATGTTTCGAGACATATACAAAATTATAATGATTGTATTCTCCCTTATCCACTGTATAATATCCAAAAATAAGCTTCACGTTATTAAATTAATTTTAAATTTAGATAAGGAAAATTTCGCGTAATAGTGAATCTTGATATATGACCGTTTATACCAGAACACACAATTTCAAGGTTACTACTGAATAAAATAATTAACAAGACAATTAAATTCAGTGGAGAAAAAAGAAGGCAACGTGACTTTGATTTTGTTTCATATAAAAATCAATATTACTAGTATTAGTACATTAGAGTCATTTTTTCTAAAAACTTAATTTATATCTTTCAACCTTAAAACACCAATTGCTATCATAAATGTTAACTCATTCGACATCTTAAGATAAAATTATGAGAAGTATATTAAAATTTCTCAAAATTTTGTATGACAAAACTTTGTTTTCTCAATTAAAAAATATAAAGAATATCTCATTTAACACAACTATATTATAAAAATTAAATATCATATGTCATATATTCTTTATATTCTTTTAAAAGGTTTGTTCAGCAAAACTCAGTCTTTTCAATGTTATTAAAATGAAACCTAATAATTTAACTGACATTTACTTCGTAGCGACAGAAATTTTTGGTGAACGGTAATCCACATTTTGTTGTCCAATGATTTGATTTAGTAAGTTTTTTCGATGTTGATCTTTCAATTTTGCATTTGATGTTTTCATTCACTATTGTATTCGATGGTGGTCAAACTTGCACTATTATTGTACAGACTTTTCGGTGAAGAAGATTTTTCTTTCTTTTTTTTCTTCGCCATTAGAACGTTGTTTCTTTCTTTCGCAATAATCTGGTCTCTAAAGAAAAATACAGAAATATCGTTCGGTGGCAAAAACAGTTTCTTCTCGGGGTTAAAATCGCTTTTTTTTTCTTTTTCCGTACCATCGAGCATTCCTTTCAATTCCGGCAACCTGATGTATTCAGCAAAGATATGAAGATCGCCATCGAAGTTCCATCAAATTCTCTATATCATTTATTACGGTCGTTGTTGTTTTTTTTATTTTAAAATTATTTTACTATAAAGATTAGTTTTACGTTAAGATTCGAAATTTATTCCCAGATTGAATCCTACCAGCTTTAATTCTGACATGCTTTGAGCCAGAATCAGACTTAGTTTTAAAAAAGGTCTTAATTCTAGAATTAGTACATCTCTTCTGACGCTAAGAGCAGGGAGGAAAAACAGGTCACGGTGTGTTTTAAATGGGGGTTAGTACTTAAAACATCAATGAGGTAAATATCGTGGATTTTATTATTGTACTTCAAAATTAATGCTGACATATTGGGCTATTTAATATAACAATCTGGAATTAAACAAGTTTATTGGCTAGGCCATATGTTCGGAAGAAATAAATGGGTGATTAGTTTGATACAAGAAGATGAATTGAAAAATATGAGCTAAGTGCTAGATAGGGAATTTAGTTTTTAATCTAATTTAATTATTCTTATATATATATTTAAATAATTATATTACAGAATAAGCTTTATTTTAGTTTAGTCCTGATTTACACACCTGAACACGAGCTATCGCTCATTGAGAATATTCATGTAATTTTGTATGTACTATTATTTAATAAATATAATTATTATTTTTTTTAAAAAAAATGTAACCTACAATAAATCTATCTAAAACAATATACATGTCCATTATTACGAAAAAATAAGCGTAATGCATTCTGCATTTGTAAAGAAGATGACCTTTAACAACGCGGTGGTACATATTTTAGACTCATATTTTTTTAAAACTACATATAGTTCACATATCCTCATGTACTGCTTAAAACGGGTTTATTAATATAGTTTTTTTTATTTCATAAGCATTCCTGCAATCGTCATTGTTAAATGAAGCTTTAGGTTTTCAATTATTACATTCTTTCAAATTGATGGTCATGTTATCCAAGTGATCAAGGGAATGAACTCGTGGCCGGCGAGTCATGAATTCGAGCCCTGTACCACTAAAACCCGCCATGTAAGGAAGTGATGCACGTCAAATCTGCCAAGAGCTCAAAAGTTCTCCCGTTGTTGTCGGGTAGTAGTTAGGAGAGGAGAGGTACCAGCTCAGGTGTCGTCCTTGTCATTTGACCATTGCTCACAATTACGTGGTCCATCGCCAAACACCCTCGAGCACATTGCGACGTTAATAGTCACTCACTCACTCACTTTTAAATTTTTTATAACATTTACTAAATTTTTCTTACTTTATTATAAGTATTTGTTAGACCAAGTGGTCAGGTGGTAGCGTATCGTGCTGCCACACCACATGCACAGGTTCTATTCCCGGGCTGGTCAAGGTCGACTCAGCCTTTCATCCCTACTGCAGTGGTTCGATAACGAAGTACCAAGCTTGCTTGGGGACTTAAAACACTGGGGGTCTCCCATCAGACTGACCACCAGAGCGGGACATCTGCTTATGCACGTCAGCGCCCAATGGTCACGTATACTGGGATGGGCACAGCAGACCCTGGCCTTAATAGGATGTTGCGCCACTGAGTTTGAGTTTGAATTATAAATATATAAATTATTATTTTGTACTATAATACTATTGAGTACTACAATTAATTTAGAAAATTATTTTTAGTTTTTAACAAAAAAAAATCGTAGTCTCTTTTTAACGTTTATTTCAGACCAGAATTGTAAGCAAATGAAGGGAAAGTTTACGCCTAAAAACTATGCTGATTTAAATATGAATTTTCTAAAGTTACAATTTTCTTAAAATATTCGAAATTCCACCATTTCGATAAAAAAACATCTACATAGACATCTGCATTTCGATATTCTAGACTAGGAGTGTCTAAGACGCGGCACGTCGACTCTTTTTTTTCAAAAAAAATTTAAATATATCAGATTTTAAAGTTTTTTTTCTTTTTGAAATTTATTTCAGGGGAAATTTATACATATATATATATATATATATATATATATATATATATATATATATATATATACACTGCTGGACAATTGCTAAGGACGGATCACAAATTGCTATGTAGCATAACATTAAGCGAGACATCAGGCCTAGTAGGATAAAATATAGTTGCCACACTGTTCAGACATTAGAATAAAGAATATTTATTGTTCTGGAAAGTACAAAAGCTGTGAAACATCTGTAAGAAAAAAAAAATGTTCATTTGATCTGCGTACGGAGAAATGGAACAATGTATCTAAAAGTCAGCAGACACCTTAAAGAAAGGTATCAGTACGGGATATGTCCACCGTGGAGTGTGATGCAACATTGCACAACATTATCCAGCAGCTGTTGAGGCAATTTATCCCATTCCTCTGTGAGTGCACGGATGAGGGTGTTCTTGTTTGTCGGAGGATAGTTTCGACCAGCAACTTGCCTCCCCAAAGCATCCCACACATTTTCAATGGGGTTTAGATCTGGAGAACGCGCTGGCCATACAAGACGTTGAATACCCTCGCTGTCTAGACAATCCTGAACAGCGAGTGTTCGATGACATGTTGCGTTGTCGTCCATAAAAACAAATTTATCACCGACAGCACCACGGAAAAGACGAACATGAGGAAGTAGAACTTCATCAATGTATCGTTGGCCCGTCATAGTCTCATTCGCAACCACATGTAGGCGCGTGCGGCCATTGATCATGATGCCGGCCTACACCATGATACTGCATGTCGGATATCGGTCCTTTTCCTGGATATGTTCTGGAAGATAAGCAGTACCACTCTCGCGCCAGATCAGTTGGCGTCTACAATCCGATGACAGACTGAACCTACACTCATCTGAGAATAGTACGCATGCCCAGTCTTGTTCAGTCCAATTGTGATGCTCACGACACCATTACAAACGGGCAGTACGGTGCTGTCTGGTCAATGGGACACACACAACAGGTCTGCGTGCGTATTGTCCTCCTCCCCTCAAATGTCTGGCAACAGTTTTTCGGGAGATCTGCTTTCCCGAGGCAGCAAGAAACTGATTTGCCACCTGCTGAGCTGTGGTGCGCCTGTTCCGTTTTGCTGATATAGGACGATATATCTGTCTTCTGCAGGCGTCGTACTTCTAACACGACCTCCCCCGTGCCGTCTACTACACATTCCAGTAGTTTTAAATGACTTCCACAGCCGTGAAACAACGCTGTGAGCGATGTCGAACTCCCTGACAACATCTGTTATTTTTCGCCCTTCTTCGATCTTTCCAATAATTCGGCCACGCAAAAAATCATCTATGTGATGTCGGGAAGACATGCCAAAAATTTTGAGTTCGTCTATTAAATATTTCCTGTAAAACTTTGACTTGAAACAAAAACTGTCCACACGCGTCAAAACCTTTAAAGCTCTTATGATGGCTATCACGTGATGAACAGACGTGGAAAAAAATTTGCATACTCATACTTCTTCTTCATAATATCCCGCACTTATTCTAATTTTCCACATTTTGCTTCCTTTCATTTTGTGGTTGCTATGGATGATATGGATGATCCGTCCTTAGCAATTGTCCAGCAGTATATATATATATATATATATATATATATATATATATATATATATATATATAATCCAATATAAAAGAATTTTTTCAATATATAATCATATACATATACATACACATATATATAATTTTATACACATATATACATATACATAAACAAAAATATAAAAATAAACATATAGTTATATACCTAAGATAACTAAAAGTAGGAAGGAGGCAATATATATATTTATATATATATATATATATATATATATATATATATATATATATATATATATATATATATATAAATCTACAATGTATTTGCCTGGTACCTGTTCTTGTTTTAAAATAAATTCTTTTTGATAATAGAAATGTCCTTTAAATTAAAATAGATTTATATTTTCTCAAAGAGTTACATTTGATTTTTCTATAAAAAATTAAGTTTTTAATAAATTCCCAATTGCATTATGCATAACCTTTACTATGGATGTAACATAACTCCCTGTGTGTGCGACGTTCATTTCTCCTCCTCCTTTTCTGTTTGGAGTGCCCAAAAAGCAAGAGGCAGTCAGAGATGTTTTTTAAAGTTTAAAAAAATATTCAGGATGGTTAAGATAAAGTGAAACGTGTAATTAATCATTTGCGAATGACAGCACTATCAAATTTCAACACTGAGTAATAATGAACACCGTAATTTTTTCAAAAAAATGGCAACACACACACACTGTATTATTTTAAACATTATTTGATCATTGCATTATTAGATTATCTATGTCTGTATACATGAGAAATAATGAAAACAATATTAATAATTCACATTCTGATTTAAATTTTTACTCAATAAATGTTTTTTTTTTCAAATCTGATATAAAGGTACATATTTTTATGAGCGAGATTATACTGTTTTCCCGAAGTAGCCCGCAAGGTCATTTGGGTTGAATACCCCTGTTCTAGACATAATGAGAATGAAAAGAGCATCCAACATTTGAACCGTTTTCTATAAAAATTGTTTATGAAAGGCTTCATATAACTCAAATACATTACCTCAACAAGCTTTATATCCTTTTATTTTACAAACAATAATATTCACCCTTGATCCAAATGTAAATTGATCTACAGATAATTGATATGACAGTTAAAAGCAATGTCACGGCTTTTGGAAATAGACCATGTAATTTTAAACCGTCAAATGATAACAAAAACTCCTAAGCTTTTACTCCACACTCCTAAATTGTCTCCTGTTCAAGTAAAAGTAAAATTTTTGAAAAGATTTTACTTGCATATTTCCCACTGCCTCACAAGAAGCATAGTTCATTAAGAGATCATTGGCAATATTACTCCACACAGCTATTGCCCCAATGTAAATCCTATTCAAGAACTTCATTTATTCGTATATATTTTGACAATCTTATAAATGTCTCTTATATTATTATTTTCTAAACCTATTTTACTATAAAATATAATGTTGTAGTTTCATTTCAAACTTCTTAAATTGATCTGCTTTTTTTCTTTCAAGGGAATTAGTTGTATAATTAATTCATTTTGTATTTGCATTTTGCAAAGCAAATTAAAAAAGAAGTTTCGTTGCTGGTTACCCTGATTTTATTAATCAAAGTGGAAAATTCTGGACAGTGCTCCACTGGTTCTAGTCATTATGCTCTTGTATGAAGCAAGGTCGTCAGCCAATAGTCATGTGCTGTTGTTGCTAATACCATCTGCATGACGGTGTCACACTGAGGCCCATGAAATTCATCGCGGCAAAGAGCTAGATGCACGTTTGTCGTTAGCCGTACATTTGAACACCGTGACAGTACGATTTGGCTCTGCTCCACCCCAATTTTGAGGGAGAACACCCTAGAGATGGTCAGGGAACCTCCTTCCTCTCTTCCCATTCCATCAACCTCACGAGAGTATTTGCAGCTCGACAGATTTTTGGAGTGCTTTCATGGCACACATGTATTTTACATTTATAAGCATCCATGCTTTTTCCTGGATTTGAACCCAGTACCTACGACACAGCAGTCAACCTCAATAACCACTATCGAATGGGCGACAAGGACTTGTGTTGTTTTACAGTGTGACGTTAATATAAGTCTCACACGCTCACTAAGTATAGTGTGAACATAACCGTTCTTGAGAGTCTATGAAATGTATTTGTCTTTGCAATCTTAATTTTCACTGTGAATTGGACTTCCACATGTCTGTACCCTACCCTGAAAATTTATGGCCAGGGACTATAATCTGGTTCTTTAATAAATCCGTTACAATATTAGTCACCTTTTTTGTCGGGATAGGAACAGGGAACCACATAGGAAATAATTTCGTCAAACGTGGCTCATAAATTTACACTTTAAATTCATTCTGTCCATTTTTTTCCACCAGAATTCCCTCAAATATCACAAGCATAGCGTATGAAGAGCTTAGGGATTGCATTGAAAATATCCAATCAAAATTTACGTTTTTTAGGGAAAAAATATTAATTTTTTTTATTTCCTAGATATCATTAAATGATTTTTTTACTTTAAAAAATCGGCATGATACTTAGTTGGGTTCCTCAAGATCATGTTTTCTAATATTTATGACCAAAATATGGATTTAGAAAGATGTAACATCATTATTCGTTTAAATTACATTTTTTTTCTCTTTAATTTACTAGTTAAATGATTAGGAAAGATTTATTAAAAGAGTTAGTAATAGGATTGACCAATATCGGAATAAGAATATAATTATATCCCACAATTTCTTCAAGGAATTTTGGAAAAAAAAAGGTTTTGTTTAATATTTTGTCAAAAGGACCACCAAAAGTGTTTCCAACAAAATTTATTTTTCATCAAATCTTAGCATTATTATGTATTATTACTTTTAAATTATTGTTCCAAGATATGGTCTTCCTTATAATTTTTATTTACTTTATTTCACTCAAACCAAGTACAAACCATATAATATACCGAATGAAATATTTTTCTTTCACAAACGAGTCTCTTAATAAATTTGTAAGTCTTCCACGAATGGTCTATCAATGTTTTATAATTGCTACAAGAATTCAATTCATTTTGCTCCAAAGAAAAATGACAAAATATTGTATACAATAAGTTCAATTGCTTTTCTCATGCATTTGTTTGAGATCCAAATACTCCCAGAAAGCACATACGAAAGATGAAAATATATAGTTTTTGTTACTTTTTATTTCTGTAAAGTACTTTGTGAAGGTCTCCTAGGACCTCACTTTGAGAACGAGAATAAATAGGAGTCATGTAAGAACCAGTAGCCATTTTTATAAACAACTTTCTTTATTTTGTTATCTTATCCAAATAGAATCAAAGACTTATTGACAAATTTATCTAACTAGTATTATGAGGTTTTAAAGGTAATATTCTTTAAATTAACTTAATTAATTAATGATCCAATTAATTAATTTATTAAATAACGATCACGCAGAGATTATCACGATAAGAGATCCCAGAATTATATTTAATTTGAACATTTAACTTTAATCTCCTCCTAAAACTTTAATGAGACTTTAATTATAAATCTATAATTACCAACGGAATCTCAACTCTTCTTGAGATTAAATTATCTCCAACAAAAAATCTTCAATTCAAATTCACTATAACTTTATGCTTCAATATCTATCTCCTACTGCTCTAACTTTACTATTTCGTTTGACTTAAATACTTTATCTAATCTGCATAACAAGGAATCATGTCCGCTTTCTGGAGTTGATTGGAAATAGGTAGGGAATTAAATTTCCCTAAAAAGGTCGACTCAGAAGGTTAGTGATAAAGTTCCGTATAGATTTGTCACAACTTGACAGAATTTTACCTCCAAATTATCTTTTTTTTATGTGTTACTTTTTACATTTGAGAAAAAAATATTTTTTATAATTATATTATTGTGATCTGAAACGTAATCGGCAAGTACAATCGGAATTTCCTGTTTCTGATACAATCTTGTATATACATTTATTATCCAATGGGCTCAATTCATGAAGATCACATGATAAAGACAAATGCGTGTTCTCCATTGAATTCCAAACAGGCATTTAAGTAATTTTGGTTGTTCCATTTGCAAGACTTGGGTGAAATTTCAAATTTTATAATTGGGTAAAAATGTTCAAATGTTATAAAAAATCAATTTCTTGAAAAAAACACATGCTGTTTTGGTACATGCTGTTTTGTATTTTTATCTACATTACTGAATATATATTTTCGCACAAAATAGTTTCAATTCTGAAACACTAAAAATAAACTGCATTAATTTATTTTTATTTCTTGTATTCTAGTTAGTGCAGAAATGTCGCAATTTTAATCCTTTCTCAATAAAAAATATTACAACACCATATTTTTGTTTTCAATTTCATTTTCTCTCTTAGATTTCTGATATTTTGATGATTATCTTAAGATAGTGCTTTCAAACTTTTAATACTCGCGACCCAGCTTTTTATTCATAATTTTCATCCATACAATAACATTATATTGAAGGCAATAATAATGAACATTGATATGAAGCTACAATACGAATTTAATTATAAACCGTACACATTATCAAGATAAGTATTAAATATAATTTTGTAAATTACAAGTCAATGAGAGAGTCACTTGTAATTAATAAAAATGTTTTTAATACAGTATTGATAAATTAATCATCAAATACATTGTGCAGTACTAATATCTTTATTGTTTATTATAGTAGTGTAAATATGCATTATAATTTTTTTTATTATATCAGAATGTGTTTTGCTTTGCCTCCTTTCAGTTAATTCGTATATTTTTAAATCTTTTCTTTTCGACTTTTCGATATGCTCACGCCCCTCACGTAGAGTAATAACACTGCCTTTAGGGTACCCCACAATTTGGGTTAAGGTTTAAGATAATAAGTAGAAATTGATTAATATATCAAGTACTATAAGGCTCATTACTATAGAATAAATCTTCATAAAGCGTTAAATACACTTCTCAATGTTATTTAATGTTTATATGCTAAAAAGAAAAAAAAAACATAATCTTTTTTTATGAATATTTATTACCAAATTTAAGATAGATTTCGTATATTTTAACAATCTATGATAAACGGTGAATATAAAAGAAAGAAACAAAAAACTATAAATAATATTATACATAATTTTGTTACATATACACGTGTGTGTGCGTGCATGCGAGCGTGAATAATGCATGGTTTATTAGAGTATTTAATCTAATTGAAAAAGGAGAAAAAAATGGAACAATGTATTAATTCCTTTAAGCATACATTCTCACCAGCATTTAATATTTTTTTATAAAATTTATTTTTGCATAGGCATACATAAAAACTACTCCGATATAGGAAACATTAATAATTTTAAAGCATAATAAAGAAATACCACTTATCTAAACTAAGAAAACTATGTAGCATTAAGATATAAAGAATGTTTTTTTTCAGGTACAGAAGTTTAAGTTGGCATTACTTTCCAAGATGGCGACCGATTTAACAGCTGCCAAGTGATTTATTCTCAGTTTGGTTTGGCAATTCATCAAAACGATCATCAAGCAAGGCGTAGATTCGTCGAATGGGCCCAAAACGAGATTGCCGTTGTTCCCGATTTTCATAAGCGAATTTTGTTTAGCGATGAAGCGCACTTCTGGTTGAATGGCTACGTCAACAAACAAAACAGCCGCATTTGGAGTGAAGCTAATCAACAAGTGTATGTCGAAACACCGTTACATCCAGAAAAACTGACTGTTTGGTGCGCTTTATGGGCTGGTGGAATCCTTCTTCAAAAACGATGAAGGCCACAACGTAACAGTTAATGGTGATCGGTATAGAGCCATGATTACTAAATTTTTCATTCCTGAATTGAACAATCATGATGTCCAGGAGCTGTGGTTCCAACAAGACGGCGCAACATGTCACACAGCTCGTGCCACAATCGGTTTATTGAAACAAACGTTTGGTGACTGCCTAATTTTACGTTTTGGACCTGTGAATTGGCCTCCAAGATCTTGTGATTTAACACCGCTAGACTATTTTCTGTGGGGCTATGTAAAGTCATTGGTCTATGTGGATAAGTCACAAACACTTGACCATTTGGAAGTCAACATTCGCCGTGTTATTGCCGATATACGGCCACAAATGTTTTAAAAGTCATCGATAATTGACGTCTAGATTGGACTACATCCGAGCCAACCGTGGCAGTCCTATGCCAGAAATCATATTTAAAATGTAATGCCACAAGATTATCTTTTTAATAAAAAAATTCATGTCAATCGAATAATACATCGTTGTTTTATTGCAATTTAAAGTTCTATACCTCTAAAAAAACACCCTTTATATAGTAATGATGGACGTGTGTGGTATACATATTTTGAAATACGTTTTTATATACGTTTTTTTCTACCTTTTCAACAATCATTTTATTTTCTGAAAAGTTGTGGAACAGTGTCTGGAAAGATACACTTTTAAAATAATGTTGCTTGTGGGAGATAAAACATTTATAGAAACAAAAAAAAATATTAATTTGCAATTTAGTTATTACGTTTTTTTAATTAAAATTTTAATTATTTTATGGTAGACATCTTATTTATTTTCAATTTTGCTCTTAGTTTCTTATATAGTTAAATTTTAATTAATTTGAATAAACAAATGTATATATGAAAATAATATACAATTTTATATATGTGAGCTAAGGCATATATTTATTATTTAAATATAGTGCAGACAAGCATACCTATAATTATTTTCGAGCTTATTTACAATAATTCCTGTATATTCATGTTTCTATGTCTCTCTTTTTTTGTATATGTCCATAAAATATTAATTGATAGATATTTCACTTTTATATAATACAGCAACAGTTGTAAAATTAAATGGTTAATTCCTCAACTTTCCACGGCGTATATATACGTCTCATTCAAACGGGTCGTTAAATTGAATGGAAGTATTCATATGTCTTTCTGAAATATTATCAATTTCTTTGTGCTGCTATCATTAGAACTATTCTGATAGATTTTGGAATGAAATAAAATGACCATGGCACAGTTTTTAACAAGGATTTACTTCAGCGTTTCTCAAACTGTGGGGCTAGGAGGCGCGAGTGTATAAAAAAGTCAAGAACAAAGAATTATTTTTAAAAAAAATTTAATTTACTGAAAGTAAACAGACAATATACATTCTTACATAATAAAAAATAAAATACACATTTACACGGATATAATATGCTTATAAATGTATCAGTACTGTACGATGTATTTTATGATCACTTCAACAATACTAAGAACAAGTTTAATCATTACTGGTAACCTCATGGGCTTGTCATACAGGAAATTATACACAAAAATTAACACTTATTTTGATAATTTGAGCAGTTTGTAATTAATCTTTTAACTGCCTATTAAAAGTTACGCGATTCACTCCATAATGCCACCATTTTCGTAGGCATGCGTACAAGATATATTGGGGGAGATGGAGAAAAGGAATAAAAAAAGTAAATCCTCAGGAATAAGTAAATCCTTCGCGCTAACACTGTCAAAATTCTTTTATTGCATTCCAAAGCCTTTGAAATAATTTTATAGATAGCATTGCACAGAAAAATTATTCTTCGGAAAGACGTATATATACGTCTGAGGCAATTAATGCTTTGGCTGAGTGAAACGTTTATATACACCAGTGGCCCTTAAGATGTTAAAGTCATATTGAAGCTTATACGTCAAAGTATAGTATTATTTAGTTCAATACATTGTTATTGTGTGGAGGGGGCGCAATGAAAATTATGATTGAATATTGGGTCGCAAATATTGAAAGTTTGAGAAGCTCTGCTTTACTTACTCCAAAGAACGTTTTGCTTATTTTTCTTTTTTCCCTCCAATACACTACATACAAGTGCCCATGTATAAAAAGGGGGCACTGGGGAGGGAATCACCAGGGGGTTAATTAATTAAGGGGTTAAATATCATTACTTAGTCGTTTTATATACTTAGAAACATTAGTTACGTTCTCACGAGATAAAAAAAAAAGAAATAGAACAAAGTATCAGAAACTCTCTTTTATAAACCTTTAGAAAATTATAAAATGAAATGTTCTGGTAAAATTGTTTTTTAATATTTGAATATTTTAAACTCTCTAATCCACAACAGAGTACAGTTACTCAGAAGTATCACTCTGCTTTTACTTTTATCACAAAAAGTATTTGAAGTAAAAGGGTTCTTTCTCCGAAAAGTAAAAAAAAAAAAATGAAAGCTATTTTCAAGTTAAAATACCTAGTAGTCCATCATTCTTTCCCTGTAACAATTATTTACATTTAACTTGTAGATGACTTTTGTATTAGGGATATATTTTATTCAAACATTTAAAAATATCTTCAATACAGATCTGAGAGCGTTTTTAAAATCAAACGAGAGTGGAAAATGAAGAAACTTTCTAAAAATATCTTCCCAGGAACTATTTTTTAAAAAACAGTTTAAATAATGCGTGCATTGAACAAAATATAAATTATTACTTCTATGGAAAATAAATGCTACAGGAATTAAAAGTATACAAATGCAGTATTTTTCATTCAACACACAGTGTACAACTTGCTTTTTCATTCTTTTATCGTTACAATAACTATCTAAATCAAAATATAAACTTACAATAGTTTATGCTGAATTATTAGTTTTTATTCTTGCTTGTTTAGGATTAGTTTTTCAAGGACTAGAAAACGAAAGATTAATTGTTCAAAACCTCAAACCAAAAAAAAATTATAACTTATATTCGTTATTTTCATGTGAACCCAAATACAATCTGTATTTTTACTTTCTGTTTACTATTTATTTCATTTTAATGATTACAAATAATGAAGAATGAAGGAACTTTTTATCTCACAAATTTCTTTTTTTAGTAAATATTAAAGAATATGTGTAAATATATGTATAAATGAGACGTGTAAAAAATAACAGATTATTTCCTCATTAAAATGAAAGGAGTTAAAATCATAAGCAACTTTACTCTTTTACATATAACGTTTCCACTGTAAGAAGGTAGCAATTAATCTTTCAAAAACTTTATTTAAAACCCCAAAGACTTTTAAAAGGAAAACAAAAAAAAGAGAGAGATAGTTGTAATGCATGTAATATAGATAACTTACTAAAAATAAATCGACGGCGTTTCTTACACATACAACTCATAGACACATTTATTATATAACTTGCTTAATTATTATAATAGTCTTTTAATTTATTAAAAAAGAGAAGTCCTTCCAATAATTAAAAAAACATTGAAAGTAGAGAATTGTTAAATACGACAAAGAATCCATAACAAGACTTTCTTGAACAAAAGAAAAGTACTCTGACAAAAAACTGACTACCCAATTTGAAATCTTTCCTGGCCCAAAGAAAAACAAGAAACGAACTGTCTTTGAAAGATCCACTTTGGCAAGTTACGTATATCCATTAGAATCAAAGAAAGAACCTATTAGCGTGTTGCCAGATCTTGGATTCGCAAAATTAAATCAAGTCCTTAAGTATTGAAAGAAGAGGTCGTTCAAAGAAACCTGCTAATACAATTCGCATTCCTAAGCAAACATGCATTTAACTACTTAAGCATATACTTAACATACACTACACTGAAATTGAAATAAAAGTAAGCAGTTAGAGAGAAACTAAATGCTATTAATTTTTCTCAAGCTCCGAAATATAATATTTTTTATTATTATTTATAATATACATTAGCAAGAAAAAATTCTAGAAAATAATTTATATATTACAGTCATATTTTAAAACGAAACTCGTATTCTTTCCCTTTCTCGAATAACAAAAAAAAACCAAACTTAGTTTGTTAACCTTTTTTTATTTATTAATAAAATCATACAATAGCTAATGGTGAAAAATGTCACAATTTTAAAGGCACCTAAAAAGGACAGAAAAATATTCTTTTAAAATTCCAAAATGTGCGTGCGTATGTGTGTGTCTGTGTTACAGAGTTAAAGACAAGGGATAAGAGATTTACAGAAAGAGAGATGCGAAGAATTATATATATATCATAAAGAGAGAAGTCAAAGGTATATACAATTAGATTTTTTATTCAAAATATACTAATATATGACTTTTAAATTTCTTTCTTTCTTAAGAGGACTTGGTACCCTAAAAATCACAAGCCTATCGTTTGTTTTTTATTTTCATTTAATCTTATTCCTTGCATTATTATCTTTCGATTGATATATTACTTGTGCATGTCGGAAAGTTAGAAGTTGACTAAAACTTCATTTGACAACAAATTAGGCAATTCAGCCACACCCCCTTTTTAGAAAAAAAAGCAAAAAAATGCTTTATGATAAAAAAAATCTATTTTAGAAGTAGAAATAATAACTATAAAAAAGAATGTGTAGTATTAAAAGTAGAATATTTCCGATGCAATACAATAATGTAATTTTTCTTCCTTGTGAAATGTGTGCATGTAAAATTTTTAAATTAAAACATTTTATATTAATAATTGCATAATTTCAGTTCTTCTTCCTGATATATTTTTCATAAAAATGTAATACTTTAATATTATAAGAAGAAAAACAGCTAAAATTTCTGTCGTGACAGAAAAAAAAAATTTTTTAACATTTTCTTGAATTTTCATGGGCAATTAGTACTCTCTAAAAGTTGATCATTTATAAAAATGTGTGGGTTGAAAAAATATGAAAATGCAAATATTTTAAAGAAAAACGTATAACTAATACCTTAAAGTGGTATTTTAAGTTTAATTAAGCTCATAATAATTATTTTTTTCAGAATTATAAACTTAAAAACTGTTTTTCTCAGTTTGTGTTTTTCGAAACCTTAGTGCATTCAAAATGCTACTCCTTCGACAATTATTTACCAATCACTTCCATTTTTTTCTTGCCTGTTGAAAATAAAGCATGTAATAAAATTATGGATCCGTTTTGCTATAAACTGAATATTTTTTTTTAAAAAAAATAAAATGTAAGACATGTTGGCTTTTTCGTTGATTTTTAGCCTGTATATCAACATTTTATTTTTTTTCTCAAAAACGAATGAAGTTATTCTAAAATCGATCCCTAAAGTTGTTTAGATCATTCATAAGAGTATTATAAAAAAATTTCAGGTCAAAAAATTAATTTTTACAAAAGGAGTAGAATTTTAAAATTTTCCCAATTTTCTTCAAAAAATTAAAATTTTTAAAATTGTGTGAATAATATATGAAAATTTTCATCTGGTAACATTTTCTTGAATAGAAACATTGTATAAAATGCTAAAATATAATTTTTAAATACGTAAATAAAGAAGTTTGCTCAAAGGGTGCCAAGTCCCCTTAAACGACTTCTAATATTTCATACTTATAAAAGTTATTTCAGACCTTCTATTTTTTTTTTTTTTTAATATTTTAATACAAATTTTTCTCGTACTTTACTCTAGTATTCCTGTGTATTAAATATTCTCAAAACTTCTTTAGAAACAAAATAATTTTTGAAAGCCTGAATTTGATAAGGATTCATCCACAATTTCTTATATGTTTAGAGAATATGTAATAATATATATGATATAAATAAGGTGGGGATCTTAAGAGAATTGATTCAGAATATATACAATATGTTCCTATATTTCGAGAGCTTTTCATTATACTTTATGGTTTTTTTCTAAATAACGTCTTTGATAGGATCATTTTTTCCTCATTTAAAAATTCTCAGCAAAAAATACGACTACCAAAAGAAATTTTCTATAGTGAGCCCAGGATGTGTTTCATTAAATGCATTCCCAGTGCATGGAAAAAAAATGCTCCTATTTTATATTATTTTAATTCTTTCGAATCATATTAAATTTAATGGAAAAGTTTTTTAGTAAAATTTCGAAAATTCTTACCTCTCTTTATATGTTTGTTTCTTTGCAAAAATGTGTTTTAGTAAATGGTGAAGTATTGACAGAGTATTTTCATAAAGTTCATTTATGTTAAATTACTAAACAAATGTTTCGAAAAAAAATTCTTTTTTACATATGTAGAATTCTTAATTAAATTGGATATATTAATGAAAGTAAATCTAAAGAACTAATATGATTATCATTCAAAATGTTATTCATGAATAGATTTTTTACGCATTCACAAAAACACTATTGAACATGAATAAATATTTCATATAATACAAAATTAAAGTGGCTGAAAAAATATGTTGTAAGATTTTCTAAAGGAAGATTAGCTAGAATATAAGGGAATAAATACCTAAGGGTTGTACTTAAAAGAAAAAATGTTGACTATGCTTAAATTAAGGAATAATTATGTATTTAAGATTAATAGGATTTTTTCTTTTTAAATATGGAAATGAATTTACATAGAATAAAAAAAAAAGCTAACAGAAGCTGGAAAGTAACTACTTCTAAAAATAGAGGCAGAAAGGAAAGGATTTCTGTGTTAATAAAATATATAAACGTTTTTTTTATTAATTTGTACGGCGAATTTTTTAAAAAAAAAAAATTCCTAAAATTTTATATCTTCTGTTAATAAATAAAAAAAATCGATAAAACAATTTAACAAAACTTTACTTCTTTATAAATTAATTTTTTTAATTTTAAATAAATTGTTGTAATCCTTATTTAATGTTAATGATTAAAAACCTGACACATGCAATTACTCATTCTGCATTTAGTTTTGAACTCAAAAAGTTAGCTAACTTAAGAATTGAGAAAATTTATTTCGTAAACCAGAAAATGTATTCAGTATTTTATTTCCAATTGGATAATATGCGGATAATTTGCAATCCCATATTTTCTGCTGAATGTTGAAAAAATTAATATTTCTCTGAATTTTTATATAACACACTAATTAAATAATTTTTTCTATAGTTTTTGAATTTATTTTACTGTCTATGTTTTTTTAAAATTGTGTTATATATACAACACGAAGTTCTAATAGCCCCTTTTCTGTGTTCGTTTTATTTTTATATTAAATAATAAATAATACTTCCTTAAGTTAAATCCTTAATAATAATAGAAAATAAAGAAAAAAATAATTTTTATGAACAGAATTAACATTTGAGAACTTTATTATTTTTTTAATTTGTTTGTTTGAAGTTCTAATCCCAATTCATTGTTTTTCGACGGTTACTTTTGTTATTGGTAAATAATTTCAAAACTGTTCCTCTAAACCAATCCAATGAAAAAAATACCAAACTATTCAGACCCTATCTTGACACATAATATAATTAAATAAACAGATATGTTATTATAACGTCAAAAATGATTTAAATCGACTTCGATTGAGAAACTAATTTTTTACAAATCATTCCTATATTTCTTCAGAACAGAAAAAAGTGGCACACAAAAAATTTTTTTTCTTACGTATTTTTATGTGAAAAATCAATTAATGAAGATTTTGTAATGTAAATTCGAAAAACAATTCATTTATAGATCTTCCTTCCCTTATTTTTAAAAATATTTCACCATGACAATTTAAATATTTCCTATAATTCGTAAATTATATCATGATTTTTTTTTGTAATTACACCAGTGCTTCTCAAACTTTCAATATTTGCAACAAAATTTTCAGTCATAATTTTCATCGTGCTCCCTCATATAACAACTATGCTGAATGCACTAGTAATATACTTGAACACAAAAGCCACAATACGACTTTAATTATACACTGTACAAATTATCTCGATACATATTATATTCTGTATATTAAAAGATCATGTAATTCACAAGTAATTACTAAACTTGTTTTTAATTTAGTACTAATAAATTAATTATCGAATAATTTTGCCGTAGTGATACATTTATAAGTATCTTATATCAGTTTGAATCTGTATTTCATTTTTTTTTATTGTGTCAGAATGTATTTTGTTTTTCTTCCTTTCAGTAAATGAATAATTATTTTAAATATTTTATTTTCAACTTTTCGATATGCTCGCTCCCCCATGTAAGATTATCACCCCCATAAGGGGGCTTAAAGTTTAGGAAACGCTGAATTACACAATGGTTTTTTTTAAATTATAGTATTTAAAATATTTTTATATTTTTATTAATAGTATAGAAATTGAATCAAGTTACTTGGGATTATATATATATGTATAATCTCAATTTTTTAAACAATGCATGCATAAAACAGAATAGCAATTTTTTTTAAAGAAATGAAATAATTGAATTGAATTTAATTATATGAACTTATTTTCATAAAAAAATGCTATGAAAATTTGAGAAAATAATAAACATTATTTTCTCAAATTATCTTAATAATGCCTTTTTAACACTGTAAAAAAGTTTGAAATTAAAAAAAAATTACTTTAATTTAACTGATTTTTTTTATTTTAATATTAAAATAGAAAAACAATTTAATAAAAATCAATTTTTTACTTAATGTTTAACTTAATGAAATTAAATTATATTTTTATGTCTGAAAATAAAAGAATAATGTAAATATATTATGTAGTATATAAATCTCCTCAAATTTTGATTTTCTGCGTTGTTCATAAGTTTCCTCTTTTTATGCGAAGTAGATTTTTGTAACTTTATTAATCGTGATATAAAGAGCATTGTAACTATTTTACAATATTTATTCCCCTAAATTTTAAGAAAAAGTATTTGCTTTAACAAAATTCATAGTCGATTTTTGTAATCCTTTTTAAATTTAGACAGAAAATGCGAAATAATTCCAATTTAAAATGTTCCCTTTGTTTAAAAAAGAACGAGACACATGCTGAATAAAATTAATTATACTTTTTCTATTAATTATTCAGAACGAGAAGTCGTCCGTCAAATTATTTAATGCGAGAAGTTGTGTCGAAATGTATGATTAATTTGCAAACCAAAGATGGAAAATTAAACGAATACTTTTACAAACAACTAAACTAATTTTATAAATAATAAATACCTTAAAATATTTTTCAAACACCATTTGTGAATATAAGTAGCATACATTTTTTTCTATTCCATGTCAATATATTCTAAACATTTTCAGGATTAATAAGAACAATTCATGTTAAAATAAGAAACAATTAATTTGTTTTGATCAACCGATCTCATAAAAACTATTTGATTATGTAATGACAATAAACCTCATAATTTTTTAAACGCATTTTTGTCATAAATACAATTTATGAATTAAAATCGTATTTGGTTACTTTTTCCACACTATATTACAAATATACTTTAAGATTATGTGTATAAAACATAACAGATCGCAACATTCTGCATGATTATTATCACAATAAACTACCAAATATAGCAACTTATCTACGGTGAGATAACTTATATATCTACTCTTATTCTCCTACAATTCTTGGAAAAAATTCTGGTTTCATCCATAAATAAAATACGATAGTTTTTTATTTGTACTTGTGTAGTAATTTAAAATGTTTTGTTGAAATCGAACAGAAATGGTCATATACAAATGGTTATCAAAATAATAAAATTACCTGTAAATAAAAGGGACATTTTTAATGGGCTTCGTAAGCATTACTACATATTAACAGTTATCGGTTTCTTTATATATATAAATAGAAATGTATATGTTCTGGTAGTTTCTGATGTAGATATATTAACATTATGTAAGTCTTGGAGTTTTTTTTTTTTTAAAAAAGCGTAAAATGTCGGATTTCTCGGATTTTCTAAGGTGCCAAAAATTGACGGTGCCTGTCTAACTGGGGCAAGTGTGGACGAAACATCCCAATTTTTAGTCGTTGCTACAGGTGAGTCGTCTAAAGTCATGGCAGCGTAAACACAGAGCAGCAAAACAAGTAGGGCAAAGAAAAATAGTGAAGGGAAAGAAAATCTCGGTGAAAGCGACCGATTAGTATTGAAGTGAATTAAAATGTCTAATAAGTGAACAACTGCATCAAAAGTGCCTTCAGAGCTCAATCAGTATCTGGATTTTTTAGTGTCAATGGTCGAGCAGTTAGAAGCAATTTCATTAACAGAGCATTTACGAAAAAGCAGCGATTTCAAAATAACTTAGCATAGATGTTAATGCTAAACGTCATCTACAATGGTATCATGCTTACAAAACTTGGTCGATAAATAAATGGCAGAAGTATTATGGTCAGACGAATCGTCTCTCTCTCTCTCTCTTTCACACGTTTCCCTACAACAGGATGAGTACAAGATTGAGGACAACTATTAAAGCGTATGATCGTGATTGTTTCATTCCAACTGTGAAGCATTGAGGGGGATCTGTCATGTGATGGGCAGCCGCGTCGTGGTTTTTGCTGGAGCAATTGTAACCCTGAAAGGAAGGATCACTGGGGAGAAGGTTAGAGAAATTTTAACAGACCAGTCCCCTCCTATAATGCGAAATTTATTTTATGCAGGAAATGGATTTTTCCAGGATGATTATGTACCTATTCATGCAGAGAGACTTGTCTAATCATGGTTTGATGTACACAAAGATGAGGTTAATAATCTACCTTGACCTGCACAATCACCCAACCTTGATATAAATAAACCATTATGCTCTTTCTTTAGAGCATTTAATACGGAATCGATGTTCTTCATCAGCGGCATCTGACTTCAAAACATAAGAGCAATGTATACTAATATTTCAAATTCCGTCGTAAAAAAGGTGGGTGCGTGTTATACGGCGAATATACCTAAATATTAAAAAATGCATCTTGAAAGTATGGGTGCGCATTATACGCCGGATTTTATAGTATATTTGCATATGACAAGACCATTGAAGTCACTAGTAATTACTAAACTTGATTTTAATTTAGTATTGATAAATCCATTATTAAATACTTTTTGCCACACTGATACATTTATAAGTATCTTACATCAGTGTAAATACGCGCCCCCCACGTAGAGTTATCAAGCTCCCCCAGGAGGATGTGCCCCACAGTTTGAAAAACACTGCTCTAAACACTATTCAACACTCCTATCAATTGATACTTCGTTGAATCCAAACTGCATTACATGCTAAAGGTGGTCCTACACCAAACTAGCAAAGGATTCTTTATAAATCTAAGGTGTTTCCGTTGTTTTGATAATCTGTATATCAGCAAACATGTTAAAAAATAATTTTATTAATAGTTTACAATAAACTTGGATAGAAAATTTCACATTTGCGTGTTATTATGTTACGAGAATTATTTTAAATATTTTTAAGAGCACTGTTAATGAAAAATAATATAAAAAATTATTTAAATAAGTAATGATAAATTACAATATAGTTGAATATAAATTATAAATACATAAAGCAAATGTGATTTCATGCTTAGTTTTTGGCATCATATACATAAAATTCAATAGCATTAAGCTCTAAAATGACGTACTACATTTTTACTTAACCTCCATTTTATAAGTATTTAAACATTTTATATTGTTTTCTTATGAATAAACCCCAAATAAATCAAATAACATTTACTTATTTAATTAATGCGGTGCCTTACTTCAATTTTCAAAATTATCAAAAATATACAATAAATAAGAATAACAATTCTTTATTCTTACTAATGAAAATCAAATACCAACATTTTCCACCAATGTTCCTAATGGAAGAACTGCATTATGAATTTCTAAATTAAATTCCTCTAGAGATTTTATGAATTATTTTAATATTAAAGAAGTGATCGATTGACTAGAAATGCTTCAAATATATTTTTTTAAATAATTTTACACATATTTTTTAGCTCCTTTAATTTCTTTTTTTATATATTTTATGTTTTATAAGTTTTTAATTATTTGTTTATATATTTTAGCTGTTACACGATTAATAATTTTATTTTAACACCAACTTTATTTTATAAGTCAAATTAAAATACCATACTACCAAATTTTTTCATTGCACAAATTTCCATTGAATTCAATGAAATATCTTTCAATTTTCTCACCTCCATTATTCTATTTAATACCATTCTTTGATATTATAATGTTTCTTCATTACTTTTAATGGGTAGATGTTATATATGAAACAAAGCTTTAATTTGCATAAAAACATGTGTAACTCTAACTTCCCCTTAAAGTATACTTTGGAAAAAATTAAGCATTGAAGATGCTTATTGATACATGTATTACAGATGCAATTTTTATATATTCAGAGAAATTCAGTACCTTAATTCTTGTTCTATGCTTTCACATATCTTATGCATGAATAATCTCTATTTCCAACAAAACAGTGATTAAAATTAGAATTAATTTATTTTCTATTTTGAAAGTTACTGAAAATTACTTTATCTCGTCATCTTCATTTACAATTGATTCTCCTAAGAAAAAAGAGGATTTTGTATACCCTCAGTCTTGAATCTACCGTTAACTCTTAATTTTAATTAAAACTGGTCTTATAAAAACTTATTCAAACAAAGCTATACATTCTAAATATCTAAAAACTGAAAATGCACCCCTGATTCTGGATTTAAGTAATTACCATAAGATAAAAAATAACATTTTTAATTAAAGAATTTAGCATAAAATAGAAACAGAAACTTGAGGGTAGTAGAGTAATTTTTGAAAGTGCATTTGCTTACACAGGTAAAATATTTTGTCCGTGTGACATGTACCTCTTATTTTAATAAAGTGAATAAAAAAACATAATTAAATACTACCTCTTAAATTTTCTATAAAGTTGGTTTTCATCTCAACAGTACTCAACTTTGACCTAAATTCGATTAAATATTGAAGCATCGTAAATAAAGTTTCCAGAAGTTCATAAAATGCGTGTGTATGTATATATGTGTGTGTATGTATATGTATGTATATCAAAATATAAAATCTTTTTTGTTTGTTTTCCCTCAAATTTTCATTTTATGGCAAATCTCAGTTTTTGACTACATATATTTAAAATTAATTACTTTGATTATAAATATTTTTTAAATATTTGGTTACTTTATCATCAGTTTCCGATAAAAGAATATTTTAACCTTATGTTGTTGTTTTTTTTTTAAATTTTACTTTTATTGAATCTTATGTTCATCTTCAAATATCAAATAATTGCTTTAATATAATTGAATTTTAATTAAACCAGTGAATTCATGATCTAAAAGTTCTTCAATAAAAAAAAGTAAGTTTATTCAATAATCTAAAGAATTTCATTTGAAAAGGCAAAATGCATGTTTTTTTGATTGAATAAAATATTTCGATATCAAACTTTTTTTGCTCAATATCTCAATAAAAATACTTTTCATATTTAAATTTATCAAAAATGAAAATAATTCGCCTTTATAATACATTTAGGCAGAATTTTCATATTTGATTGAAACTTAATGGACTGTATAAGCATATCAGTCAATGATAAAAGCTTTAGTATACACACTGAAGAAACAAAACACGTTATGAATACCTAATCAATAACACGTTTACCCACCATAGACCAACAAAACGGCTGCAACTAGCCTTAACATGGATGTCACAAGTTCCTTATAGTTGACTAGAGACATGTTCCAAATATCAAAGCAGCGTTCACGCAAATTCGAGATATTTTAACATGGTATTTGTTTTAGTTATTATCTCTGAGCTACCTTTCTATAAAAGCGCAAATGTGCTCTGTCTGTTGAAGATACAACGAGTCAGGTAACCGGGACGTTAATCGAAATCTGTCGCAATGTCTCCCGAGTCTCTGCAACACAATAAGAGCCTTGTAAAAGGAGCAGCTGTCCAGCTGGAAGAATCCATTTCCTGTTGATAAAACAGACATGTAAGGTGCGAATGATTCTCAATTAGTACAAATAGTCTGTAGTTTTCATAGTCTATTCTATCACATCTAAGAGTCCCAGGAACATCTATGAGGACATCATCAATGTATAATACCGCCAACAACAAACTGTTTATAACCTGCTACATATGGGGAGAGCAATTCTTCACCTGAAACACGCCGCTCTCTGCAATGACCATGAACGTGATGAAAAAGAAACCGTGATTCATTTGACCCATTATCCATGGTACTGGTTAGATGTTTACAAGCCAACTGCAAGCCTAATCGACAATGTTACTTAGTGAACAAAGATACATAAGTAAGATGGTTGCTGTGCAATCCCATATCCACTTTGCGGTCCACTGAATTGTGTGTTCAGAAACACTTGCACTTGGAACTGAACTTGCACACTATCAGCTGAACCACAACAAGGCATCGATTGTGTTTTACTAAGTTGTACGGCCTCCGATACTACTTCTTTTTGATGACTTGGGGACGTCCAACAACTTGAACTTTATTTCTTGTTTCTTTGGCATCTATATATATCCACTTTGCATAAGTAATCACAACTGAAGATAGTGAACAACCTAAGAGTTATGCATTTTTGAATATACTCGTTTTGACTGTCGTGTTCATTGTAATCTACTTTTCATCAATTTTCCTTAGATAAGCAGCTTTTTCCAAAATTTACAAATGTATGTACAAGAGCGATTCCGTATCCTCTTCGACTACAGTTAAATATCATTTCCACTTAATCGCGTACCGTCTACGTCATATAGACGAGTTAATTGAAAAATGTGAAGATGTTCATAATGTTTTGGTTCGTCTCAGCGTAGTTTCTATTTTAGACTCACTTAATTTTCTTGCTGTTCATTTCACATCTGTCCATGTATCAAATATGAAAAAAAGTTGACATGTATTTGTATAAGTTAAAATTCTTAATTAATGGACCTTATCAATGATTTTGTTTTAAAATCACCAAGGCTTTACAAAAGTACAGTTAGAGGAACCTTTTTAAATGCAGCGTTATAAATGCTCTTTCATTCGCTTAGGACAGTAATTAAGAAAAAGAGCATTTTATGAATATCCACACACTTTGTATTCTATCGGTCCCAGTAATGATGCTGAAACTATTCTGGTTAGTCTGAATAGCACAATTGGTTTAAATTCCAACTTTAAGCCAACATTATCGGAAAAGTTTAGCTTACAACATATGCCAATTGGTAAAAGAATAAGACTCATCAGTCTTACCTTACAACAAAATATGATTATGATATGATGAAAAAAAACGTATATAAAAACGTATTTCAAAATATGTATACCGCACACGTCCATCATTACTATATAAAGGGTGTTTTTTTAGAGGTATAGAACTTTAAATTGCAATAAAGCAACGATGTATTATTCGATTGACATGAATTTTTTTTTATTCGAAAGATAATCAGAAAGAAAATATGAGCTCACTTTCCAACATAAGAGGGTTCATATAAGATGACATACAAATCTCTCGATGAATAAACATTCCCTCAAATTAATTTCTTGATGAATAACACAAAAGAAGCATATTTCGGAGGTATCATATTAAATCATATCGTCGGGCTATCTTCGACTTTGACCATTTTGAGGTTATAACAAAGCTTAGAAACGATTCCCATAAACGCTCTCGAAAACACCTGGATAAGTTTAACACTTCGAAAAGGTTAAACCTCTGGCAGCAAGATATAACTTTTGAAGTCTTTTTTCAAACAAGATTAAAGCCAAGAATATTGAGATTATGGAGAGCATTGCGAAAAAGTTATATGGGCTTAAGAGATATACTATCGACACTAACTCGAAAAAATAGTAAAACAGAATTGGTTTGGTAAGGAACGCTATATAACTACTCGAAAAAAATGACTTGTAGAGTACAATGCAAACCGTACTGTAGACATTCAGTGTACAAATACAGATTAACAGTAAAAAAATAGAAAAATACAAGTAGAACAAGGAAAGCAGACCAATTTTGAGGTGTTGAACATTTTAGGGGTCAACTGAAAGCACACCTTAGTGGTAGGGAGCACCCAAAACTATTATCTGTAGAAATAACGATGGAATTATCTCCAATGGAAAAATATATCCGGTTAAAAATAGAATGAATACTTCGACAACTATATCAATACGGATTGTCCACAACTTATATATATATATATATATATATATATATATATATATATATATAAGACATGTAATACATTCAGCAACCAATGTCTCATTACCTCTCCCTAAATAGCTGAAGATTGAGGATGGAATTAATAACACTTAAAAATTATAAGGCCACCCTGTTTCAGACTCCATCTGAATTATTCAAAACTTCAAGAACAGACGGACTCAAAGAAATATATCTTATCATAAATTCAGCTTTGGTCTTGGAGGTATTTACAAAAGAATGGTAGCTTATCATAGTATGTCTCATTCACAAATAAAGCAATATTATTAAATGTACCAATTTCAGAGGTATACAATTATCTTGGAACCTTTACAAAATATTTTCTAATGTGTTATGTAATGGAATATCTCCATTGTGTTGGAAGGCATCAAAGGAAACTCTTAATTTGAATTCAGGTAGGGATGATACACAACTAAAAATTATTTAATTTTCGATAAATATTGGAAAAAATATGAGAATTTGTCAGTAGAATGAACTAACTTTTTATAAATATTTGATCCACGCATAAACATAAAGCTATTTATAAATGTAGAATATATTGCTATCATTTCAAAGACGTTAGGTCTCTCTAAAACAAGCTCCGCAGCAGTGGAGAACGTTGAGAAAAATGCATATTTCGATTAAAAAAGAAAAACTAAATTTACGCTTTGTTCTAAAATACATTATATTGCTCACTAAGAGATCGTCTAAAAATTTTAATTGTTACTCTGGTTCTATTTATTTGGGCTCTAAAGTAATTATCAACTATTACATCACGACAGAGATCCGGAGGAAAACAATTGCAGCGAAATGGTGTTTTTCCCCCGTATTGAGAACATCTTTAAAAATTCCAATTCTGGTTTAAAAAAACTAAAGGATTTCTCTATAAAATTCTAATTACATTTGTACTTTCCTATTCATCCGAAATGTAAGCAATGAAAAAAAAAAGAAAACGTTCTTAAATTGTTTTAGGGAGGAATAATGAAATATATTTTATGGAAAACAGATTAATGAAACTTTGCATAAGAGTTCAAATTTATAATTTTTCCATACATTTAAGGATTATAAATTTTAATAAAATTCGAAGCCTCAAATATGTAGGCCATTTAATCCCCATGAAAGAAGATAGCACAACAAGAAAACTTTTCCTGGCTAAACTTAGAAGTACTCCGCCTACAGTCAGTTCTAAAGGGAAGGAATATATTGAGAGAGATTTATGTACATTTAGAGAAAGAATTGGGTTATGTTGTTAGCAAAAGATTGGCTGGAATTAATATTTTTGATAAATCCAGGAACCAATCCTACAAGTCATCCATGCATGAAGAAGAATATTTAGGTAAACTAATTTATTGCAGAAAATTTGGTTTTAAATCACTCACAATACGTGCACAAAATAAATTTAAAGAGATTATAAGTTTTACTGAGATTCCCCATATCATTTAGAATAAATGACTTATTAAAGATATTCTTATTATATTAAATGTCTTATTAAATATATAATGATTGATAAATATCTTTTAAAAAACTTATTTAGTCAAAATTTGCTTTCGGATTACAGCAAGCTATGTATTTATTAAAAATAAGGAAATTTTAAATTATATTCAAAAAAAGAGAAACAAATCAGGACGGAATTTGTAAAAATTGATAAAATTTATTTTATTTGTCAAAATAGTTTATTTTCATGTTTCTTGAACTACACTCAGGAACATTGAAAATAGCGACCCAAGAAGAAAGCATCGGATTGAAATGAAATTTAATATACATAATGACACAGATGAGAGATTCACTTGATCTCAAAAACAAGACAATTAAACGAATACAGGATTTGCAACGACACAAATACTGGGCAACTTCAATAGCGCCTTGGACCACCTACAGCTGCAATACATGCTGCCACACGGTCCGACATTAAGTTGATTATTCACCTAAAGTTGTCCTGAGGCAGATGGGCCCACAAATCTTAAACAGCCAACTCTAAATCATGCACAGAGTGACACGATGGCATCTGCCGTTTTAGCTGATCCCACACGTGCTCTACAGGGGACACATCGGGTGAGCGGGCCGGCCATGGAAGAATCTGAAAATGACGTATAAAGTTTTGAGCAACTCTTGCTGTATGCGGACGAGCATTATCTTGTTGGAAAATTGCCTCTGGAAGACCATTTAGGAAAGATCCTACATGGGGTCGAAGAATATCATCAAGGTTAAGGTTCCACGCATCACAATTAAAGTGGACCGGTTATCATAGGCTATGGCCCCCTTGCTTCCATTACACCAGCAGTGCGGGCAGTGTGACGTATAAAATTGGGGGGGGAATTGTACCGCTCACCAGGGCGCCTCCACACCCGTACACGGTTATCATCTGTCCCCAAAACAAACCGGGATTCATCACTAAACACAACCTTTTGCCAATCTTCGACATTCCACATTGATCTGGCTTGGCACCACTGTAGACGCAGTTGCCGATGTTCCGGTGTTAAAGGGAGTGCACGGAAAGGCTGCTTGGATTTAAGATTTGCTTCTGAAAGGTGTCTGGAAAGATTTTGTGGAACAATTGCTACGCCTACGTCTGCTTGTATCGTTGAACGAGTCATTGTGGGGTTCACAAGTGTTTGCCGCACGATCCTTCGAACATGTCTCCTTGTGGTCTTCCTATTAATTCCAGATCCGGTTTTCTGTGCGTGGGTACCTTCTCGTGTCCACTGTTCCCAGCAATTTCCAACGGCACGCTCCAAACGATCCACTTGGCCAGCAACACGGCGCGTTGACCAGCCTGCAGTTTTCATCCCAATGATCAGGCCTCTCTCAAACTCGCGTAACTGTGAGAAATGTCTTCTAGCACGTTTACCTGGCATGTTTCGCTTACCAAAGTCTTCCTACAATCGGCGGGTAATCGTCAAGTTTATGAATCTTCGAATTTGCGGTGGCTTATATAGCACCCTCTTCCTGATTGTAGCGCCACCTAGGCGTTTATGAGCATGCGTATTGGCACAAAACTTGGACCATTTGCACATCACATTACGCTGTACTTACTTGCAAAGTTTTGCGATTGTACTTAGCTTCCTTCTGAGTCGCTATTTTCAATGTTCCTGGGTGTATTTTAAATAATTACCACATGAACTACAAGTATTTATGAAAATTTTATTCTTTAATTATATATAAAAAGCTGGATACTTATATCTGAAAGATTTCTACTGATAATAAAATAACTAATACATTTTATGTAAGATACGAATTTAAGGAGAGTAAATTATAAAATAAATTTAAGACGTCATTAACATTTAGTATAACCATTTTTTTTTTTTCATTTGCCAGATTAACTGCGTTTTTATAAAACTAATTTTATCATTATTTTAAAAGATTTTGTAACAAGAATAATTTTGTTACAAATTTAGAGAATAAGACCGGGAAAATAATTTGTTTTTTTTTTGTACCATTCCTTATTTTATATAAATGAGCATTCGTTAAATGTTAATATGTATGCAGTACTTATCGCTTTTCGAATTAAAAGTTTTGAGTTTTTTTTAACAATATAAAGATATACATGCACATTTTTTTTCTCTTGCATAATGTATAGAATAAATGAATTTATCATCTAACATGCTACAATGGAAGAATTTTAAAAAACAAGGAATCGTTTTCAAATAAATAAAAGTCTTTTTAGAAAATTATTTCTCGTATCTCATACACGATAAACATTTCATATAATTTATTAATTCTTATGTGTTTATCGATACAAAAAAATAATTTTCCCCTTTAATTCAAAGAACAATAAATAAATAATTTGTTAATTAATAAATAGGAATGGAAGGGAATTTTTTACTATTATTTAAAAACAATTTCTCGCACTTTCTGAAAAACTACGAATAATTTATTAATCCTTATACATTTTAAGGTCTCAAATATTTTTTAGTTAAAATATTTTCTAACGTTAATTTGAGAAAGCATGAATACATTAAAGCGATAGACTTAGCAACTACAAAAAGAGCATTCGAATGTCTGCTTATATTAATAATTAATTTTTATACTCAAAACTTGAAATTACTTTTATTATAAAGAGAAAAACATAACTGTGGGCGAATAAAAATAAATATGTTATGTGCATTCTATGCATTCATTTTTAACATCAGTCAACAATAACAATCTATTTAAATGCTCATGCTAAAGAAAATGAATGATTATACTTTTTTTTATCAAAACTGTTTCAACCTTTTAACGGGTCTTTCTTGATCGTTACATTTTAACTAAGGTAATCAACAAATATTCTATTTCCAGTGTGATTACAATTATTTTAATGCTTTCGAAATAGTTATATATTTGCCTATGTAGAACATCGGTTTTGAAGTTCTGTTATTCCAACGCATGTTCTAGAAAATGATTCATTTTTATTTTTTGAAATAAAACAAATTATTGCAGCTACATTTGTTTTCATGACGTATTCACTAAGTCGCAGAATAGCTAGAATTTTCTTTATTATGATTTAAATTTATCGATATATATAGATGTATGTGTATTTTTATTTACTTATTTCTATGTCTACAAACAGTATTTATAAAAAAAAATTCGAAACAGATTTAAGAAAAAATATTTTTATAACATATTAAAGGCAAAACATTATTATTTAAATGTTTTTTCAATTTCTACTATTAACTCACACTCTCTATTTATTTATTTACCTTGGTGGAATTTTCAATCGTTTATAAAATTCATTTTAAAGCGCTCAATTGCGCTGAAATTTTATATACATAATGATTTTGGATTACAATACAGTAATTTAATAATAATTAATAAAAATTAATTTATTAAAACTAATTATTTAAAGAAATACAAATTCAGCCGCATTGGAATCACGTTTGGCTACTTAGCGATACGATACTTTAATGATAATTAATAAAAATTAATCACCACAAAATTTTGTGACTCTGTCATATGTATATATACATTTGTTTCTTAATTGTAACTATTATAATAAAGGATCTAAGTAGAAATTGACTTTAAAAAATTGTTTTATATTACTTGTGTTCTTTTCGAAAATTATTGGTTCCTTATAATTAAATGTGGTTTTTTACACGCAGGTCTTAAAGTTGCTCTGCACTATGCAGTTATGTAAGTGACTTCGATTTTACCGGTCATGTTAATATTTTAGTGTTTTTATTCCCTTTAATTGCCAATACTTATCATTGATCATCCATTTAAAAAAAGAAAACCTTAAACTTTTTTAGTTTCAATCACCAATTTTAAATCTTTTTTGTCAAGCTTTTGAAATCGTACAATCTCAGGTGCGTATGATGGTTATCTTTGTCCCTTCTTTTTTTTTTTAGCTATCTAGTATAATAAATGCACTACATTGTAAACACTCGTGTGTTGGCTCGGCGGCTTAGACGTAGCGTAACCGTTTCGGAAACCAAACGTTGTGGATTCGATCCCGGCTGAAGTCGATAGATTTTTTGGATTCGAAAACCCTAGGCAATCACGTCATATTGTAATGTGGTATGTAAAATTCCTTTGGGTATCAATTTGGCTCGAAACTATAGCAAAATTAAATCAACGGCAATATTTAGTATCTGACGAGATCTTGAATTAAAAACTAAATCAAACGTCGAAATTTGTTAGCGAAGGATGCTACTAGATAGTGTCACCATGAAATAGCTTTCACTTTTGGGAACTTGTAGTGTATACAAATGATTAGTTGCCAACATGCAGCCCATTGGAAAAGAAAGAAAAGCGATTGCACACGTGCGGGTAATACGCTCAATAAGTTGTAAGAAATTACTCTTGCATCATTTGATTCGGCTTTTAACTGTCTTTTGGGGTATTTTTAGTTTCCATGTTAATTTATTTCAAAAGACTTCAATGGATGGATAGCTTTGTTTCTAAATTTAAAATGTTATTAATCTTTGTTTTTCTTTTAAGTCTTTATTCGGTGCATTATAATATATATATATATATATATATATATATATATATATATATATATATATATATTATATATATATATATATATATATATATATATATATATATATACACTGCTGGACAATTGCTAAGGACTGAACACAAATTGCTATGTAGCATAACATTAAGCGAGACATGAGGCCTAGTAGGATAAAATATAGTTGCCACACTGTTCAGGCATTAGAATAAAGAATATTTATTGTTCTGGAAAGTACAAAAAATCTAGTGAAACATCTGAAGGAGAAAAAATGTTCATTTGATCTGCGTACGGAGAAATGGAACAATGCATCTAAAAGTCAGCAGGCACCTTAAAGAAAGGTATCAGTACTTGATATGTCCACCTTGGAGTGTGATGCAACATTCCACACGCCGTTCCATACTTTGCACAACATTATCCAGCAGCTGTTGAGGCAATTTATCCCATTCCTCTGTGAGTGCACGGATGAGGGTGTTCTTGTTTGTCGGAGAATAGTTTCGACCAACAAGTTGCCTCTCCAAAGCATCCCACACATTTTCAATGGAGTTTAGATCTGTAAAACGCGCTGGCCATACGAGACGTTGAATACCCTCGCTGTCTAGACAATCCTAAACAGCGAATGTTCGATGACATGTTGCGTTGTCGTCCATAAAAACAAATTTATCACCGACAGCACCACGGAAAAGACGAACATGAGGAAGTAGAACTTCATCAATGTATCGTTGGTCCGTCATAGTCCCATTCGCAACCACATGTAGGCGCGTGCGTCCATTGATCATGATGCCGGCCCACACCATGATACTGCATGTCGGATATCGGTCCTTTTCCTGGATATTTTCTGGACGATAAGCAGTACCACTCTCGCGCCAGATCAGTTGGCGTCTACAATCCGATGACAGACTGAACCTACTCTCATCTGAGAATAGTACGCATGCCCAGTTCTGTTCAGTCCAATTGTGATGCTCACGACACCATTGCAAACGGGCAATACGGTGCTGTCTGGTCAATGGGACACACACAACAGGTTTGCGTGCGTATAGTCCTCCTCCCCTCAAACGTCTGGCAACAGTTTTTCGGGAGATCTGCTTTCCTGAGGCAGCAAGAAACTGATTTGCCACCTGCTGAGCTGTGGTGCGCCTGTTCCTTTTTTGCTGATAGGACGATATATCTGTCTTCTGCAGGCGTCGTACTTCTAACACGACCTCCCCCGTGCCGTCTACTACACATTTCAGTAGTTTTAAATGACTTCCACAGCCGTGAAACAACGCTGTGAGCCATGTCGAACTCCCTGGCAACATCTGTTATTTTTCGCCCTTCTTCGATCTTTCCAATAATTCGGCCACGGATAAAATCATCTATGTGATGTCGGGAAGACATGCCAAAAATTTTAAGTTCGTCTATTAAATCTTTCCTGTAAAACTTTGACTTGAAAAACAACTGTCCACACGCGTCAAAACCTTTAAAGCTCTTATGAACGCTATCACGTGATGAACAGACAAGGAAAAAAATTTGCATACTCATGCTTCTTCTTACTAATATCCCGCACTTATTCTAATTTTCCACATTTTGCTTACTTTCATTTTGTGGTTGCTATGGATGATAGTGTTATCCGTCCTTAGCAATTGTCCAGCAGTGTATATAATTTAATATTTAGAGATCATACAAATAAATAAAAGTCTCTAGAAATAAACGTTACATTTGGGAAAATAGTGGTAAGTATAAAATATTTAAAAAATTAATCAATAAAACACTTATAGATGATTGAGATATGTGGTTAAATATGTTGCGTTTCTTAGGAAAAATTAATTAGTTTAAAATCAGACGTGATTGTGTGACGGGGTTTTACGAGATTTCTGCTAATCCTCTTGGGAAATCTTTGGGTCAGCAAATCGCGCTATTTCACAGCCATTCCTCAGAAGAAGAAACCTTGATATGCAGATTAGCTAGTATATACATAGTTGAAGTTTAATAATTGCTGAGTAGAAGGAAAAGGAGCTGAGTCGCTAAAAGCAGTGCTGTTACGGTCAGGATCAGAATTTAGCCGCGTGACTTAAGGTCGGACTTTAACTATTAGAATAAATTAAGGAAGTTAGGATTCTTAAGATAGCATTGAGTAAAGTTAAGCTATTAGGATTTCATGCGCTTATTCACGTAGGATTTTGAGCTCTCGTTATATCACTCTAGAATTTTCCTTTTAATTTGCTTGTCTTGGGATATTATCTTTGGTCATAACAAATTGGATTTATCATGGTTAGTCTGGGTCATCAATCTTTTCCTTCCACAGATTTAGGTCGATTAGATTAGGAGGAGGCTTTCCCAGGTGAAAGGCCATTACAATCGTTTTTAGTATTATTTGAATTTGGTTAAGTACAAAAATTTAAATCATGTATCTCGAGTTTATATTATTCTGGTTTAAACTTTAAATTACTTGTTAAGCTATCAGAAATTGAAATTAGGAAGATTTTTTTATTAAGCTTATTTTAACCAAATTTACTGGAATGGAAAATGGCAATCAATCTTAAAAATACTTGTGCATTTTTAAACAATATTTCATCTCTGATTTCAATAATGTATGTTAAGTATTAAAATTAACAATGAATCATGTATTTTTCAATAAGTCTTTCGCAATATTTTTCAATAAAATATTTTGAAAATATTATTACTAGGAAAATATTCTAATACATGAAATTTGTCCCCTTTAATTATTTTTTGCAATTTGTTTTAAGAATTTGAAATTATTGAAATATTGCCATAGTGGACCCAATAATCATTTTAAGTAAGATTTTAAAACATGTTTCATATATTAATTATTTAAAACTGGAGGGTTATATTCGCATTTAGAAGTACATTTTAAAAATATAAGCTTGCCAATTTATCTGAACCACTAGGGTGATGTTATAAAAAATAGTGAGAATTTTCTTTTCTAATTAAGTATCTTGTGTAACACTTTTTACTTTCAGTATACTTGTAGACTTAATAACTTTTAATTCATCGAAGTTCATTAATTCTAGAGTTAAATTTAGAAACCTGAAACTTTTTTTGTGAAAAAATTTCATGAATCCTTAAAGTTAAGAGATAAAGAAATAAACAATCATTGACTGCCATTAAAAAACTGTTTGGTCACTCTCAAAACAAAAAAGTTATTTTCAATAGCATGTATGCTGTATCTTTCTTTGCTGAATAAATTATTCCTATTTTTGTTTTACTTCCCCTGACATATTAATAACAGGTGTTAAAAGACTATTTTTTAGAGGCTTATCAATAAGTTTGTTTAAATTATTTACGTGATGTAGCTTTTAAGTGATTGATGATGTAATAATCGATTTTAAATTAATCACAGTGTGCAGATTTTTACGGCAGGCTTAATTGAAATATTATGCAAGACAAGCCATTTTTACTACGTTTTAAAGATTTACATTTTTTGTAAGTTATAGTTAGGCTTTTTTTAGAAATAACATGTAGAAAAATATTCTTTGGGATGCAGGTTATGTACAACGCACACATACTTATTAGTACAATCAAACTGATCTCAAGATATATTCTTTTCAATATTGGTTTATATATATATTTGTCTTTCTAGAAGTGAAAAAATAATATATTAGGAAAGATTATTTATAATTTATCTAATTTAGAAAGCAGTAATATTTTTAATAATATCATAATTTACGAAATTCCGTATGTAAATTTATTATATTAATTCATCAGTTAAAAGAAACAAAATTTAATATTATTCGTTCCATTTTTTTTCTCAGTTCATTATTTGAACTTTAAGAAACCGTCGAATTATAATACTAATTTCATAAACTTTTTAATTTCGAATATTCACAAAATTTTGGAGGCATTTATACCATATAAATACTAAACAAGTAGTATAAAAGAATTTAAGTCAATTCCTACTTCGATCAACAAAGAAAATTTTTATTTTAGCTACTTTTTGTTAAATAGTTGCAATAATTATAAATATGTGTATACATATGACAGAATCACAGCATTAAGCGGTAATTAAATTTCATTAATTATAATTAAAGTATCGTATTGTCATCCAAAACAGTCGTGTATATAAAATCTCAGTTCAACTGAATGCTTGGAAGCCTGAGAAAAAAACATTCTCAAGTTTAAACACAAGTCGCCAAACGGGTCGCTAAGTCGTCAAAAATGAAGCCAACGTGTGTGTATTTGTAATTCTTTAAATAAAATAGTTTTAATCAATTATTTTTTTAATTATAATTAAATTATTGTATTGTCATCCAAAATAATCATGTATACAAAATTTCAGCTCAATTGAGCACTTTAAAATGTATTTTATTAAAGATTGAAAATTCCACCAATATAAATCATAAATAAACAGAGAGTGGGAGCTAATAGTAGGAATCGAGAAAAGAGGTAAAAATGTATTTGAACTGAATGTTCTATTATTCATTGTACATTTCTAAAAAGAGGAGATTGTTTTCTAGGAAATTTATTTATATCAGTAAGGGAGAGTTAATTAACATCGCACTTGAAGCAACACAAGGACTAATGTTGATGGATCTGGTAATTTGAAATCACAGTAAAATTATTAGGACGCCACCTGATTCAGCACCCTACTTTCCTCATTCCATCACCGCTATTAAATGGATCCACTGAAGATTTAACAAGCATCAATGCCTCTAAACTTAACTTATTCCTGCATCACCTCATGAAGACTTAGACCTTGTGTACCCATCTGAGTTTCCGCAAAATTGGGCACTGAGGTGCATAAGCAAATGTTCTGGCCAGGTGTTCAGTCTGACGCGAACCCTTCAATGTTTAGTTTTTAAGCAAAATTTGGTACTCATCTATAACCCCAGTGAAGGGAGGAAAGGCTATGTCTACCTACCCAGTCCAAGGTTTCAACCCTGAACCAGTGGCGTGGAAAGACGATAAGCTACCACTCAGTCACTGTACTTGATTCAGTGCCTCGCTACACGGACTTTGTTTTGTGATATTTTGAATAATGTTTAGCATAAATAATAAATTTATGAAAAATTAGGAACATTTGGATTCAGTATCTGCCTTAATTTTAATTTCTACTGAAATATTTCAGTTTGTATAAAGCTTTTTAGAGACTGAAATGTTTTCTATTGCAATAAGTACTCGCTCAAACATTTTCTTACAAAAAGAAAAACATATATTAATCGAGGGGTCACAGGGGTGTTAAGATTTCTCTAGAGGTCTGAAAATATAAACTATTTTCAAACAGGTGTAACTTCTTTAAATATATGTTAAATTATTCAAATCTTTTACACATTACTTATAAAGGAATGAGGCTTCGGAAAAGTATAAAATGTTTGAAATATAATCATAATTTTAAAAATTATAAGCATATGAAAATAAGAAACTTTTCTATAAGAAATATTTTTTAAATTTTGCGTCGCGCATGCTATTTTCTAAAAGAGTAGGTTTAATTACTAACTATATATATAAGTTGATTTATAAAAACAAATGTATTCTTAATACTTTGTAGCTACTTTTGTATAAATAGAATAATAACATACATATTTTAATAAATAAAAAGTACATTTTTAAAAAATATTTAAAAAATTGCCATATTTTACAAATATTTTGAATTACAAAAGATATATAATACTAAAATTAGGTAGGGTTTAAATAGTATGATGCATTGTGTATAATTCTGTAAAGTTTCATACATCAGAGGCTAATATTTTAGAAAATAGCGTGCGCAAAGCAAAAAATACTTAAAATTTATTAAAGAATTTTCATATTCTTATGACTTTTAAAATTATAATTATATTTTAAACATTTTATACTTTTCTGAAGCCCCATTCTATTTTAAATAATATGTAAAAGATTTGAATCATTTAATTTAAATTTAAAAGAATTATACCCGTTTGAAAATCGTGTATATTTTCAGACCTCTAAAGAAATTTAACACCCCTCAGACTTCTTTATCGAAAAAGAATATTTTTAATAATGGAAAATTTTAACACAAAACAAAACAGACATTTGAAGCCGGTTCGTTCACTTTATTTTCATCGTAATTTTTTCTCGTGTGTGTATTAAAATATTTTTTTTTTACAATTATGATTGCTCTACCTTTTTTAATATCCTTCCTTCAATCAACAATTATTTCTAATATATAATGTACTAGCTGGTATACCCATTCTTCGCACGAGTGAACTGAAAAATTAAACTTCACAGATAAAGAAGTTTTAAATGAGTTAATTTTACGTAAATTTCAAGTTAAACAAAAAAAGCTTTTTGCATATCTCAGCTAAACAAAAAAAAGAGAAAATGAAAAACACCTTTATTAAATTTTAAGTATGTAGATCTAATAGCTGATAAAAAAAAATTTTTTTTTATCTATAACTCCCCGTAACACTCTTGAGTGTCAATTTTTGAGAATATCTCCCTAAACTGATCTCTGTTCAGCAAAAGTAACACATTGTTAAAAGTTTTGCGTCATGAACGCTTAAAATAGTGTAAATAATTTATATCTGATAGTGTAATACATTAATATTACTTTCTGTTGTATTTATTTTATGTTAAAATTGTAATATTCTCAAGCAACGCCGTTTCTTAAATTATAATGGAGATTCAATGAAAAACATAGCGAAATATTAACGATAGAGTCAAGTTGGCAAATGTCTAGCTACTTTCATAGCTCGAGCTTTATTAGAGCTTTGTAAGACCCGCCGTGTAGGGATGCGATGCACGTTAATACTTTATCCACCGCATTATGATTTAATGCAGTTTTTTTATACAATAATTTTTTTTGGATCACTACATTGAAAATTAAAGGATATATATACATAAACAAAATACTCCACTTTGGGAAGTTTAATCCGTTAGAAATAATAAATTAATTAAAGATATTCCACTGTTAAATTAAATATATACACCTTTCACTTAAAATAAATAGTCAAATTGTTTTCTATGGTCTTCATTAACATACAAAAACATAAGATACTTAAATTTTGACAAACTATTTTTTCGGGTCAAAAATAATAATCTTTGCAATCCGCTGAAAACACCGTCAGCTGAAAACGCAATATCTGCTACAAAACTATTCGCCTTCCCATCTAAAATACTCCTCATATAACCCATGCTGCCATATATCATGGAAGAGTGGATTTCAAAGAATATTCCTGCTAAGTATTGGTAAAATATTCCTTCTAAGTTGGTTTGGTGTGGTAATTAGGAGAAGGGGTGCTAGTTCATGTGTCGTCCAAGTTACTTGACCATGGTTCAAAATTGCGTGGTCCTTTGTCAACAGCTCTCGTGTAGCTGAACAGTGAGACGTTAATATTTCCTCACTCACTCTAAAAAATAAAGTACAGTAGTTATAATGATTTTTATACTTAAAAATGCAATATCTGGCCTATTCAACTAAAATTATGGTGTTATAATTAACTACTAACCACAAACAAATTATGCAAGTTTGTCCAAATGATGCAGTGTGAAAGAAAAAGTTTATTTACTTTAAGTACTAGAACCAACAAAAGCGTTTATTTTGAAAAAAGATCAATTTCTTACTATCAAATGTGCATAGTAAAAATCAAAAAAAAAACATTCAAATAAAAAGATATTTATAACAACCCCTCCCTTCAAAAGTTAGTTCTATTCTGAAATAAAAAAAATTAGGGATTATGCTGATAACAGGAAATAATTACCCCAAAACAAAAGGGGTTTTTCACAAACAAAAGATAGATAAATGCTGTCGGGGGCTTTTTTGCAGCACACGCTAGAATTGCTTGCAGATGGCAGAATTTTTTCCTACTTACTTGACAATTATCGTTATATTTTGTACACTTCACACAATATTTTTATACATTACAGCCTATGTGCTATTCTATTGTATAAGCTATATTACTGCAAAGTTTAATTAAAATCCATTCAGTTGTTTTTGCGTGAAAGATGGCCAAACATCCTCACAAACTTTCACATTTATAATATATATCTAGATTAAATAGGTAGGTTGATTAAAGCTGGTTGTTTAATGCAATTAATTAATTATTTGTCCCGACTGGGCTATGGATTGGTTTTTACCATTGCAGACCTAGTACATTTTCTGGGTATGGTATTAAATTTAAGTCAGGCACTATATGGATGGAATACCAATAACTGCAATGTAATTTTGACACTCACTTTCCTCTCAAAAGAGAAGCACATGAGATCCTACGATAGTAATAGGAATTTTATTTTGCCGAGAGCCCCTAAGCCAAACAGGCACTCAAGGTATCTTTAACATTTCGCATAATCACACGACATGGACGCTGAAAATTTTTCGCATAATGAAAACCCACCAATTTTTACCTGGTCCAAACAAGCTAACTCAGGTGTACAAGGCCGGCAATAAACCAACTACGACACCAATCTAGTTACAATCAATTAATAAATATGTGGGAAATCTTCTCAAAAAGGAAATAAAGAGTGTTTTTGTCCAGGTATAGAAGTTTAAGTTGGCATTACTTTCCAAGATGGCGACCGATTTAACAGCTGTCAAGTGAATTATTCTCAGTTTGGTTTGGCAATTCATCATGAATAGACTCACGCCTGAACAACGCTTTTAAAGTGTGCAAATTGTGCCCAAAACGAGATTGCCGTTGTTCCCGATTTTCATAAGCGAATTTTGTTTTGCGATAAAGCGCACTTCTGGTAGAATGGCTAGGTCAACAAACAAAACTACCGCATTTGGAGTGAAGCTAATCCGCAAGTGTATGTCGAAACACCGTTACATCCAGAAAAACTGACTGTTTGGTGCGCTTTATGGGCTGGTGGAATCATTGGTCCGTACTTCAAAAACGATGAAGGCCACAACGTTACAGTCAATGGTGATCGGTATAGAGCCATGATTACTAACTTTTCATTCCGGAATTGAACAATTATGATGTCCAGGAGCTGTGGTTCCAACAAGACGGCGCAACATGTCACACAGCTCGTGCCACAATCGATTTATTGAAAGACACGTTTGGTGACCGCCTAATTTCACGTTGTGGACCTGTGAATTGGCCTCCAAGATCTTGTGATTTAACACCGCTAGACTATTTTCTGTGGGGCTATGTAAAGTCATTGGTCTATGCGGATAAGCCACAAACGCTTGACCATTTGGAAGACAACATTCGCCGTGTTATTGCCGATATACGGCCACAAATGTTGGAAAAAGTCATCGAAAATTGGACGTCCAGATTGGACTACATCCGAGCCAGCCGGGGCAGTCATATGCCAGAAATCATATTTAAAATGTAATGCCACAAGATTATCTTTCGAATAAAAAAAATTCACGTCAATCGAAAAATACATCGTTGTTTTATTGCAATTTAAAGTTCTATACCTCTAAAAAAACACCCTTTATAAGAAACTATTCAGGTAATGAACATTCCTTAAAAAATTGTATTGAAAAAATTAATTTATTTAAATAATGATGTGTTGAATAAATTTACTAAATAATTTCAGCTCGATAAACTAATTAAACCGTTATACTGATTTTTTCTGAGAATTAATATTTACTTCATATTAAGAATTAGTTCAGTAGCATTATAGTTTAGAGCATTTAATAAGGCATAAATGAGCATTTAATGGGGATTCAGAAAGTCATGTTAAATTGAACACACTGGCTTCTATAATTTAAAATATACTAATAGTAATTAAGTAATAAAGTTAAACATATTATTCGGATTATATACATTATGCAGCTAAAAATTGATAATATATTTAATTAGTAATGGATTTTAACTATGATTTTAATGATAATAAAATTACATAAACGAGAATTTTTCGATTGTTAATTTGTTTAACCCAAAAGTTTCTTAGCCACTCTTTTTGTCCTTCAAAATCACCATTTGAGGTGAGAAATACATTTAATCTAAATTTAATGGAAGTTTTCGATTTATAAGCTACACATATATGCTCATCGTGTAAACCGTAATTTATGGCTAATTTTATTATTTGCACATTGCGAAGCATTTCATTTTTTTAAGATTTATACATTTTAATATCCCGTAGGTCATAGATATAAGGTGTTCTTATGTTTATACATAGTTAGAAATAGAAAAATATTAAACTTTATAAGTATTTATCAGTAATATTTTGAAATCGCCTCTATAAGAAAATGATTTATTTTTAATAGATTTTTATAAATATTTAACTACATTGTGTATAGTATACTAAAAGATTTTTTTAAAATGTTTTGCAATATCTAAAATAAATACCTAAGATTATAAAGTGAATGAATTGAAACTGGAATTAAAATATTATCTGAATCACACATAATTATTTAACTTCGATTCAAGATGCTTTAATTTTCTACATTAAAATGAATAGGTGTTCAGAAAGTTCTGAATACAATTGAAATTTGAGAACTTCATAATAATATAAAAGTATATAAAATTTCTTTATTTCTTTTGGACAGTTTATATAGAAATTATAGTTAATGTGTGTGTTTTTCCAATTTCCATGCTGTGATCCACTATTCAAATTTCGAAACAGGTTTAAATCCGATCCGGGAACGTATAGCCATCTGCAGTTAGTAATACTTTAAGGCTTTTTTTTCCATGTGCACAAGAGCGTAAACTTAAGGGGAGTTAGAAACCTCTCTCTCTATATATATATACTGACAATGTTAAATTGGCTGTTTTCGATGTACCTTTTCTCAAAATCTGTTTTATGCACATGCTTGAAATTTTTCATACTATTAAAGTACACCTCTCTCATTATACTAAAATGAGCTTTTAGATAATTTTGAATTTTTTGATAAATTATGAAATATTTTATCAAACATTGCGAAATTTGACCCATTTTTTACTTAAAAAATTTGTAAAAATTATATTTTTGAGTTTTTTACAAAACGCTTATTTTAGTATATATTAGACATCATTATAAATAATTCATAAAGAAATTACATACCTGTGAACAGTATTTTCTCAGAAAAGGTACATCGCACATTAAAATTTACATTTTGAGATAAATTGATTTTAATGTATACAGTGAGACTTCTAATTGGCTAGGAAATAAAACATAAAAGACCCAATTTATAATAAAAGATACATGTTTTGGTTTATATCAGTCGTTACACTTTTAAGCAAAAACAAAGTAATTTGTTTACAATTTTCGCCATTAAAATGGGCATGGCCCAAATTCAACGATTATTTAAAAATACGTTTTAAGGGCTTCTAAATACCCTAGAGGTTAAAGTAAGGTATTTTTAAAAAGGTGAAAATCTATACAATTTGAAAATGTAAAAATCTGAAATTGTCAAAAAAATAAGATTTTAGCTTTCCAACACCCTTTAAAGTGATCACATTTTCAGACAGAAAAAATGTTTATATGTTTATAAAAAATTGTGATATTATAACTCATGAAATTTCAAAATATTTTATAAATAATTTTTTTTCTTTTTAACATGTAAAGGAATAACTCATTTAGCATTATGGTATAGGAGAAAAATGCGAAACACATTTTATAAAAGAAAAAATGCGTCAATTGGGATAAAAGTTAATAGTATGATGAAATAAGTGATTCTCTAGAGTAGTGAAGCTAGAGTCTAATATTAATGTTTGAGTACTTTTATATCCGAAAAAATATTCCGAATCTGGGTCTTATTTTTTAACATTAGCAAAAACAGCCTTAAATGCTAATGATGACGTGCTGTAAATACACAACTGCAGATGGCGAAGGGATATAGATGAGTTAGTGTTCGATTGACACGCATATCCACGAGATCGGATCCGAATGATTTCTTTCTTTAAAAGCTTTTAAATTGAAGTATATTTTTAAGTTTACTACGAAAGATGGTAAATGTTTTTGATCCTGAATAAAATGCTTTTGAAAACCTAATCTCGTCATTATACCTGCCACTTATATGAATTATCTCTCGAAGAGAGAACAATTTCATTATATTTCATTTGTTTTAGCATTCGATACAAATTAAACACCCCTGAGACCATTGAATTACTTACTTTAAAAATACGCATGCATTGAATCTATAAATTATAATCATCTATTTTATAAATATGGTAGTTTAGTTAAAACGTAACATTAATTTTTGATGGAAATTATGGGGTTTTTTCCTCCCTTACTCAATCTCGCTGTCAAATGTACTTTTTTTCTGGTAAATGTTAGTAGAGATTTTTCCATTAAAAATATATTTCGATGCTTTAATTTGTCAATAGAAGTGCCAATAAAACGAAGCCAATTTTCTTTCATGGACTTCTGCAAAAATTATTCGTGACAAGGAAGTTGAGAATGCGTAAAAAAATTGGTAAGATGGAAATCTTTTCCGTACATGCCACTGGCAAGTAGAGAAAACAGTATTGATGGATTAGAAGCAGTTATCGCGATCACTAAGAAACTTCTACTCTAGCAACGCTGACAAGGAACTGGAGAACGTGGGAAATTTCTTTTCTTTCTCAATTATCTTTTTTTTTCTGTTTTGTTTTTGTTTTCTTTCTTTCGTACTTGATTTTATTACGATACCAGGTCAGAATGGAGAACCAAAAGTAAAGGAAAGAATTAGAAATAATAATATAAGTGTTTGTAACAAAATGAATTGATTGAAAAGAATATAAATTTTCTATATTCGTTTATATACATGCAAAATTTATAAAAAAAGTCAGTAATGCATTTATTTACCTTTTAAATTGCAGTTAAAGTGAAATAATCAATATAAAAAGCCTTGCAATGGCAAATTCAATGTTTCCTTGTAAATAATCAAATCTTAAACTTTTGAGTAAAAAATTAATAAGACACTTTAACATTTAAATCCCATCAGTCACGTTCGAAATAGTCGACCTTCCAAGAGGGTAGCAAATATTTTGTTTATTATTTTTGCAGCGTTATTGGGTCAGTATAGTGTTAATAACCAGAAGAATTTGATATTTAAAGATAAAAATATTTCGGGTATTAAAGAGATAAGAATGTGTCTAACTCGCAAAAACCCGCACAACCATATGGGCTGGGTCTGAAAGGATTATACATAATCTTTTTTTTAAGATATTTGTATTTTTCAAATACATTATAAATATTATTTTAATTGTTATGAAAATAATTCAATTATACATTTTATTTTAAATACGCTTAAAATTTAACAAAAGACGCAAAACACGTTTCTCTTTCAGACAATTATTTCACAATAATATAGAAATAACATTAGCGACTAATTTAGAATTTAACATTAACTTTCAGAACAATTTTCTACAAGCTCAAAAAACTATGTAATTAAATATTTTGGGTTTGTGCGTTTGTTGCTTCATTTAAAATACATTTTTTTTTATTTACTACAGTGGAATAATTTTTATCACAAAAGAAAAAGGTAACCCTGTAATTTATACTTCAATTATATTTTATCTATTTTTCCCCTGATTTCATAATCCTAGTTTTTAATCTCCAATGGAGTTCGAAGGTTAAATTACAAATAACTTCAAATATTTGTATACATTTTATTCAAATACAATCATGTTTAGACAGATATTTACTTGACATAGTGAAATAATGTGAATTTAAATTTAGAAATTATACATGTTTAGAAATTGCATATAATAAAGATTAATACATGTTTATAAAAGTTATTCACTTTATTAATTTCGACTCCCAGAGAATTATAACATCCACAATCCCAAGAATAAGAACTCATCATTAAAAGGACAGGAAAAAATTGATTCTGATAAAACAAGGTTTTGTGCACAGCGTAAAAACTGCCCGAAAATTCAACCATTCACACCGAAACATTGCATCGAGAGCTCACATTAAACCTCAAGAGCATTCATTAAAGCCCTATCTTACTCCACTTATGGACCTACTGCAAGCGATCCTGTATTGAAAGGATGCTTTGGAAATGGCATCTGCAGTTGTTGCTATGTTTAGCGGGATCTAGATTGTTTATACACTCTTTCCCTATCAAATCCATGGACACGAGAACGGCAACAGCAAAAACTTGATTAAATTGCTTATTAATGTCACCCTAGGAAGCCACACGTTAATATTGAAAAAAGATTTCGTAATTTGAAACATGACTTTCAAGTCAGAAGTACTTCAAATTATCTTCGAAATCAAATGTATGGAACTCAATTAATTTAATGAACAATTACTCCTTTTTCTCGCAATCTACTTACTTGATTGATAATTTTAAACTAATACAACTTTAATGTAATTCTTTAATTTAATGGCAAACCTGCAGGTCATTTGTGTTGTAGCAAAACTGCATTAGATTTTTTTTTCTTTAAAGATTCCAACTTAAATTTTAATTGGAATTCATCCCGGAGACAAAACAATAAACTTTAGCTAGCAATTAGTATATTATTGGTTTTTTAAATCAACATCTATCTATTTCAATACAAAAAAAATGATAGACTTTCTCATTAACATCATAGTTGACATAATAGCCCCAAGAGTGGAGCTTCACCTTCTCCAGTATATTTTTAAGCAGTTCTCCTTTTCACCAGTTCTTGCTAGTTCCATACCCTTATACTCTTGAAATCAGTGTTAATGGTGCCCAGCAATCGAAATGTGGGCCATCTACTAGTACTACTACCCACAGCTTTATATTTGAAGATCTTATACATGGTGTCTCCGAATGCCACGTACAAAATTAGAAGGGTGGTAGAGAACATTCTGATTATCTATAATTACATAGGAACGCAGGGGTGGAAACGTAACACTAACGAGGTAAAGAGATCTAAAGACAGTAAGGATATAATACAGAATGTAGCGTAAAACGCCATATAACAAAAATAATAATAATAATAAATTAAAAGTATGACATTAAAGCCATGCTTCTCAAACTTTCTATTCTTGTGACCCAATTTTAATCATAGTTTTCATCGCGCCCTCTTCCATATATTAACACAATGTATTGAAATCAATAATAATATACTCTGAATTAAGGTGAAATACGACTTTAGTTATAAACCGTACAAATTATCAATATAAGTATATAATTTTATGATAGGGTCACTGGCAATTAATAAACATGTTTCTTAACTTAGTACTTTTAAATTAATTATGAAACACATTGTGCAGTACTGATACATTTATTAGTGCATTATATCAATGTAAATGTGTATTTTTTATTATGTCAGAAGGTTTTTTTTTTGCTTCCTTTCAGAGAATTAACAATTTTTTAACTTATCTTTTGTTTTCGACGTTTCGATACATTCGTGCCCCCCCTTGTAGGGTTATCCTAGGGGGCGTGCCCCACAGTTTAAGAAACACTGCGGTAAAGCACCACAGGAGGTATTTGAAATTGCTACCATTGGCATGAATATAAGCACGATACCAACAGTACGTGGTTTAGAGGACATGTTCTAAAATACCGGGTGTTTCACAGGTAGTTGCAACAGCTACGAGTATTCATGCCACCAGGTCTATTTCGGAATTGACACGCGTGTCGTCAGTCGTGACTCTGAAAGATTCATGTTCAACTAGGTTCTGATGCACCCGAGCGAACGTTTGATGACTCTGTTGCCACCTGGTTGGATATGTTTCCCCATACAATCGAACAGCAACGCGTTCATTTCCACTGGCTAAGCCGTAGATGAAGGGAATATACATTAACTCAGTGTTCGTATAACGATTCATGTTCATCGCACGCTATCCGTGTCAGAAATGAGGTAAACTCATGAACTGAACTTACACGCTTACGTACAGGACCACCTATCACTTTCCGTCTATGCTTTCCTGTGTAACTATAGTTCCTCACGATGTTCTTTACCTCCCCTCCAAGTTTGTACACAGCATTTGGAGACACCCTGTATATTGGACTAGTTGTATCTAAAAGCCACAAATATGCCCCTCCAAATCTAATTCTACTTAATTTAATGAATTTTATTACATTGATGATACACATTCTATCCTAGCAAAGTTCGATAACATTACAACAAATCTAATTGATTTTTATTTTTCTCAACATAATGATTCATCGATGCTTTAAAAGAAATCAGAAACATATAATTTAATCATTATAACAGCTTTTCCTTGACGGAAACTTCAATGCTAGGTTCCCGACCGAGGGAAAGGGGTATAATTCAATGGAAACTTTACAGGATTTCTGTTTGTAACACGCTTTTATAAGTTCCACTTGTATGTAACGGAATTTTTTATTTCGATTTTCACCCACTTTAAAAGGTCAGAATAACTCGAAATATTGCCCACTTGTCAAGGACCAAAGACAAAACATTAATTTCATAATTTTGTTCCATTGTCTTGATTAGGATAATAATGAATATGATTTATAGATTTGGGGCGACTTATTCCGTATACCACTTCCACTTATTGCATAACCCATTTCCATATTTAGCGATGAAAAGTTTAAGGGGCAACCCTAAAACCGCGAATAGATTTGTTGTTAATACAAATAAAACAAAAAAATGTTATTTATGTGAAAAAGGGTAGGGCTGTTGCGTCAGTAATTTCTTAACATAATATGTCTAGTTTTTCTGAAACTAGAAAAAAAAACTCAACTCATGCGTGTGAAAAAATTAAAAAATTATGTTCAAACTGCTATATATATATTTTTATTTTTATAAAGCAATACGTTTAGAAGTGATGATACGAATTAATTTTATAGCAACACGTTTAAAAGGTGATAATACGATTGACATATAATATTTCTTTGTAACACACTTTATTAGTTTGACCTGTATCAATAGAAAGAAACGCATCGAAATATAACGATATGGGTCTCGTCCGATGCCCCGTAAACGGAGAGAATAAATACCCTTCAGACCCATAAATTAATATCCAATGAAGAGCAAGACTAATTCCAGCAGCCACGTAATTCCGGCTCCAAATATCAAACCGAAGGATAAATTCAACAAAGAATAAATAAAGTTTTAAAAACTAAAAAAGCAGGCTTTTACTGTAGATCGAACTATAAAATGAAAAATAAATTCCAGTTTAAAAGAAAACTAAAAAACACGCTTTTATTGTGAATCGAACTAAAAAGTAAAAAAAAAAATTCTTAATATAAGAAAAAAATGATTAACGAGAAAATTATATATAATGCCATTGTGGTAAAAGCGTGGGGTGTGTGCTTTGTACTACATTTTTACACTAACTCAGCATTTCGAAATAGAGAACTAGTAAGAAATTATAACAATTAATAAAGAGCCCCTCACGCTTTTATCCCAATGACATTAATTTTCTCGTTAATCATTTTATTCTGAAATTAAGAATTTTTTTCCTCTTTAGTTCAATTCAAACACGCACTACAAAAGCGTGTATTTTAGTTTTTTTTTTAACTGTAATTTATTTACTTACGAATTCACCTATCAGTGAAATCACTGATACCGTGCTTCCTAAGGAAGGATTTGAATAAAGGAAATTTTAATATAATCCTAATATCAAGCTATTTTGATAAATCAACCATTGGTTTAGCTAAAAGAACTGAAGTTCATTTCATCCCACGGATTTCATTTTTAAATGTAAACTTAGAATTAATTAATCCACACGTGCATTTTGACGTTTAGTGTAGTCTTTTAAAAAGAAAATTGAATCAAACATAAAACTTTGGCCAGCTGGAAGATTTTACAATTTTATCTAATGAGCTTAGAAGAACATTAGAGTCTACATGTTTCATGAACGATGAATTGCACCAACTGAAGACTTTAAGTGATGAAATGCAGTGAGATAAAAAATTCTAGTAACAAACCAATGCATTTAAGAAAAATCTAAAATTATTCTTACACAGGTGATAAAATTGTAGCCTTGAAAATTCAATATACACATCAAAATCTATATAAAAACAAATCATTGAAATAAAAAGGAGGAAAGAAGGAGATACAACAAAAGTCATGGGGATAAAAAAAATAAAACAAACATGCATATTGCCGATATACTTTTAAAACAGCTTTGGAACATTTTTGAACTTGATTACTTAGAAGAGTTTCTTCCGAATACCCCTAAAGCAACATTCAAATAAATAGTAAAAACTCCCATTTCTAACTTGCTCCCTACAAGAATTCCAATTTTTACTTACATTTTGCTGACGTTAACTCTCCTAACATTCTTCTCTTCGGAAGTCGAATTTATCTTCAGAAATTTAAGAGCAGGTATAGGTTTTGGCTTCAATATCATCGATTATTCAATTTGGTGTGGGCCGGTTTTCAATACTTTTCAATTTCTCTATTCTAATTACTTAATGCTTTCATCAAATTTTGTTACTTCCCAAGCTCTAAGAAAATTAAAATAGTATTTTTTTTTACTCAAAGGGGATTGTGATCCATCGCCCATTAACTCCAACCGATCGTTTCGTCTGTTGTTATTTTTTTTTTTTAATTTCAAAAAGAATTTTAATTACAAAATTTTCCCCGTGGCTAACCCTCAACAACGTTAACTTCAATAGCTAATTTTTCTTTAGAGAAAATTTTGGTTGTATTGATGAAGAAAAAAATTTATTTAAAATATTGAAAATTCTAGAAATACAAACTGTACAACACTAAACCTAAATTAAAATAAATCGGTTTTTGTCAATTTATAGTTGCTAGGTACTTTTTCTAAAGACCGGTGGACGAATGATAGCGTATTGCTTTTCCACGCCGCAGGTCCTGGGTTCACTCCCCCGGGCGGGGCAAGCAAATATCAAACTTTCATTTTTTTTTATTGGGTCGATAAATGAGTACCAAGCTTGTGCTTAGGAAACAACACGGGGGATATCGCGTCAGATTAACCACAGTGTTCACGCTGTTGCGCCACTGAGTTTTGTTTAACTTCTGTATGTACTTTTTTTAAAGAAAATTATTAGGTATAAAAGAAAGTTTTTCGTTTTTGAATTCGTGCATTTTTATACGTTGTCTATCCTTAGCAAAAATTTTGATCCTACTGAAAGTATACAGATTAATAATTAGTAATTAGTATGAAATTAGTAAACAGATAGCACACAGATTAGTATACTATTGACGACTTATACAATATTTTTTTACATTTAACTCATTTTTTAAAAAAATTTTAAGACTATTAACATAAACACACACACACACACACACACAAGCAATATAAAAAAGATTTAAGTCAATTCCTACTTAGATGAACAAAGAGAAATTTTATTTTAGCTACTTTTATTAAATAGTTACAATTAATATAAATACGTATATACATATGACAGAATCACAACATTAAGTGGTAAATAATTTTTACTAATTAGCATTAAAGTATCGCATTGTCATCCAAAACAATCGTGTTTATAAAATTTCAGTTCAAATGAATGCTTTAAAACGTGAGAGAAAAACATTTTCAATTTTGACACGAGTCGCCAAAAATGATGCCAAAATTGTAATTCTTTAAATAATTAAATTTAATCAATTAATTTTTATTAATTATAAGTAAGTAATTGTATCGGTATCCAAAATAATCGTGTATACAAAATTTCAGCTCAATTGTACGGTTTAAAATGTGTTTTATTACCGATTGAAAATTCCACCAATATAAAGAAATAAAGAAATAGAGAATGTGAGCTAATTGTGTAGGAATCGAATGAAGAAAAAGTGCACTTAAGATTTTGTATGTTGTTTGAGTTCCAAAAAGAGAATAACACGAGGGAGGCAAAAAGGACCTTCTACGATGTGTTTGGAGAGGAAGCAGTAACTGTTCGAAAGATGGTTTGTGGAATTTCACTTGGGTGATTTTTTTCTTTGAAAGGTGAACCCAGATCGAGAATACTCACTAGTTATCAGAGGTGAAGCGCTACAAAAAATCATTAGGACAAATTCCATGTTAATTTCCGCATAAGTAAGATTCAAGATAGGAATTCTTTAAACTACTATTTTGGGTTACATTAATAGACTTGGTTTAGTGTCCAAACTCAGTTTGAATGCCACACGAATTAAGCGAAAAAAATTTAATAGACAGAGTTTCGATATGTTCTTAAAATGTTGCTTGTCAGAAACGGGAACCGCTTTTAGACCACTTGGTGAATGGAGATGAAAGTAGATAGTATATAAACACGTGGTTAGGAAAAAGTTTATGTTTACAAAGGGAAGACACCACCATCCTCACACACACACACACATCCAAGGCTGGCGTGCATCAGAAGAAAGTTATGCGTTGCTGTTTGTGAGACAGCAAGTGTATATTGCACGATGATCTGATAAAAAATGAAATGATTATAACTGTTCACAACTTGATGTTTTGAACAAAGAAATTCAATGTAAACGTCCATCTTTGGCCCACGGAAAGGGTGTGATTCCTAATCACGACAACGCTAGTGTACAAGTAGCAAGAACACCGCATAATGAATTGCAGAGTTGAGTTTGGAAACTACCTCAACTAGAATATACTCCTATGATATTACACCATCTTACTATCATCTGCTCAGATCTTTGTAAAACTTTCTTGATGAAAATGAATATATAACTTATGATGGTGTCCAAATAGCAATGGAAGAATACTTTGCCTCTAAAACAAAGAACGTCTTTTCCAGGTGTTAGATAAGCTGCAAGAACACTTCCAGACAGTTAAGACTAACAAGAGGCATTATATTTTAAAGTAAATTTTAAATAAAAAATGGATTTTTTTTTATTTGGTTTGTTTTTTATTTCTCTAGAAAAAAAAACGACATAACTTTCCCTCACACCAAATAATTTTACACACAATATTCTTCTTTTACATCTCTAAAAACAAATTTTCTTGTAGATCATTCATCAAAAAATTGTTCATACGATTGTGTAGCGGAGTAAGACATTTTCAAAGGATTTCTAAATAATTCGGTCTATTCGCCGACTTTTATATATATATATATATATATATATATATATATATATATATATATATATATATATATATTACATACATTCTTTTAATCAATTCCAAAATTTACCTTATAGATCTTTACTGTCAATCTTGCAACTAATACTTATGGTTGAGTAAGAAGGCAATTGGAAAGTAATATTTACGCTATACGTAAGTATATTTTTTATAATTTTCAACAGCTACACACAACTAAAATACAAATAAAAATATTTCTTTGATTATAAGTTCCCACATACAAGTACACATGATCGCGGGTCCTACGGAAAAATCGGTATTCAATATATATATATGTTTATATATAAAAATCTTCTGTGTGTGTGTTTGTCACTAAACACCTGCTAAACGGCTGGACCGATTTCGATGAAATTTTTTGTGTGGATTCAAGTAAATTCGAGAATGGTTTAGATTCACAATTCGGTATGATATCGCAATTGGTTAAAAAGATATTAATTAAAAACATTCAAAAAATACAACTCAACATTCATCTGCATTGTTGTAACAACGCTATTGTTATAAACACACACAAGTAATATAAAAAAAATTTTTAATCAATTCCTACTTAGATTAACCAAGAAAAAATTTATATTAGCTACTTTTTATTAAATAGTTGCAATTAATATAAAAATGTATATACATATGACAGAATCACAACATTGAGTGGTAATTAATTTTTATCAATTATCATTAAAATATAGTATTGTCATCCAAAACAATGGTGTATATAAAATTTCCTTTCAACTGAATGTTTTAACACGTGAGAAAAAGACCTTTTCAAATTGTGACATCAGTCGCCAAGAGGGTCGCTAAGTCACCAACGTGGCTGCATTTGTAATTTTTTAAATAATTAGTTTTATTCAATTAAATTTTTATTAATTAAATTATTGTATTGCCATTCAAAATAATCATGTACATTACATTTTAGCTCAATTGAGCGCTTTAAAATGTATTTTATTAATGATTGAAAATTCCACAAAGATAAATAAATAAATAAACAAATAAAATATGTATAGAGATCGTGAGCTAATAGTAGGAATTGAAAAAGACGTAAGTTGGCGTCGAAAATTGATTTTCAGCCAAACTAGCCTAACCTGGTCTTTATTGCTACGAAAATACTGATGATTCAAGCTTTTTAGCATTTTTAATTAAATTTTTCAAATAATCTGTATATATGTAATTCTTCTGTGCGTATGTATTTAACTGAACTCCTAAACGGCTGGACCGATTTTGATGAAACTTTTTGTCTGTTTCAGTGGACTCGAGAATGGTTTAGATTTATAATTCGGTTTAGAAATGTTTATTTAATTAATTTTTTATTTATAAATTATTGATCTTGGAATGTTTTACATTGGATCCGGCAGACTGCGCTACGATCACAGTATCGAATATTCAAAAATCTTTTATTATAATTCAAGTTGGTGCTGTGATCATTTCAGGAAAATATTTTGTCAATTCGTTTTATTATTTTGTAGAAACAAATCGTGTGTAAATTAAATTATTACATTCAGATGTAATTAGTGTTTGAAATTTTACTCAATTTTTCTCAAATTTTACTCAAAACGGTCCAGATTGTTAAAGCTTATTCATAAAAATTTGGAATTTCTGACTTTAAGATGTGTGTACAAGACAACGTCTGTCGGGTCCTCTAGTATATATATATATATATAAGTCGCACTTAAATAATTTATATATAATATAATACACATAATAAACTTAAATTCAATATAAGTCAAAATTTAAAATTAGCAAATTAGCAATAGAAGTATTCAAATTGAAAGGTCAAGAATTCTTCGGAATTATGATCAGTAGTTAGTTCAGTTAGGTTTCACTTATTAATTATTTTAAGTAAAAAAATTTATGTCGGACATCCAAAAAAATTTGAACAGAACAGCTTTCTTAAATTATGTTACAAAGTGCAGATAATCCTAAAAGCTTCTGTACTTCAATTTCGGAAAATATTAATATGTGTTTCTTCTAATTTTTTTTTAAATGTTGTCTATTTATGGTCTTAATTTTTCCTTTAACTTTATTTCTTGGAGATTTCTGAGAGTTCAAATTCGGTGAAATAAATTGTCCTATTATTTTGTTCTTGTTTCATAGATTATTTTATGATATATTTAGAAAATTGTGTTACTTGAAGCTTATTTTTTATGTAAATAATATCAAATATGTAAAGAATCTTTTGCGAGAATCTTAAATAAGAAAATTGCGATCTTCTTGAAATTCTTAAGGCATTTGCTGCAACAAATGATCATACTAGGGGTAAGATTTTTAAAAAAATTGTTTTTTGTGATTATCGAGAGAAACTACACTCTATAACAAAAAAAACAATACACCGAGAAGGAATTGTCCAATTGGGAAAGAAAAATGGTGTATGTGAAGAACAAACATCGAAAAACAAATTATCAAAATTTTTGGACAATTGAGTGATTATTTTAGAGTTTGACCGTGACAAATGGAGAGTCAGTAAGGTGATTCTCCCCACTTCTGGCTTGGATTTATTCCTTTATATACCGCATTATGATTTACTGCAATATTTTTTATGAATCACTACATTGAAAATTAAGGATAGATACACAATAACAAAATACTCAACTTTGGGAAATTTAATTAGTTAGAGCTAATTAATTGATTAAAAATATTCTTCTGTAAAATTAATTATATATACACTATTTACTTAAAATAAATAGTCAAATCCCTTTATAAGGTCTTCATTAACATACAAAAAAAATAAGACACTTTTTGACATTAATTATTTTCTCGAAGCAAAAATGACTATCTTCGCAATCCGCTAAAAACGCCGTCAGCTGAAAACGCAATTTCTGCTATAACACTATTCTCCTTCCTCTCTAAAATGCTCATCATAGAACCCGTGCTGCCATATATTTTCAAAGAGTGGATTTAAAGTGGATCACAAGTATATGGCGTATGCATTCAATAAAGTCTTCATTTATATTCAGTGTCATTTTGTACCTTTTCATTTGAATACATCTTGCATTCGCAATTCTGCATTTTGTTAGATGTGTTTTTCCCCACTAGTATAAAAGTAATGTTACCTTAGTTTGTTATTCTTATATAATACATTCAACGAATAGGCAGTACAGTTTAATTTAGAAAAGCTCGTAATCAAACAAATAATCCCATGAATGCAGGTGTCAGTGGCGCACACAGGGGGGAGTCCGGACCCCCCAAAAAAAAAACCTTGATTTTTTTCCGATTGATTCTAATCCTACGTATAAAGTACTTAAAATTTAATTAATTACTTGTTATTAATGATTAATTTTATGAATTAATGCTAATTATTTATTCAAAAATTAGTTCTTTACTGTGTTTTGTTCCCGAAAATCGCCAAAATCAAAAGGAGCATGATACAAGAATGGTGAACTTTCGACCTCGGACCCCCTCCCCCTTGAAAATTCATGTGTGCGCTACTGGCAGTGTAGTTCACTCTCCAAATAACTAAATTAAATTCATTAATCTAAATTTTTCGAAAAATTTCGATACCTTCCCAATTGCCGCACTTAATATTTTATTCAGAATCTCTCCCATCCAAATCAACATCCATAGACTGTCTATAAAAATCGAATTAATTAATAAAAGCAATTAATAAAACGCAACTAATAAAAAGATTAATTACATTTCTTGAAGTTTACATATAAGGTATTGTGGGGGAAAACACAAGTTTGTTAATAGTACTTTTAGGACGCGATAGATACTAGTCACTTGTGTAAAGAGTGTAGTCTGGCATTGAGTGTGGCCTGTGAATTTATTTGAATTAAACGTCTTTAATCGGCATTATTTTTTGATCTCGTTAGCATTTAAAATGGTGAGTGCAATTTTTTAATATACCGTCCCTCATATTTAAAGTTCGTAAACGTACTTGTTATTTTAAATAAGATGTTAGCGATATAAATTATATGACACATACGCGATGGATGTAGAAGCGACCATAACACTGTAACAATAAGGAAAAAAGCTTGTGTGGCATCTTCCCCCTATAGTTGGGGGACGACACCAGAAAGGTCAAAAATAAATGAAATTAACTTAAATTTATATTTTTATTTATAATACTGTATATTATCATATAAAATATAAAAACGCTTAGTAATAATTAATAATAATAATAATAATTAAATGCAAATAATGGTAAGAATAAAAATTATAATTAATACCGATAATAATTACAATAATTATAAAAATTAATAATAAATTAATAATTAAAATAAATAAAAAACAAAAAAATTGTTATTATTATTCACAAGAAACCTTCGAAAAAACAGAAGAAAAGGCGACCTTTCAGTTTGTTATTCTCTCTCTCAAGTGAAGAAATTCTTCTAGATACCAGCGGTGGCAGTTTTGATGAGGATAGTAGTGACGATTTTTGAGTTGTGTCTAAAGGGTACTTTTATGCTAAAAAAATCCCAAGTGTGACTGAATTCAATGCATTGAATGCAACAAGTGGTTTCATGAAGATTGCAAAGATAATCATTTGCACTGAGTGAAATGTTATGTAGACTATCATTCAACCCTGTTTCCTCTCTGAACTGTTATTATTTTTAACAAACTACATACTTAAAAATATTTTAATTTTTATATTTCTATAATTATTGTTACTTCACATTTAATTTTGTAATGTTTGTCTTATTTTTTTTTATTTACTGTAGTGTTTTTGCATCTTACCCCAGTGCTTCTCAAACTTTCAATACTGGCACCCCCCTTTCAATCACAATTTTAACCGCGATCCCCTTATATATTAATAATGTACTGAATGCAATAATAATGCACTTTTTTGATGCTAAAGCTACAATCTTTATTATAAACCGTACAAATTCATGACATAAGTATTAAATTTTGTATACTACGTTTTTTTTGCTTAAAAGTAACAAAAAATTAAGTAGTAGGATAATTATTATGTTATTTTTCCTTTCTCTAATTTTTAAATTGAACATATAGCAAATACAGTGGCTGCTTAGAAAACAAAATACAGATATCAGCTAAATATAGAAAAAAAACTCAGAGGGTCAATTTCTAATCATAAGCATTCCTTATAAAACTTTGCTTTGCAAGACAAGTCCATGGAAGTCGTTAATACTTATTAAACTTTTTCTTTATTAAGTATTAATTAATTAGTTATAAAATACCCTGTGCAGGACAGATACATTAAAAGTATACCGGCTGAAGTGCCCGCTCTTTGCACGAGTTCATTTATAAGAAAATAAAACATTATTGATGTAATAGCTGGATTGTAAGGAGAGTAAAGCCAAGTGCGCGACAATGTTTACAAAAATGTAAAATGATTTTTCTAAAAATGATTGCTCAAATTATAATTAGTCTTAAGCGAATCGTAATTTTAACATCACGGAAATAGCGTTTTTAATTGTTGTTAAATAAGGAACAGTAATATATAAAATTCCGATGAAGAATAATTTTTTTAATTTATATGCGAAAAGACTTCAACATGTTTTAACCCGGGAGTAGGCGCGCACACGTAACGGTCGAGCGGGTTTATTGAGTCACCGCAATCCTCTTTTTTATAATTATTTTATTGTTCCCGACACAAATCGTTATTCCAGTGATTAATTTAATTAAGAAAAAGTAAACTAACCTACTTTCAAGGACGTTTTAATTTTTCTTTGGTAACAAATAAACAGTTTTGCCAGAATGAACGATTTCGTGATCTGTGTGTCCCACGTGACCACTTCCGGGAAAAAGTATATTATGATAAGATGTATGTCACTGCTAAAAAAATTGTGTAAAATGTTTTTCGTTATGCTTTATATGTTTGAGAATACTCATAAAAATATGTCTTGGCCAAGTATTCCTTCAAAGCCTGCTTTCCGTGGTTTTCCGAATATCATAAAACTCTTTTGCATGGATAAAAGCGCAACAAAGTAATACATTACTTACAACTCCCCTAAATGAGAAACAAAGGCATATGAGTGGGGTCATAACTAACTGTACCAATAACTTAGAAGGTCAAACAGATTATCAGCAAAGACAGATTGCAGCTATAATATGCAGTATTTCAAAAATAATCACAGTGATGAATTTTTTATGTTCCTAAATTTTTTCTATTCTGGGTCTGGGATTTGTTTATTCTCTGAAAAAGTAGTGAAAAATCTCTGATCATGGGATTCTAGCAAATCAAATAAAAGTTTTTTATTTAGTTATACGATCAAAGATAGCTAATTAGGTATTGAAGAAGTTTTTATTTTTGATGACTAAATATCGCGCGTGCCTATAAATTATATTAGAGTAAAAGTACATTTTTTGTTATGTCTGAAAGTATTTTGTTTAATTCATTCCAGTAAATTAATTATTTTTAAATCTTTTATTTTCGATATGCTCACGCCCCCCCAGAGGGCACGCCCCACAGTTTGAGAAACAACTGTCTTACCCCATAACTGGGGGCATCTTCCTCATATATATAGGGAACATGCCACAATTAAAAATTTTTCTTTAACATTGAACGTCTTATTTATTTTCATACTAAGAAGAGAGTTAACTTGTATACATAGCCAATTAAATATTGAAAAATAAAGTGTATTTTTTCATGGTCTTATTATTTCAATTTTCAATGTAATAATCAAAAACTTCTTAAATCTCGCGACTTCCCCCTTGTTACCTTAGTGTATATAGTGCATATAAATTATCTTCTCGTTATCTTTCACTTTTTTGCTAGAAATCAAATGGCTGTATCAAATTTTACTGACCCTTGCTCCTTAACTAGAGTCTCCAAGATTATCATATTTAATTATAGAAAGAGATAATATTGTGTTTAGGAACGAGACTTATTATGTCTGTTAATTTGGGACTTCTGATTAGTTATTTGCCAAATCATGTATGTTCTATGCATATAGTCTTATTTACTTTACAAAAAATGTTACCTTTTGTGGTGTACTTTGGCTAATTTTTATTTACAATGACAAATTGTAATATTTGCATACTTAATTATTCAGTTACATGTATTACAACGTTTTTCTATATATATATATACATACCAGGTTTAATTTAAATGCGTTATATAGACCAAGCATTTGTTAATGCTTTAGTATCTATTTTTTTCTATATCACTACGTGACTCGAACTAGAATATTCAATTACAGTAATACGAGTACAGTACATTGGAACGAGTGTTAACCGCGTAAGTGGAGTATAGTTCCGCATATAAATAAGTATACATTGTTTTTAGCTGGGGTCGGAGACGAAAGAAAATAATAATTGGGGGGGGGAATGTTTAGTGTAAAATGTTTGATGTAACACAAATACAAAATCTCCATCCGAAGCTATGTTGATGTAGAAACTTTCATAAAATCTAACAAAATGTCTGCCAACTCAATTTTTTCTTTTTACTACGGAAAAATTTCCTCTTACAGTGCTAATAATTTTTGCATCCCTTCTTTTGTTGAAAAATAAGCTCTTCATTAAAGTCTATGTTTTTTTTAAATTTATATATATATATATATATATATGTGTGTGTGTGTGTGTGTGTGTGTGTGTGTGTGTGTGTGTGTGTGTGTGTGTGTGTGTGTGTGTGTGTGTGTGTGTGTGTGTGTGTGTGTGTGTGTGTGTGTGTGTGTGTGTGTGTGTGTGTGTGTGTGTGTGTGTGTGTGTGTGTGTGTGTGTGTGTGTGTGTGTGTGTGTGTGTGTAATGTAAATGTGTGTGTGTGTATATGTGTGTGTGTATATGTATATATATAATCTAAATATGCATATATATATATGCATACATATATATGTAATCTAAATATGCATATATATATATATATAATCTTTAAATCTATACTGTCAATGCTAGTAGGCTATAATTTTATCGTTATATTTTATTAGTATAGTGATTTTATTTGTAATATTTAAATTTCTCCTAATATTATTCTTTCCTTTCCCCTTGACACTTCGTATAGACAAACTACAGAGGAATGTTGGCTAGCCCAAAAACTTGTTTAAACCTTCAATCTTGGTTCCGAAGGTCAGGAGTTTGTAATTGTACTAATGTGTCTAATATTTCCTACCTTGAATAGTTATACTTAGGTTCTATAGCTATCTGTATGTATATATATATATATATATTATGGATTATATATTAATATATATTATGGATTATATATTAATATATAAAACCCTTTTTTAATTAAACTGAGACTTTCTTTCAAATTCCCAAACATCATTCAATCTCATTGAACTGGGTTTAAAGACTCTTTTTCAATATCATGTTCTTGTTCGTGTATTTCTTAAAGCTCGTCAATTATCAGCTCATTATTGTGGGAATCCAACAGTTCTTGAATGTCACGATATAACAACACTCAGTAGATAAGAAAAACGGGACAGAAAATAAATTGTTTGGCTAAGCGTCAATACCGTATCATGCATCTGAACATATACATTAGCTAAACAGGAAGTAGGGAGTGAGTAATCGAGTTGTGTAGCGCTCAAATAAAAGAAGAAATGAAGAGATTTGAAAATCGAGTTTTTCTGCGTTCGTGTAAGAAAAGGTTAAAGTAAGTCCAGTTATTACTGTATTAAATTACCTTTTCTTGACTGATATATTTTGACTATAGAAGCAAGGATGTAAGTACGCTTTCGTTAATGGTAAGTTTCTCCATTCTTAAAAAGACAGTTCTTCAAGAGTGACAATGTCAACATAATTATACGTTTTAGAAAAAAAAGGGTACTTACTTTATCACTTTGAAAATTTTGCACGCATATTTAAAATGTATGAATAAATATTTTAATGAGAGATTTTAACACAAAAGTCATTCAAAATATTTAATAGTGAAAATATACTCATTAGTTTCCCTCATTTTTCAAATGTTGGCATGTGCTTACTCCACATATGATTTTTTCTTAAAACTAATTAATATTTTAATAAATTTTTTTCATTAAAGTTATAACACCATAAAAACATTAAATGTATTTGCTGCCTGTGTGGCCAGTTAATTCTGAAGAAACATTTTTCTAAATTTTGTCCCTTTTAAACATTAGCAAAATTGGAAAATGTTGCTTATAAATTTAAGGTATTTTTCAGACAGATATAAAAAGTTTATTTTCTGATATTTATTTATTTTTCTAACGATGATTGAGAAGTGATCAACTTAATATTAATCATAAACACACAGCAATTTTTATTAAAATGGCATATACTTTTAGATAATTAATATTTTTAAGCACTCATTCCGTTTCGAACACAAATATTTAAAATTTAAAACAAATTTGAAGAACTTCAGATAAGTTTCCTAATTTTACATAAAAATAATATTTTTTGTTATACCAAAATAAATATAATTTTACTCCCAGGAAATGTTATAAACACCAAGAAGTGTCACGGGAGTAAAATATTTAAATATATTTTTCTGTATAAATAAATTCTTTTAGAACAAAATGTATCTCACCTTATACCGAAAAACTGGAAACAAGAATGCTCAACAAACCATTAAAATAAATGCTTTATAAGCAAACAAGATCTAAAGATTGTTTTAACTTTTAAAGGTCTTGATCAAATATTTATGCGAATTTCATTAATGAAACAAGCTATACAATCGTGCGCCTGCACGATAATGACTAAATGCACTTAATTTAATCCCAAAATAAAGCAAACAATCTCCATGTATTCTCTGCGAAACTTGAAAAAACAACAAGGTAATAAAAAAAACTACAGGCGAGAGTCACTCAAGGAAATAATTTTATGTCATTAACACGAGCTCTGCTACTCACATTATACCAAATTAAGTAGAAACAACTCCATGAATTGCTATTAAATTTGCTTTTTTAAGGTTTAAGTCACATATCCATTGAAGTAGAAAAAGCATTCAGTATCTTAGAGGCCCTTAATTGATCTCATTTATATTTCTCTCTGATGGGTGATATCTACTTCAAAATGACTCCACGGGGACATTGACACAGAAAATTATGATCGCAAAAAGAAATGTGATGACTTAAAGTAATTACTCATTTTTACTTGTTAATTACCTTTGTGAATGAAAGAAATGAATAGTTAAAGATAAAATGTAGTTAGAATGATCTTTTTCTGATTATGGTTAGAAATAAGATGTAAATAAAAATATAAAAAAGTCTATCCATAAAGTTTTTCGTTAATTCATCCATAATGATTCTCATCTATCAATGAAAGATTCTAGGTTCACTAATCTAATTTTGTAAAAATTTCATTTCAGAAGAATTATATTATTTTAAAGGACATAATAGGTTTAAAGAGTCATAATTATTTAATAGATAATATGTATCACAAACGATGTTTTTGAATAAAAAATGTATTTTATAAAATCTCAGCCAAATTTTCAATGGTAAGAAAAACAGCATAAAAATACGTTGGGTATAATGTAGTTTTAATTTAATTTATATACTTCTTGATCCAACTCATGTGGCATAAACCGCACGATAAAGTTTTTTTAGAAATAAATATTTTGTAACCATTCAAATTCGACGTTAATGATTTTTCGTTAAAATTACTTTTATGTTCTAACTTAAAAATGGCTGTAAAATATGTTTAAATGTAACTATGAAACCTGCGATTTGTTACATTTTAAAGGGCTTATTGCGTAAGGGTTCCAAACTTCATTGCACTTTATTGAATTGTTTTCGATGTATCCCATTTTCCATTCACAAATAATCTCATGGCAAATTCATTTGTCAGAAAACACATTATAAAAATATTTTTATAGGGTAAATATATATTAGAGAAATAAGTTAAAATTCAACAGTTTTATATGTTTTTATACCTTCTTCTTGCTCAATACTTATATTTCTATTTGTTCTATAATGTGTGTGTGTAAACCTAACACCTAACACATAAAAGACACTTTTTCAACCTATGTAGGTACCTAAAGACATTCATATTTTGATATTTTTGAATTGATGTTATTGATGGAATTAACGTATTTGTAAGGTATCATTATAATTTTTGAATACACTCCTTTGTAAAAAAATCGAAGTACCCTGAAGGAAGTGGCTGTTTTTTAATGAAATTAAATATGTGTACAACTCATATACAGATAATAGAATGATAAAAAAATATCCATAAGATTCCTCCACGGCTCATGATTTCAGCTTGAATTGTAAGGCATTGTCCCGTGAGGGTTACCCTACTTCCACATTATCTTCTCGACCTAGAGGTGGGGGAGTGAATGAAGAACTAGACGTTGCCCTAATCTTAATATCTCTTTATTAAGATATTAACAAAAATAATATAAAATTTTAGTATTTATATTTAAACTGAGTTGAAGAGACACACAATACGTACTAACAAATAAGTGCGACCCTGATCACTATATCTAACTTTACGGCCTACTCCTAAACTCAGTAAATACACAGTTCCTAGTAGTAAATTGAACAATTCTACTTCTATATCCTGGGTAAGCAGTAACTCACTCGAATCCTAAATGACATGGCGGTTTACCTCGTGTGGAATGGTATCCACCTTGACTTGAACGCTCTCCGCCCTTAGCCCGAGGCATATACATGCTTATATTTGCCTCGGTAAAGGATGTAAGAAGTTCCTAATGTTTTCCTGCAATACATTCTGCCAGGCATTCACTAGTAATTGCTCCAGATCTGCGACATTTTGGGATGCTCAAATCTGGCACCTTACCATTTCCCAGAAATGATCGATTGGTGTTAGGTATGGTGCCCTTGCTGGTCAAGGAAGAGTATTAACGGTATGAAGGCAGTTCAGAGATATCCAAGTGGTATGGGGTCTGGCATTATCTTATAGGAAAGTGGCCCCGGGTGACGTGCCATTAAGGGTAATACATCTGGCCGCAGGATGGGATCAATATGTCGTTGAGCTGCTAAAGATGTATGGAGGATGACTAAGGATGACCTGCTGTCGTATGAAATAGCACCCTACACCGTCACACCAGAGGTAATGGCTGCATGCCTTACCGCTAGTCTCGGCCGTTCAGACACGAAAACGATGGTTATCCGTTTCAAAAGCAAAGCGAAATACCTTACTGAACAGTATGTGATGCAAGTCTAATGGCAACCATAATGATTGGATGCGACACCACTGCAGACGATTTCGTTGATGTTTTGTGGTCAAAGTCAGACGCCTTTAAGACCTTTGTGAGCGTAACACCGCCTCAGCCAAGCACCTTGAAATGGTGGAAGGTACCACGGGGGGTAGTGATAAGACTGTAGTACGTTGAATAGTAAAAAATGATACCGTTGGAGCAGTGCGGGTCTGTTCAACAATCATTCGATATTAACTTGCATTTGAGCATCCTGGTAATCCAGAGCCTCCCTTCACAGCAACCATTGCTGCCAGCATCATTGCACAGCTGTCTCTGTACGTTGTAGAGGACGACCTATTGCTCGGTATGATCACGCAGCTTCACGCAATACAAGAATGCGACCACGTTCGAAGTTATTTGGTTGTCTATAAAGTCTGTAAGAACATCGTGATAGCATCATTCGTTTTTTTTTCCCAACAGCGAAAACTAAATGAATAAATTTTCTGCCTCTATTACTAGTTTTATACTTTCTCAGTTGTTCAGCAGAAATGAGCGCTACTTCAGCAATCCATGTTCATTAGCCTTGAAAGTTGTATCATTTTCATGTTCAAACACGATGTCTTCTCCTGCAAAATTTATCGCAATCGGATAACTCCTTCTTGGTGCTTCGTGGTTTTTTTTGGTTTATTTATTTATTTATTTGCAATGAAGTGTGTATACCAGTGAGAGAGTTATTTACTATGTGAACTTTTTTCATATGTATTTATATATTAGTGTCAATTAAATTGTTCAAAAGATGTTTGATTTTTATTTTGTACTTACTTATTGTACCATCGACCAATTTCACGAAATCAAAAGATATCGCCAATTCGAAAGACTTCTCAAAAGGTGTTAGAGTTGTTTTTGTGTTTGAACATATGGAGGAATGTGGGTTTTCAGTTTTTCCTGTATATTGCGGAATTCTAAAATATATTTTGATTGACAAATGCAATCGACAGTATAATACGTAAGTAGCTATTTTTTTAATCAAATAGTATAAAAATGTCAAATATTTTGGAATAGAATTTATTAATAGAAATCAATTCTAATTTAAATCGATTGATAAATTGTTATAAGAAAAAATAATGAACTGTATTATCAATTTGATGAAAACGTTCTATCAATTAGGAATCAAACATGCTCTCTATAGGAAACCAACAACATATAAATGATAAGAAAACAAATTACCAAAATGAGTGTGCGGCAATAACTCCAAGACAGGGTAATCTAAACGTTTCTCATCCGTTACAGTCATATGCTACTGTGCAAGAGCATTAAGAATGGTACCGTATGAGACGTACTTACCACAGCGAGTGTTTCATCGTTTCATCAGAAGCTATGAGGGAGTCTCCTAACAATGTCTTATCTATAATCAGAAAAGACAATCACGTCTGACAACCCCTGAAACTGTGTTCCGTCACATAAAAAGACTCATCGAGTTCAATTACTTAAGATTAGGCCATTCTGTCAACGTTATTCTTTTTCTTTATTTGAGGATTCAGAGCAGGAATCAGCTAAGTCCATATCATTCAACAGCCTAATGAATATACCTTCATTTTCTGCTTTATATAGAACACAAGAGTTTATTGATATTGTTATTCTAAATCTTTCCTTCATGTCATTTATGTTTCCTCACAACAGACAAGGCAAGAAACACCAGAGTATTTAATGTTGATTGTTTAAAGTAAAGAAAAAATGTAAGGATGCTTACTTAGAGTGATGTCGACAAATTTCTTCAAATAAAAAATATTGCCAAATGCCACGATATGCAGCCAGTGATGGAAAACAAACCCTACATTTATACGTACAATAACAGCATTTGGCTACGTCTTTTGGATTTGCATCATAATTTTATGTGACGCAATTCGTCGATACGTAAATACCAAAGTAAATAATTGACTAAACAAGTACTTATTCCTTTATATTTAGAGGTGTTTTTTTTACAATCTCATGTAATTCAGCAATTATTTTGACCTTAATTTAACCTTCTTAATCAATCAAAGAACTCTTAAGGGAGAATTAAGAATTTGCTGGCCTGCGAATCATCGGGTTAATCACACACTGAAGCATGGAACTACTTGGTGGTGAGTTTCGGTACGTGCTTCGACTATTTCTTCCAGGAAAGTTATTTTTTTTATTTCTAAAGAAGACGAATTTCCGATGCAACACCAGACATTGTTTTCTCACTCTCGGATGGTCAGGGTGATTTCCTACAAGAACAAAAGAGTAGCTACGCTTGATTTGTTGATGGGAATCGACATCGGAATGTTACAAGTAATGGAATTTGTCATTTTTTATCTCAATTGTTTCAAGGAAGATTTGTTTTCAAACGCGGCACGTAACACTACAATTAGTTGCTCAGCTTTTGCTTCGTTTTGTTTAGTTTTGCCCCATAAAATGTACTTCACGCAATACAATATTAATAAATTTTAGAGAAAAATGTTGAACTATTAATCACACTCACATATACTAAATAAAAGTTCTACTAATGAAATAAATACCCCCATTAAGGTATTCGACTACGTTCTATGTTCATTTTTGTCAAAATATTGTACTTAAATAAATTTTTATTGTAATACTATTCTTAAAACAATTTTATATACGTTTTTTAATCTAAGTCACACTAAATATCATAAATATTATCCATTTACACGCTTTTGCAAAGTCACGGTTCCGAACGTAGTCGGATACCTTAAAAGTGAAATAACTCAATCGAATATTTTAGTAAAAAGAAAGAATAAATAAAGCTGCATAAATTTTGGAATACTTTTTTTTCATTCACAAAGCTTAGAACTGCATCTTACCCTAGATAATGTTATTTTTTCTGTTTCGGTAATCTTGTTGTCTTTAGAAATAATTTTATTTACTCTTAAAAGGAAAAAAAAAGCAATAATCTTAAGTACAATTGTAACCATGTACGTGACATTGATAAAAACCACTCGAATTCTAAACACGGAACGCACTTCTAAGAATATGGAGCGAGTAGTCAAAAGATATTATGCGACAAAAAAATAAGGAATTAAAAGTGAAAAGTTCATAACTAAAAAAGAACAACTAAATGTTATTTATTTTTTATATTATTATTTTCTATTAAATTATTATTCTTTATTTTATTAGATTTTATTACTTAAGAATTCGGTAAATCTCAGATTCGCATTTTAGTATTCGAGCTTGAAATATAAACGAACGGTTTGGCTTAAAATGTTGGCAAGCGGATAAATATGAAACAAAATTCATGGTTGCACAATTGTCAAGATCTCGATAGTACATGAGTACTTAAATAATACATTTATAATAAAAAATATTTATGTATAAAGGTTTTATGGATTTTCCCTTTTTTAAGTTTTCAATTGCAGGTATTTAAATTAACTTGAATTTTTAATATGAGCCTAAAATTGAGCTGTAGGTTACTTATTCACAGAATTCTTTAATAATGTTTTTAATTTCAAGGCACTTTTTAAGTAAATTCAAGACAAACATTAATTACTAACAGTAAAAAAATAATATCTCTTTCTGAAATTTTACTCCCGACTCCTTAAACGTTATAGTATGATTACTTCTGCGTATATAACTTTACATTTTTATCGCATTAATAGCAGTCTTACTCTTCAACCAAGTTAAGATTCTTTCTGCATGATAATGAAATTTCCTTCCATAAACATTAAGTAATATTGCTTTCCAGTAAATTATGGTACTTTTCTCGAAGAATATTGAAATGAACAAGTATTTTTTGAGGGTGTATTTCTTAAGAATGTTTTCTAAGAAACAAAACTTATTTAGACCCATTTTTATGCTTTAAAGATTAACCCTTTAACTGCTACCAGCGTATATATTCGCTTCGCTCAACCTACGCTTTAAGTGCTCCGGACGTATATATACGTCGTTACGAGAACTAGGACCCTTTTCTTCACGCTACTATCATTACAAATAATCAAAAGGCTTTGGAATGCAACGAAATTACCTTGAGAGTGTTTATGAAGGATTTGCTTGTTTTTGACAATTATCTCCCCCCCCTCCCCTCCCTCTCCAAACGTTGCAAATGCGCACCAATATAAAAAACGGTGGCACCAGGGAGCGAATCTTATAATTTTCAATCGGAATTTAAGGGGTTAAAACAGTTATTCGCCCATTAAAATTATATTAAATCTAGAATAGGTGAATATTGCATGCATTTTTCCATTGAGCTCTTTGGTATTGAAGAAATAACGTTTTCTATTCTATATTTATTAGTAAAAAAATCATCTTAATGTTCCAAAAATATTGCACAAAAGTTCAAAATAGATATTTGAAGAATTTATAAACTTTGAAATGTACGTTTTAGAATTGCTTTCATAACTTGTTATATATACCCCTTAATTAGTAAATTCTGAAAAAAAAACATTTTTTTTTCAAGAGTTTAAATACATTTCTTCAAAATAGGCTATTGAGAACAAAACTAGCGTTATAAATTTTGTCTCGCCTCTAAAAGAACTTTTTTTTCAATTATTTGGATAAGATGTCTGTACAATAAACTGTTTCAGCAATGTCATAATAGGGTTTCCAAAAGACAAACTTCCAGAAGGAAATGACACAATTTCAAAATATTTTTATTTTTGAAAATATTTCTAACAATGAGATTGAAAAGACCAGATTTATAATAGGCACTATTCAGTTTTGAAATTTTTAATATATTTTGTAACAAAAGGTTTCTTTTGAAATCTATGTAAATACTAGAATTCCTACTGCTTGCACAATGTTTATCTTACAAATTTGCTTTTTTTTCTGAATAATGAAAATAAGAAACTTCGCCACAAACAAAATTTTCTTATTTTATCATAATTTGTAATATTTCAATGGATATATAATTCTTTTTAAGAATAGAATAATGAAGTTTCCATAAATTGATGTGAAAATAGGAATTTAGAATTTTAATACAGTTTTTTATGTGAATATATACATTGTTTTTTTATTATTGATATTAAGAATATTTAAAATTAATGGTTTTAACACGAAAAAATGTAAACTGAACAAACTTATGATCAGTTTTTGTTTAATACCAAATTTTCAAATCATAAAAACTAAATATTTATTGAATTCATTGTATTACATATTGATACAAAAATTTAAATACAAATTTAATCACACACACATGCACATTATAATTCAAATTTAATACATTTAAATATTAATAAAAGTCACAATGAATGAAATATAACTGTAATCAAAACCGCTTTCAAAGATCAAATTTATTTCCATGAAAAAAAAATTTTTATTATTTTACTACAATATTTATTGATGTTTTTATTAATTTAATTTAATTTAAAACGTCAAAAAATTAGCTTTGTAATGGCTTTTTGTTACTTTCAATTGTAAAGACAGTTATTAGATTAAGTAAAGTAATCTATGATTATTAGAATTTAAATTCACTCACTATAATTGCAACTTATTTGAAGACATAGACAAATCAAGCTGGCCTTATATAAAAACATTTATTTTATTTCTAAAGTAATTTGTAACATGTTTGAAATTGTTTCTCATTTAAATTTTCTTTCTTCTCGTTTTCATTTAAAAATCCAATATAATTCTTATAATTTTCCTTTACAAAAGTCGACAGAAATGACTCCATGCAGACATCTTATTTGAATGTATAGAAACTTCTTACTTTTATGAAGCAAGAATATTATTTTTATGGATTGTATTTAGTATTGTTTTATGTAGTAGCACTACATAAGAGAAAAAAGCCGTTATGTAATTAGTTATATGAATGATTTAAAAAAAACCTTTTCTTACACTCAGTATTAGAAATAAAAAAGCTCGCTTCATATCACAAAAAAATTTTTAAAATTTCTTTAGAAGTTTTATATTACTTGCTTGAAAAGATTTTAATCCCTATTAATTCGTTATCAGTTATAAAAAGACATTAGTAACTTCATATTTAATAAAGAAGAATAGAAATTTTAAATATAAAATATATTTCATAACTAAAATGAAAATCTAAAAATGCAATCAATTACACCGTAATTTAAATCAATTAAAGCAAATACATATGCTATTACATTTTTTCCTTAATTATGAAACTTTTCTCATAATTTTCTTTTAAATAATCAGAATAAATAATAAAATAGAATGGCTAATTTAATTAATTTTTAATATTTAAATTTTAAAAATAAATATTAATATTTCAAAAATTATATACAGTTGTTTTACTTTTTAAAGGGTGTTGGAAAGCTAAAATCTTATTTTTTTGACAAATTGAGATTTTTACATTTTCAAATTGTATAGATTTTAACCTTTTTAAAAATACCTTACTTTAACCTCTAGGGTATTTAGAAGCCCTTAAAACGTATTTTTAAATAATCGGTGAATTTGGGCCACGCCCATTTTAATGGCGAAAATTGTAAACAAATTACTTTGTTTTTGCTTAAAAGTGTAACGACTGATATAAACCAAAACATGTATCTTTTATTTTAAATTGGGTCTTTTATTTTTTTATTTCTTAGCCAATTACAAGTCTCACTGTATACATTAAAATCAATTTATCTCAAAATGTAAATTTTAATGTGCGATGTACCTTTTCTGAGAAACTACTGTTCACAGGTATGTAAATTTTTTATGAGTTATTTATAATGATGTCTAATGTATACTAAAATGAGTTTTTTGTAAAAAACTCAAAAATTAAATTTTTACAAATTTATTAAGTAAAAAATGTGTCAAATTTCGCAATGTTTGATAAAATATTTCATAATTTATTAAAAAATTCAAAATTAGCTAAAAGCTCATTTTGGTATAATGAGAGAGGTGTACTTTAATAGTATGAAAAATTTCAAGCATGCACATAAAACAGATTTTGAGAAAAGGTACATCGAAAACAGCCAATTTAACATTGTCAGTATAGAGAAAGAGAGAGGCTTCTCCAACTCCCCTTAAAAAGCTTGTTTTTAACTGCACTATAATTTCCCGGCCAGAGTCATATTTAATGTTTAGGACAACATTTTTAAAGATAGCATAACTTCGATAATTCTTTAGTTGTACTTTACACGTGTAAAATCTCAAGCACTTTTTACGTAATATTTAAAACATAAAGCTAATAAAAATATGATAAACATCAAACAATTTATAAACTTAAGCAATGTTTAATTCTTCACATATTAAAAATCGTAAACTCTAATTAAAAAATTATAAAAGCAAAATATAACATTCTATATTGCATTACGTTTTAGTTACAACTTTTTTCTACAGATGGCAAAACTAAGTAATGTTAAATATGATAATTTTCATTTAAGGTTAAAAATACCAACTTTTAACTTACGTTAGGTGTTGTTGAGAATATAATATAAATATAGTTTAGAGAAATAAATGTATAAAATAAATATGTTTCAAGTGTAGCATAAACTGTGATATAACAAACTAATTTGGCAAAATAAGTTGATTAAGTTAATAAATTATTTTTAAATGAGCTTATGATTTTTTAAAATTATTAAATAAAACTGTAACAAATATAATAATTTTAACAGAATGTATTATTCTATTCATATCGGTTTCATACATATAAAGATGTAATAAGCTATTTAACTACATCAAATATTTTCATTTTGCAATAACCAATGATTTTATTTGTTATATTCACATAATTTTTATAAATGTCAAGCAATTCATCGAAAAGTTCTTTTTTCATGACATACATATATATAATGCTTTTCCTTACTTTTTACATGCAAAATTGTTTGAAATCCTCGGTACAATAATTTTATACAATAATTAGAATGCCAGCTTCACTAGGTGTTTTATTATGTTTTATGAAAATAAATATTGTTTTTTTCTAGTTATATATATATTGATACGAAGGAAAAACAAAAAGTAAAAAGAATTCTGCAATTTCTCTTTCCAAGGTTTGGCCACAGCGATAGTATCCAGCACTGAATAAGGGGTAATTGGCAACACTAATATTCAATATGTCACTCTTCTATTCTCACATTCGTTGGGGTGTGACAGACCGTTCAACATATCAGCTTAGTTGTCGATTGGCACCAAGGAGGAAAGAAGGACAGTGATTCGTATTTTGTTTGCGGAAGGTATGATACCTGCACTGGATACTAGCCATCTCTTCCATCACTGTACCCTCAACGATGACAACTTTCAGTGGTTGACACCGATGGACAGCCCGATCTATCGTCGTCACATAAAGAAGTTTTCCTATTTGAAGCTCTCTATTCATTTGTAGATCTTGATTCGCAATAAACAGTTATCTTCATACTGCGCTTCCAAGCAACGAATAATTTCCAAAGGTTTCACACATTTTTCAAGCAAAAAGTGAATCACTGTATTCATTTCCCCCTAGGTACAGATAGACAATGGAGCTGCCATGTTGAACGGTCAGCTACACCAAAAAGACTAAGAGAGAAGACGAGTGACTCGTTGTATAGCAGTGTTGCCGAACACCCCTCATTCTGGTTCGTAGAGCACTGTTGCAAAACCTTGGAAAGGAGAAATTGCAAAACGTCTTTTACTTTTTAAAATGGGCCGTGGGTAGCCTAGTGGTTAGAGCATCGGACTCCAGACCGGAAGGCCTGGGTTCGATGCTCGATCTCACCAAATACCCTCCGAGTGCACACGGGGTACGTGCTCGTTAAATCAGTGGGTCCGTAGTCTTGTGGGCTTATTCACTAGCGCAGGAACTGGAGAATATTTCCCTACCCTTCAGTTCACTTGCAGAAATTGTGGAGGTGGAGATAGAGGTCGTGTCGCCATCTATCGTCCCTTCGGGGAAGTTTCTCTGAGCTTAAAACACACTGTCACCTGTATGGTGCTCAAGGCCAACGACAGGCGTACCTCTTGCCCATGCCACGATGAATTTCGTGGGCCTCGTTCTGACTACGTCAGACAGGTGGCATTAGCCACAACAACAACTTTTTAAAATGCCCTTGTATATATGACTTAACAATAAGCTTTTAGGCTTATTGAAAAACATTATTCTTTAAGGTATCCGATTACGTTCGGAACCGTTATTTTAAAAAAAGCGCAAAAATAGATAATTTTCATGATATTTAGTGTCACTTATATAAGAATACATGTATAAAATTGTTTTACGGACATTGTGACAAAAACAAATTATTTAAATACAATACTTCGGCAAAAAATTAACTTAGAATAATCTTGTTTTCAAAATGTTCTCCTTTTCTGAAAAATGCTTCTCTTATTATATTTTGCATGTATATAGCTCAGACCTCAGTACAGAGGCTCAACTATGATTTTTGAAAAATTCGCATTATTTTTAGAGTTACAACTAATTGAAATAATTATCATCATTTTTTTCTTAAAATTTTTTCCCTCTGTTGTCGTAGAACATGGATAAACCCACTTCTAAGTTATATCATTCAAAAATTCTAGTTGAGCCTCTGTACAGAGATCTGAGCTATATACAGGCAAAATATTATTATAATAGAAGCATTTTTCACAAAAGGAGATTATTTTGAAAATGGGTCATTCTATGTTCATTTTTTGTCAAAATATTGTACTTCAATAATTTTTAATTGTAATACTATTCTTAAAACAATTTTATATACATTTTCTAATCTAAGTGACATTAAATATCATAATTAATATCCATTTATACGCTTATGAAAAACCGCGGTTCCGAACGTAGTCGGATACCTTAAAATAAAGATTTCGCCACTTAATTTAAAACGAACTTATTTCTAAATCTAAAGTTAACTTATTTTTAAGCTCCTTAACCCCTCTGGGTAGTCGATTTCCACAAAAACTATTTTTAGCGGACATCTACTCAACAGAAAAGAAGTATGCTTACCGAATTTCAAATCTGCAAGTGTAATACTCCAAAATCGGGATTTTTTTTATTTAAAACCCTTGTAAGCCTCTTTTGAGTCTATTTTCATACAATTTTTATCCTATTGGATCTCTACAAAACAAAAGCAACTGTTAGTCAAATTTCAAGTGTGCAAATTTAATAATCCAAAAACGAGGATGTTTATCTATATATAATCCCTCCTAATCCTTCACAACCCTGTTTTTTTATTTCCGAAAAACCCGTTCTAAAGGGATCTCTACTCAGTAAAAAATACCTTCTCACTAAATCTCATAATTGTAGGTCTTATAGCTTGGTAGACCTCGTAAAAAGTGTGAGTAAGTGAATCATTTTTTTCTCTTTTACATACATAGAGTTAATTTGAGTTTTATTTAAACTTTCTTAATTGTGTAAATGGAATATTAGTGCTTAATTAGTGATATTTTGTTGAAATAACGTTTTTAATGAATTCTAATATACACCATTTAATATATTTTTTTTCAAATTTTTAACTAATACATAATATTTCTAACAAGATATAAAAGAATTTTGGTTAAAAACGTTTTTTTTTTACTTTCCTTTGCCATTGTTATGTTGATATATTTTAATATCATTTTGATAATTTAAGTTACTCTGAACATAATCTCTCAATTTAGAATACTACAATACGTTTACTTAAAAAAGTAATGTTAATAATTAATGACTTAAAATGTGTAATATTACATCATTCAGTAACGATATGTTTGTTCACTATCAAAGTATATTGGACTTCGATCAATATTTTTCCCATATGTATTTCTATTTATAATTACCCCTTAAAGAGAAAATATTGTTTATGAAATATTAGAAAATATCAAATTTTTTATACATTAAAATAAATTTATATTCTTTGAAAATTAACCAATGGATAATTGAAGATATTAGAAGAATTTTAATAACCATTCCATATTTGACGAAGCTCCTCGTCAATGTGTGTATAATTCTAATTATTCAATATTGCTTCTCTTGATACAGAAGTTTACCCTGCAACACAGTGAGTTCTTTCGTTAGAGACATTAAGCCAAATCGTGATTCATCACAGTATTCTCAGTGAACAAGTTCGACATCTGACCTGACAAATCCATTAGTGCAGATTGCTGCCTTTTAAAGTGAAAGCCGCTGGACATCAAGAGCTTAACCGAAGGATTTGTCTGCCTTTGCGACAGCTTGTCAGCACGAATAAATAAAATCCTAATAGAATGTCTTCAATATTCTTTTTCATTGCAAAATGTTCTATCTCTAATTTTAGGGGGGAGAATACATTTTGTTATATTTTTCGTAGTAGAAACTGCCCTTTGTTTTCATATGTGTAGAATGTTAAGCTTAAATTACAGTAAAATTATGTTACACTTTTGTACTTATTACAAGAATCCCCCCCACACACACAAACCAAATAATGGTCAATCTCGATAACTATACTTAAATTCTCTTTAGATAATGTCGAAGTCTCTTTTTGTTGACAAATTGTTTCTAATATCATGTTCGTTTATTTAATTGTATTTATTAAAATAATCGCCACACACACACAAACCAAATCATGGTCAATCTCGATAACTTTACTTAAATTATCTTTAGATAATGTCGTAAGTCTCTTTTTGTTGACAAATTGTTTCTAATATCAGGTTCTTTTACTTAATTGTATTTATTAGAAGAATCGCCACACACACAAAATCATGGTCAATCTCGATAACTTTACTTAAATTCTCTTTACAAAATGTCGTAAGTCTCTTTTTGTTGACACATTGTATTATGTTCGTTGATTTAATTGAAGCCATTTATTTTACATTTTGTTTCCCATGACAATTTTCTTCTGTCATAAACAGTTATACAGCAAGGCTAAAAATAACCTTCTTTTCGAATCATTCTTACATTAAAATTTATATACAGTCGAACCTTTATATAACGAAATCACTAACTCTCGGAAAAAAGCTCGTTATATGGAAAATTCGTTATATTTAGGTTCATCTTTTAATATACTTTATAAACCACATAAAACAAATTTTAAATTCATAAACACGAACAATTAAAAAAAGTACTTATTCCCACCTTTTTTTTAAAATTAATATGTGTTTATTTTAAATTTCTTACCCATGAAAAAAGAAAGAAAAAAACACTGCAAGGAAAACAAGAAAAAAGAATGTCGAAGGATTCACTGTATTTTCAGTATTAATAATTTTATTCCAAAATTAATGAATTTTAAGAACATTTTATAATTTAAAGCACACAAGTAATATTAAACATACATTATTTTATAATTAGAACACGAAGACACAGTACAACTCCATTGAGGGTGAAAGAGGGTATCAAAGATGTTTCTAGTGAACTTGACAATGGGAGTTAAAGTTTGCCATTCTTGTGTGTTTGGATGAAACGTCCTGAACTCTATTGCTCTCGGGGAGCTAAGATCTAATAAAACCAATTCAAGATTTATGACAACCATAAAATGTGTTAAAGAGAGAATAACTTGAAACTTTTTCAGAAATACTTTAAAAAAAGGGAGAACCAAAATTGAATCACAAAAGCAAAAGTTCATTATATAGAAAATGCACTTCGCTATAGAGAAGTTATTTTACCAAGAAAATTGTGAAATATTCAAGGTTTTCGGAAAAAAGTTCGCTATATAGAAAAATTCACAAAATAAAGGTTCGTTATATAGAGGTTCGACTTTATATCTTTAAAGATAAGATATAAATTGTCTTAGAAATTATATTTATTCAAATGTTCTAAGCAGTTCATTTTAGTACAAACTTTTCAAACAAAGCAATATAAAATGCTGATAGGTTATTTAAATGAAAGAATTAAAAAATATGAGAACAGAAAGAAAAGATTTCATTTGTTACAAATGTAAATTACGTATTTGTTAAATGCAAATACGTTTTGTTGCGCGTGTGTGTGTGTTTATAAATGCTGTACATTTTCTTCTATTCCTATCTTTCTAAAAACAGGAAGAATAGTTCAAATAAGGTGTATGTGTAGTGAGGATTATAACCATTTAAGACAACAACTGGTGAATATATATCTGACACTCAGTAAACATACCCAAAATCAAAATGTTAAAATGTTAGACTGTTATTTGAGGATAAATTTTGATTTTTTTATATAAAAGTATGTATGTATATGTATATATATATATATATATATATATATATATATATATATATATATATGTCATGATTTTTAAGACAGAATCAGATTAAAGTTAGAAAAGTGAAAAGACGATCTTTATTCTTTCATTTGTACATCTGTTCTGACTCTCAGAGCAGGGAAGAAAAAGCACGCCATGGTGGTGGTTTCAAGTGGATAACACTTGAAAAACATATGGTAAGTATCGCTGCTTTGAAGAAGATGCTTGCAAGTTAATGCTGACATATGTTGACTATTAAATCTAACGATCTGGAATTAGACATGTTTATTGGCTAGGCCATATGTTCGGAAGAAATAAATGGGTGATTAGTTTGATACTTGAAGATGGGAATTGAGAAAGATGAATCAAGTACTAGATAGGGAATTAAATTTTTAATCTAATTTAATTATCCTTACATTTGCCCCCAATTTTTAAAAGGGAGTCATGGCGTGGTTTTCTCTATTTACAAAATTAATCAATTTTCAACAAACACAAAACAATATATAGTTATTTAGAAAGACATATTACACACAGTAGAAATATTTAAGCAATAGGAATACTAAAATCAAAATGCAATATAATAAACGAAACTATAACAACAAACACAATAATGACAATTAATTGATAAAAATGAATTTCCATACATATAATTGAAGATTAGCTTGTTTAAATCTAATCGACATCTAGAATAAGAGCTCACGTTTCCTCCTATTCCTTCATAATAATAGATTCGTATTATAGCTGGTAGATATTTTCAAAAAAATTATGTTGGAAAATAATATATCAAACAATAAGATAGTAAATATAAAAATACATGAAATCATACAAATGTTAAAATAAAATTTTGTATAAAAATCTACTCTGGCGCCATCGTAGTAATACCTTATATTGTTACACATATTTTGCATATATGAAATACATTTTTAAAAAGATAAAAAAATATAGACACTAATAAAATGAAATTATTAATAATATGAAAACGGTGTATAACACACAACTTATATGCACTATCAACACAATAAACAATATTTTATTTCACATGCGTTATAAAATATAAAAATTATAAGAATATAGGAATAAAAGAATACAAGAATACAAGAATACAAGAGCACTTTTTTATTATTTTTGAGTCGGAAAAGTGGACTCACTTCAATAATAACTTTTAGTATGTATGAAAATTTTCTCAATATTTACTGTAAATTAACAATATCGCATACAATATTTTGAATCTTTCCGTAACCTTCTAAAAATTCGTTTCATAGACAAAATTCTTGATTTTCTCTTACATCACACATTCACTAATATAAACTGTATCACCTTACTTAATTTTGAACACATCTCTCTGAGAAATCTGCGTGATCAACTCACAGATGTTCAGGGATGCTGATAAGAAACAATGAGAGGTGTACATATCAAACTAAACAAGTTTGTCCTCTTAATATTTCGAGACATATACAAAATTATAATGATTGTATTCTCCCTTATGCACTGTATAATATCAAAAATAAACTTCAAGTTATTAAATTAATTTTAATTTTAGATAAGGAAAATTTCGAGAAATAGTGAATCTGATATATGGCCAGTATATCTGACACACAATTTCAAAATAAAAACATTTAATGACATGCAATAAGATTACTGCTGAATAAAATTCAATGGAGAAAAGAGAATGCAACGTGACTTTTACTTGTGCTTCTTATCAAAATATCATTAGTATTAGTACATTAATCATTTTTCTAAAAACTTAATTTATATTTTTCAACATTAAAACACCAATTTCTATCATAACTCTTAACTCATTCGACATCTTAAGATAAAATTATGAGAAGTATATTAAAAATTTCTCAAAATTTTGTATGACTAAACCTATATACTTTGTTTTCTCAATTAAAATATAAAGAAAATATCTCATTTAAGACACAACTATATTATAAAAATTAAATACCATATCATATCATATAATATTCTTTTTCGTAAAGTTCTGTTCAGCAAAACTCGGTTTTTCAATGTTACTAAAATTGGAAATATACAATTTAACTGACTACCACATTGCAGCGTCAGGAACACTTGGTGAACGGTCATCCAGATGCTGTTGTCACTTTATTTCACTAGTAAAATTTTATTTATTCATTAATTTTTCCCATGTTGATACTTCACTATTTTACAGTATTAACGTGCAGACTTTCCGGCGAAGATTTTTTTTCTGTTAGTGTTGGTCCTTCCATCATTGTATCACTGGAGCTAAATCCCAATACCATTCGGAGAAGAACATATTTTTTTTATTATTATTCTTGCGGAAGGGATTGATATCTTTCATCATGGAGTTAGGGAATTCACGCTTCCTTTTTTTTTTCCGCCATTCGAAAGTTGGTTCATTCATGGCAAACTTGCTGGTGTCTTCAGCAACGGTAGAAATAACGTTCGGCGGTAAACACTGCATTCTTGTCGGTGTTAAGAGCGATGTTCGTTCGGGGATTACTAGCGCGTTTCTATTTTTTCCGTATCATTTTTAATTCCGGGAACCCGACGTCTTCAGTATAGGGGTATGCGGTGCAGTTGGAAGTTCCATCAAATTCTCCATTGCATTTATTACCGCAGTAGGCGCTCGTTTTTATATTAAAATTATTTTATAAAAATATTAGTATTTTACGTTAAGATTTGAAATCCCTTCGCAGATAAAAAAAATCCTGCCGGCTTTAATTCTGTCATGATTTTTAAGACAGAATCAGATTAAAGTTAGAAAAGTGAAAAGAAGATCTTTATTCTTTCATTTGTACATCTGTTCTGACTCTCAGAGCAGGGAAGAAAAAGCACGCCATGGTGGTGGTTTCAAGTGGATAGCACTTGAAAAACATATGGTAAGTATCGCTTGCTTTGAAGAAGGTGCTTGCAGTTAATGCTGACATATGTTGACTATTAAATCTAACGATCTGGAATTAGACATGTTTATTGGCTAAGCCATATGTTCGGAAGAAATAAATGGGTGATTAGTTTGATACTTGAAGATGGGAATTGAGAAAGATGAATGAAGTACTAGATAGGGAATTTAATTTTAATCTAATTTAATTATCCTTACATATATATATGTGTGTGTGTGTGTGTGTGTGTGTGTGTGTGTGTGTGTGTGTGTGTGTGTGTGTGTGTGTGTGTGTGTGTGTGTGTGTGTGTGTGTGTGTGTGTGTGTGTGTGTGTGTGTGTGTGTGTGTGTGTGTGTGTGTGTGTGTGTGTGTGTGTGTGTGTGTGTGTGTGTGTGTGTGTGTGTGTGTGTGTGTGTGTGTGTGTGTGTGTGTGTGTGTGTGTGTGTGTGTGTGTGTGTGTGTGTGTGTGTGTGTGTGTGTGTGTGTGTGTGTGTGTGTGTGTGTGTGTGTGTGTGTGTGTGTGTGTGTGTGGGTGTGTGTGTGTGTGTGTGTGTGTGTGTGTGTGTGTGTGTGTGTGTGTGTGTGTGTGTAATTTGTAATCCTTAACTCAATTTTTATTTTGGGTACCGTCAGAGATAAAAATGAAAGCTTATCAATAAAATAGCAGACGTGTCCGAAATGCAATAATACATAAGAATGAGTACCTCGCTGAGCTCAAAAATGTATTTCTGGTATACTATTACATTAAAAAATACATTCCGATAAATCTTGGAGATACTTTTAAATATTTGTGGTGATGTGATATCTCTATAAACTAGTACTGAACATCACGCGAAGACGATCGTTTTGGCGTGGCCGATAAAGTACTTGCATACGGAAACGAAGGTACACAGATCAAATCCATTCTTCCTTCATTGGTGACCCTGGCCGTGCAAAAGAACCGCACCCTTCACGTGCTGCACTCGTGGCGCCATCTATACACCGCAAAAGTAGCTAAGCCGTCAGACACAAATGACGCAATTAAGCCGTCTCACACAAATGACGCAATTAAGCCGTCTCACACAAATGACGCAAATCTCAAGCCGTCACGCACGAAGGACGCAATTCACAAAGTGATGCAACCCACCAAGTGACGCAACTACTTACATTCTCGCCATGAATATGGTATCGTTCGTTCGCCTGTTCGCCAAATCACTGTCATGGGTGTATGTGGCGGTAAGATATCTATATAAACTAGTACCAAACATCAGGCCAAGATAATAGTTTTGGCGTGATCGATAAAGTACTTAAATACGGAATGGAAGTTACACAGATCGAATCCTTACTTCCTTCATATTCATGGTGTTACCATTTCTATATTTCTTAAGTTTTGATATAAGTTAATATATAACAATATAGAAGAGATTATATAAGCTTATAAATTTCCTCTATTCTCCGAAGTATATCTGTGTTGAAAGTATTAAAAATGAATTCGATGACATATCTTGAAAATATTTTCAATAAAACACACATTTGCAGTTTAGTAAATATATATGCAAATTATACTTTTTGGGTTCAAAATCATTTTTCACGTAAATTCGAAACCAATATGGATTGCGGAATATTTATTAAAAATGAACAATTTCAAAAAGGAGATTTTAAATTTAAAATTAAAATTTTCCAAGTTCTTGATTAGTTTTTCCATAATTTTATTTTTTAGTAATTATTTTATTTTTTACAAATTAATGTTTCAGCTTTCAATGGATATTTTCATGTCTCTCAATAATATATCCACTCCCAAATATAACGGAAAACAAAAATCCTTATGAGCCCATTTAACCATTTTATTCTAAAAAATGTATTGGGATAGTAACAGATTTTAAATTGTAATAATAAAAACAATAGCAGCAGATAATCTGAACTGAAGAAAAGTTGAACTATGAAAAAAACCAAGATTTGCATGTACAGAAAGGAGAATAGCTCTATTGTCCACTTTATCTACGGGAACCACCTAATTAGCTCTAATGAACTGCATAGCATTAAAAAAATATATCCAGTTAAATACGAGACATGTCCGGAAACTAACTACCCCTTTGAGAAAACTCGAATACAAATTCTTCTTTTCGAAACAAAATTGATTTTTACATGCATGGACATGTCGGAAAATATTTTTCTATATAGTTTCTATATAGAAAGAAACTTGCGTATGCATTCTTCAAAGAAAACTGCCGCAATTGAAGAGAACCACTGCTGAATAGCAATTAGTTGTTGAAATTTTCACGAACTTACTGAGGACTATCCGTTTTCACGAAATTTCTTATTCATTTTTTTAACCAAACCATCATTGGCAACAGTAGGGTCTCTCCTCTCTCAATCCGTGTTTCGTCATGCTCAATGATGCGCGTGCCTATCACTGAATTGTCGAACTCCTTTTCACACCATTTCAATATAAATTTCATTTTTATCATAAATATCTACAAGTTAACCGTGACTTTCAACTTGCTAAACATTTCATTACCGTTTAAATTCCTTCCAAAGATGTATTCACAGCTCATAACCACCTCACTAAAAATTTATGTTAAAATAATTCCCAGTATGAAATTTTCTAGTGTACTGAAATTCTTCTAAGAAGAGGGGTTTTTTTCACCAAATTAATTCCTGAACAAGAAAAACACGATTCACATGAATTTATTTATGACTTTAACTAGTTATTAATCTTATAATTTTTTTATGCCAAAGTTTTTGTTTAATATTTTTTTAAAAAATATGCTTAGATTGTGTATTTTAAATAACTGCACAAAAAATCTTTATGAACAGGTGAGCTTTAATGTTTACTTATTTTTAGTACTGCTTCTAATTCGAATTTCATAAAATTATCTAGACAATGTATGAGAATATATTTTATTTAAACATGTGTAATAAATGGACATGGTACTATTTGCACAAAAAATTTTAATTTAACGATTTTCATATTTTTTTGGTTGACTCCTATGTGTGTGTATGATGTAAAACAGATTTTGTGCTCAAAATTTTATAAAAGGCTTACTATTTAATTTTTTTAAAGAAAACATTTGAAATTTAGGAAGTGATTTAACGCTACTCATCTTACAAAAATTGTCGTACATGTATAAAATTTGATTTACAAGTACATCAATCTGTGCCTAAGAAAGTGTGGTATGTGTTTTGTGATAACATGATTAGTATCCGTACAATACTTTTTTTTATGAATGCTTATTGTAATTTCCTTAAAAAATTGTGTAAATTCTAAGTTCAATTATTTTTTTAAAAAATAACTCTTACTTAGATTGAAAAGTGCATAACCACTTTTGTTCAGTGTACTCTTAGCAACAAGTGGTAAAAATGTCAAAGCATTAGGCACAACAGAAAAAAAAAGCCTTGACAATTTAAATAAAGGCAAACTAATTAGTTTTCTTTCTGAGATAAGTCATTTTAAAGGTTTGTTTTGCCATTGGAATGAGAATAAAAACGAATGTACAAGTTACCACAACTCTTCGTTCTTTATACTTAAAACCTTCAAATTTTGTGAGAGTATAGAAGAGTATATAAAAATAATTAAGGCTAAACAATTTACATTTGATTTTTTGACCAATTTTAGTCCATTGAATCGTATTGTGCCCTCTCAAAATGGAATATTTACTTTAATGAAGTTTCTAAAACATGAATGAAATTTAATTAAAAGTGCACAATAAAAAAATTGCTTTTTTGTTATAATGTTTTTTAATAACGCGAAATTTTTAAAACTTTACTTTAACATACGAATTACTTATCCAGTTATAAAATTGTTGGAACAGATCATCGAAAAGAAGTAAAGTGATAAAATTCGCCAACAAAGGACAGAACGAGAAACAGCATATTAAATTTTAGTAAATTATTAATTGGAAACATTAGACACACTTAATGCACACATATATTTTAAACTCCTTATATACTATTTGGAGAAATAATAACAAATATTTTCTTTTTTTTTCCTTATATATATATATATATATTGATTGAATATTAACGTCGCACTGTTCAGCTACACGAGGGCTTTTGGCGACGGACCACGTAATTTTGAACCATGGTCAAGTGACGTGGACGACACCTGAGCTGGCACCCCCTCTCCTAACTACCACACCACACCAACGAGAGAACGTTTCAGCTCTCGACAGATTTAACGTGCATCGCTGCCCTACACGGCGGGTCTTTAGTGGTACTGGGCTCGAACCTGTAACAAAGCAAGCCACAGTCCGATACCTATACCACTCGGCTATATATATATATATATGAGCTATCAATATATATCTATAGTATATCAGTATGTAGCATAATTTCTTTAAAAAAATGCGATCAAATTTATTACAAAACTAAGCAGATTATAAAGCTTTGTATGTACGAATATAAAATGAAGTCATAAGTTATTTGCGTGTTTTAAAATGAAAGACTTTGCCTCTTTTCTGCATGTCCTAAATACTCATAAACTCTGCAATTAAATTTAACCAAATAATTTACGGAACTTTTTTTTTTTTCTCGGAAACATTATTTTTCCAAGATACTTTCTCAAACTTGCCCTTTGAAAGTATCAGTTTTAGAAATATGTTTTTTAAAATAACTTTTTTTTGTATTTTTGCTATGATAACCAGTCTCTACTCGAAATTCCTTAAAGGCAGAAGTTTTTGTCAAAATAGCGCTTAAAAGGAAGGCACTAAAATTAATAAAAACGTTTGGGGGGGTTACTTACTAAATGAACGAAACTCGTCTAGACAGCGGCATAGTATGAAGGATAGATTAAAAAATGTAGAAAAGAAAATTCTCTTTCATGTATGTTCTTTTATAAAGAAAGAAAAATCGATACAATTGTAATAAGTTCAAACCACTCGGGAAATTTGTATTCCCAGAGTAAAAAGTTAAATGTTTTAACTCTTGCACTTTTATTAAATTACATGCGTTCGTGTATCGTTTGCATAAAATTGCTCAATTTTATATATATCCTGAAAAAGAATTTAAATTTTGCATTCCAAAAATGAATTTTTTTAATTTCGGAATAAAAAAATAATGTTAAAAAAAGAGTTGATAAGAGGAATTTTACTTTTTATTGTATCTTGTTAGTTTTTAATAATAGACTTTAATATCTTTAGCTACACTATTCACTTTTCTTTACAAACTTCTATTTACGTCTTTTTCTAATAAATTATTTTTACCCTTTTTAAATAAAGGATATATATGTGCCTGTTACAATATCAACAACATTTAGGGCATTAATAGTATGATTGCAATAGGTCTTCTGACTCGAAGCTGTCATTCAAGTATTTGAATAGTTACGTGTCGCAATATTGAACCCTGATACCAATAGTAGTTCGACTTTCTGCAACAGATATAGCATGATGTAGATATTGAATGAGCCATGCAGTGAATACGATTGTATTTCACCTCAGTAATGGACCATGCAAAGAAGGACACCGAATTTCTGGAGACAGGGCCCTCCACTGCTGCAAAAAATGACAAATATCAGATATGTCCCTGACAAATACACTTACTATTAACCATATTATCTGTTGCTTATACGTTATTAAATGAATAATAATGAAAACAAATGATTATCCAAATAAAGGGAATACCTTAAATTTATAAATAATATTTTATTAATATGGTGTTATACCGCCTTTGACATGCAATATAGCTTGGATTGATTCACCTGGGAATCGATTTATACAAGTGATGCATTGATTTTAGAGGAATATTGTACCATTCTTTATGTAGATATTGTGAAAGTTCTGGTAAAGAAAACAGTGGGGGTTAACGATTCCCCATTGAAAGCTATAAAAAACACCATAACAGTTGAATTATGTTGAATTTGGGGACTGTGTGGCTAAGGTAGATGTTTAACTTCATCTTCGTGATTGTCAAACTATTATTGAACATATCCAGCTACATTAATTGGCTCATTATTGTCCTAGAAATTTGTATCTCTTGCAAGAAACAAGCATTGAATCATAAGATGGACGGGATTAGCTAAAATTTCTCTATACTTCTCCCAGTGATCCTTCCTTTCAGGGTTACGATTCGTCCAGCAGAAAACCACGACGTGGCTGCTCATATGACAGATAGTCCTCCATGCTTCACAGTTGGAAGGATACAACAAAGATCGTACGTTTTTGCCGGTATCTTCCAAACGTGTACCCGTCCTGTTGTAGGGAAAAGTGTGAAAGACAATTAGAAAGACTAAATTAATTCTTCTATTTATCCACCGACCAGGTTTTGTTAGTGTAACACCATTGTAGAAGACGTTTGGCATTAGCATCGAAGACAAGTGGCTTGAGAATTTCAGCTGTACCTTAAATGATCTAATAATGAAGGTGAACTATAACTGTAATTATTGACGTTATAGAATACAGGTACTGATTGGGCTTTGAGGTCCCTTTTGATGCAGACTATCACTTTTTAGTCATTGCAATACTTTTTAATATCCGCCGGTTCCTTTCACCGAGCATTTTTCCGTCCACTATTTTTTTTTGCCGAGCTTGACACGCAGTTTATGTTCTGTCTTAACTTTAGACTCTGTAATTCTAGAAACACCTAAAGGTTGGGATATTTTGCTTCACTTGCTCCGGCTAGATGGCCTCCTACATTTTTGCGTCTATGAAAATCGGAGATGTCCGACATTTTACTCCCTTGAAAAAAATCAGACTTATAGAACTCTTCAATAAAGTTGCCACATACTACCAGGATGTATACATTTCTATTTATTTATAAAAAATCTGGTAGCTACCTTTATATTTTAATGCTTACAAAGCGCGTTAAAATGTCATTATTGTTCATAGGTGTTTTCATTGTTTTGATTACTACCTGTACATTACGTTTGTTTAATCCAAGTAAGCTCATGATATTGCATTCTTCATTTCTTTAAAACACTATTGAATACATTCTAGCTCACAACGTCCAATTCGAAACATAATTATGGCTAACAAAGTTTTCATAGCTTAATAAAATAAGAAAAAAGGGTTTGTATGCTCGCGTTGACCCTAGAGTTACGTTTATTCTTCTTGTGTGATTTTTATATAGAAGTTACCTCTCAGATTTGCACATACACATCGTAAATTTCATTCATACCGCACAGTTCATTTTTGGTTTGGAAATATTATTTTCATCTAGCTATACATCATATGTTCACCTTACTTGTATATGATGATCAATATTCAGAGTTTTGATGTTATCAAATATTTCATTACACATCGTAGGCAAACTAACAAATTTAATTTAATAACCTGTTTTTTAACACATACTAGAATCGAACAATTTTAAAAATATAACATTATCCCATATTACTCACGTGATGTTATGTTGGACAATTTCCTAAAGTGATCTCGATTAAGGTACTAGATAAGGTATAGTACAAAGCCGTTTTTAAAACTGTTTTCTCAATTAAAAACCCTTATGTCATTTAGACAGATAACAATTCTCAATAAACACCAGAAAATCATGAGAATTCTAAAAAAAAATCATTTTCTTCTAGTGTCGCATTGTTAGATATTACTGATTGTAAAATATTTATTAATTTAGTTTCTTCTTATCAACGACCTCTCACTATCTTATCCCTTTTAGAAAAAAGAAACATTCAAAATCAGAAACTGTAAATATACCTACCTGAAGAAGAATACTGTATTTTTACGAAGCAACTTCTTAAGAAAAATTTAAGTTATTTCACGGACAATCCCTAGATTTTTAGCAGCTATAGGCAGAATTCCCCTTTTTTCCCCTCCTTTTAAATAACCACTATAAAAATGTGTATAAGTAGAATGTTTTTTTCGATAGTATCATTTCTTTATTTATTTATCCAAACTCCCAAACCTGTATGGAAACGTACTAAAACATGGAAGGGGATGATAACTGTTTTGTTCTTCAATTATCTAATATCAGATATTCAATTCAAAATAGCAGATACAATTTGTTGTTCATATTTTCTTTCCTATTGAGAAAAGTATCATTGCGTAGATCGGAATTTGTGAATTTTATGCTTTCAGTCCCAAAGAAAAAAACAGTTTTTAAGAGCAATAAAATTTATTGTAGAAAAAGTCAATCCTCAAAATATAGGATACAGCGGTAAAATTTGCATAAAAATTTCCTTCTCCAACACTCCACTATATTGGCTTGCTTCTAAAAATACAGACATGTAACATTAACCCTCTCATTAAACCTTCCAGCGATTTCCACGGCAACGTAGATGTAACAAAATTTACACTACGTGCGATTTCCATGGACATGCATATTTTCCGCTTTTTAGCTGTGCAATCCACTCTGTTTTTGTTTATGTTTTCACATACGTTTTTATGTTCATATTTTGATGATATAAGATTTAACTTTAAAATAAAAGATCTTTCAGATTTTTTTATTATTTAAACTCTAAAATGTATATATATATAGAGAGAGAGAGAGGGAGAGAGAGAGATTTAATATATAGTTCTGAAATACATAATGAAACAATACGCTATTTTTGAACCTACTTTGATAAAATAGCTACGCAGCCAGAGAGTTAAGGTTTATCCGCAAGCAAACCCTCGATCGAAAGTGTTTTCAACAGCTGGTGTAAAACTGACAGTTTCAGTAAGTGACTGCTATTTATATTCTACACGGCTACTTTCGAAAGAAGGCTACAGGTTATATGATGTTACAGATTTCTCCAGTAATTTTCAGAAGCATCCATATAGTCTCAAAGTCGATCAAAATGATGCCAACTTGGCTGTCTCTCTAATATTTCGCAAATTTCCCTTAACGCCATTACAATGTAAGGGACGGCGTTGCTTGCGAGTATTACCATTTTTATCATAAAATAAATTTGAACAAAAAATATTATTAACTTGATAAACATTCAGATTTAAATTAATTACACAAAATTAACAACAATATCATTTTTATAATGATATTTTTACGATATAAAATATACGCTACCAATGGTTCAGAATTTCAAATTTTTGTCATTTACATACTCTGTCTCTTTTTCTGGTAATCCGCATTCTAAGTATTGCTCATAATAAGATTTTTTCGCCTCGCTCTCGCATTGATTTTATCTTGCAAAAAAAATAGTTTATGAGAAATATATACATTCTTGAATATTTTTATCAATATTTTATGGCCATGTGCATAGGGAAAGTTGTATTTTTTTTAAAAAAATTATCTACTATATATCGAGGAACAGCAAGTAATGCAATGCCACTAAAAAGGATTTTTTAATATTTAGAAAATAGTTTGTTTATTTCATTAATTAGGTTTATACGAATGATTTATCCAGTTCATTTTAGATTCCCACATTAGTAACTAAATTATTGTTCTGAGTGCTTAATTACGAGGTACTTAAATAATTAGTTAAAAATTTATGAATAGAAATTTATAGCCGTAATTGTAATAATATATACATTTCAAAAACAATTTTCATAAATTAAACCAATGCGGGGAAAAAAATTCACCATAAAGAAAATTAATCTTTTTCTTAAAATTTAAGATTTTTTAGAACTCAAGGATATATAATAAATTGATTAACAATTCAAAGACGACTCATCAATGCCTAACAATTTCATTAAGAAGACTTGGCACCCTTTGAGCAAACTTCTTTATTTACGTATTTAAAAATTATATTTTAGCATTTTATACAATGTTTCTATTCAAGAAAATGTTACCAGATGAAAATTTTCATATATTATTCACACAATTTTAAAAATTTTAATTTTTTGAGGAAAATTGGGAAAATTTTAAAATCCTACTCCTTTTGTAAAAATTAATTTTTGACCTGAAATTTTTTATAATACTCTTATGAATGATTTAAACAACTTTAGGGATCAATTTTAGAATAACTTCATTCGTTTTCGAGAAAAAAATAAAATGTTGATATACAGGCTAAAAATCAACGAAAAAGCCAACATGTCTTACATTTGATTTTTTCTAAAAAAAAGTATTCAGTTTATAGCAAAACGGATCCCTAATTTTATTGCATGCTTTATTTTTAACACGCAAGAAAAAATGGAAGTGATTGGTAAATAATTGTCGAAGGAGTAGCATTTTGAATGCACTAAGGTTTCGAAAAACACAAACTGAGAAAAACCACTTTAAAGTTTATAATTCTTAAAAAATAATTATTATAAGCTTAATTAAACTTAAAATACCACTTTAAGATATTAGAGTTATACGTTTTTTCTTTAAAATAATAGCATTTTTAATATGTTTTCAACCCACACATTTTTATAAATGATCAACTTTTAGAGAGTACTAATTGCCCATGAAAATTCAAGAAAAATGTTAAAATTTTTTTCTGCACGGCAGAAATTTTAGCTGTTTTTCTTCTTATAATATTAAAGTATTACATTTGTATGAAAAATATATCAGGAAGAAGAACTGAAATTATAAAATTATTAATATAAAATGCCTTAATTTAAAAATTTTACATGCACACATTTCACAAGGAAGAAAAATTACATTATTGTATTGCCTCGGAAATATTCTGCTTTTAATACTACACATTCTTTTTTATAGTTATTTCTATTTTTAAAATAGATTTTTTTTATCGTAAAGCATTTTTTAGCTTTTTTTTCTAAAAAGCGGGTGTAGCTGAATTGCCTAATTTCAAATGAAGTTTTAGTCAACTTCTAACTTTCCGACATGCACAAGTGATATATCAATCGAAAGATAATAATGCAAAGAATAAGATTAAATGAAGAAAAAAAACGATAGGTTTGTGATTTTTAGGGTACCAAGTCCCCTTAACTGTAAAAATCAGTAATCAATGCACCCACTCCACCGGTCAATGATGTATGCTCGAACACAAAATCGATGTAAGAAATGATAAGGATGCCTAATTTATCTTGTGTTACTTTCTACCAAACATTCATCAGTCTTTGATCCAGGTCTATGACATTTTGGAGTATTTGATTCAATGACTTACTGTGATTAACCCCTTAACTGCCAATTAAAAGTTACACGATTCGCTCCCCGGTATCACAGTTTTTCACATAAGTGCGTGCAAATGGTGTACACAGTGCGTCGAATAAGTTTTAAGACTGGGTCTGTAAAAAAAGAAATGGAAACAATAAATTAATTCCAGTTTTGGATTTTATTTAGATATGACCCTTCGGTTTCAATGCACTTGTTATAGTGATTTATTTTTGAATCGGACGTCTGTTGTACATCATTTTGCGGAATGACGTGAAAAGCATGCATCGAAGCTACTTTTATGGTTGAAATATCCTCAAAATAACACCTTTTTTAACTTTATCTTGTTTTGGGAATACATAGTAATCACAGGGTGCTGAGTCAGATGTATACAGCGGATGCTCAAGATACAGACATTATTTTTTTTGTGCCAAAAATCGATGAACAATAAGGGAGGTGTGACTGGATGTATTGTCGTGCAACAAGCACCAACTGCTTTCAGTCCGATGCTCTGGACGAATGCGACGAGTTTTGACCATCAAAATATTTAAAACAGCTTACTGACCTGTAATTGTTTGTCTAGTTGGAACAAATTCCTTGTGGATAATACCATTACTATCGAAGAATGTAACGAGCATTGTTTTGATTTTGGAGTGAACTTTCCTTGATTTTTTGGCTTGCGGTGAATTTTGTGACTTCCATTCTGCACTTTATCACTTTATTTCAGAATCATATTGAAAACACCAGAATCCATTATCTTTTACAATGATCTTCAAGATGTTTAGATCGTTTTCAGTGATTGAAATGATATTTCTGCAATGTGCAATTCCCATTGCTTTTTGTTCAGGAGTTAGAGTTGGTGAACAGATTTAGCACACACTTTCGCGCGCGTTTTGCCAAAATCTTCAGGCAAGATGATTCGAATCGTTTATTTGTTGGTGCTTTAACAGTCTCCCATCAGTCACCGTTACGCACAGTGATCGTTTGTCATGACACTTCGTACTTTCTCAATAATTTTAGTTGCCCTAGATGAAATTGTTCTTCTACTGCATTGACCATACACATTATGGTACACGATCATATACACTCATGGTGCCGTTAGCACCTGTGCTCTGGGATGAGTCTTCAAATTTATTTGATGCACTGTGTATTTGGGAGAAGGGAAAACGAATAAATAAGCAAATCCTTCTCCGAAATAAGTCAATCCTTCGCAAACACTATGAAGGTAATTTTATTGCATTTCAAAGCATTTGGAATAATTTTACAGAAAGCAGTGCAAACAAAAGATCGTACTTCGTAAAGAGGCATATATACGTCCGGGGCAGCTACCCCACTGACTCAGTTATACGTATATATAAGCTGGAAGCACTTAATACTAGAAAGACTGAAACTTAGTATATACCTATATTGCCCAAAAGCAGTCAAAATGATTATTTGTGAAAAAAGGATTAATGTGTAAAACAATTTGTTTAAAAATAACTTTTTTTATATTTTTTACAGTTACATACCAAGTTATTAGTAACTATTAAAAAATATATTAAAAAAAATTTTACTTGGAAAAAAATATATTCTAAAAAATTCTCTGAGAAATATTTTATTATATACGCAATTTTTTTCTAATTGAAATTAAAAAGCAATCAAAATAACTTCCTTTGGGCAATCTAGTGTTAAAGGGTTAATACATATTCGATTTGAGAACGATCTGATGGCCAAGCTAGCCAAGGTAACTATAGTAACAAGGTAGTGATTTACTTTAGTAACAGATCTTACCATCACTCCATTTGTAACAACAGTATGTATTTGTAAAACACAGACTGGTAGGGCTGCTAACCCCTGCCTCTCCACATATGGAGCACAAAGGATTCCTCTGTTCGAAGCTAAACATGACGAAATCTAGAAAATGAGAAATCTGAGCTGCTGGCCAAACACGACATCACTTTAGATGATTTTGTCAATGGATTGCTTCCGTGATGTTGATGGATTTTGCAATGGATTTCTTCCATGCAGTTGATACAATTTTGTAACTAATAAGGTGCAGATCTTTCAACAATTAAATATTGTATGGGCCGTGGTCAGTGTGCAAACAAAAATATTGTGCTTCTGGATCATCAATTAACAAATGCCTGCTAAATGCATTAAATGAAAGGTTACGTATTATTATAATGTCTTATACTGACACATAAAAGTATGCAATATCACCAAGAAGTTATGTATTTCACCGATGCCAAAATCTTCAATGTGCAATTGTTGCCTAACGATAAGACCTACTGATTTGATATTTGTATCATTTTAATATTTTGAGCAGGGTTTTGCACATGTTTAAAATCAATAAAAAACTGCTTTATGAGATCCGTGTTCTTTCAAGTGTTATGATTAGCTTTTACATATAGAACTTGAGATTGCAGTGTAATTTTCTTCGTATTTCAATAACCATCTCATTTTATACAGAGTGTTTTTTTTCCAAGTATAGAAGTTTAAGTTGGCATTACTTTCCAAGATGGCGACCCATTTAACAACTGTCAAGTGATTTATTCTCAGTTTGATTTGGCAATTCAACATGAATAGACTCACGCCTGAACAACGCTTTCAAATTGTGCAATTTTATTTTGAAAATAATGGTTGATTTTCATAAGCGAATTTGTTTAGCGATGAAAAGCACTTCTGCTTGAATGGCTACGTCAACAAACAAAACTGCCACATTTAGAGTGAATCTAATCCACAAGTGTATGTCGAAACACCGTTACATCCAGAAAAACTGACTGTTGGATGCGCTTTATAGGCTGGTGGAATCCTTCTTCAAAAACAATGGCCACAACGTTACAGTCAATGGTGATCGGTATAGAGCCATGATTACTAACTTTTTCATTCCTGAATTGAACAATCATGATGTTCAGGAGCTGTGGTTCCAACAAGACGGCGCAACATGTCACACAGCTCGTGCCGCAATCGATTTATTGAAACACACGTTTGGTGACCGGCTAATTTTACGTTTTGGACCTGTGAATCGGCCTCCAAGATCTTGTGATTTAACACCTCTAGACTATTTTTTGTGAGGCTATGTAAAGTCACTGGTCTATGCGGATACGCCACAAACGCTTGAAAATTTGGAAGACAACATTCGCCGTGTTATTGCCGATATACGGCCACAAATGTTGGAAAAAGTCATCGAAAATTGGACGTCCAGATTGGACTACATCCTAGCCAGGTGTGGCAGTCCTATGCCAGAAATCATATTTAAAATGTAATGCCACAAGATTATCTTTCGAATAAAAAAAATTCATGTCAATCAAATAATACATCGTTGTTTTATTGCAATTTAAAGTTTTATACCTCTAAAAAAACACCCTTTATAATCTAGAAATGCATTCTATTTCTGAAAAGAGATTACATTTTAAAAATACAGTTCAATTTTGAAAATAAATAGTATATTTTAAACTTATTTCATGCTGAACGTGCTGATTAAATGAGCTTCATAAATCTACAATAGTTCTAGAAATGCTTAATTTTAAAAAATCGGTTTATTCCTGTTGTAAAATTTATTGACATCAGTTGTTATTGCAATTCCTTTTAACCATCTAAAATATTAGTCCACACTCGGTTGAAATTTTATGTAAATACCGAACTTTTCTTTTAGAATAAAACGAATGGATTTTCACTACTTGGAAGTTAAACTTATAAATGCAAATGCAGCATAATTTTTTAAGCATTTTAACTTTTCTGGAACATTACACATACTTTATGATACATACACGTCTTTAAACTAGGAATATTTAACGTGCACTTTTAAACCTTCACTTTTAGCACAAATTTAATAGACTGAATAGTTTTTCTTACAGTGAGAAGTATTTAGATGGAGGTTTTTTCGCATTTTTGTGCTCATTAAATTGATGGTTGTTGTTTGCATATAGTATCCATCGTTCTGTTAAATTATTAAAACATGAGTCAAAATTTATTTTCAGTCTCTTGTTTCTGTAGGTTAAATTATTCTAATAAACCACTCTATTTTGTTGACTTCTTATTAGCATAATTTTCGATACGCGTCTGAACCTTTATATTCATAATACGCCTCTACAGAATTTAACATTCAGTGCTTGCAGATAAGTTATGCTAATTTAGAAAGCGTTAAACGTTGCATGACATGCTTGAGAATTTATGAAAGTGTTTTAAAAAATGTCTATTGTTAAAGCTTTCAAATATTTAAATTGTATACTCTCCTAATAGATAATGAAACATCTTTTACAAATTAAGAATTATAAAATATTTTATCTCATAGAGATGGCAAGGAGATCATTATGTAAAGATCTCACTTCCGCGACAGAAGGTTTTTGAGAAAGGAAAGGAAGACTAGCCTGATTCAAAATCACTTAAGGCGTATTGGAAAGCTAAAATCTTATTTTTTTTTGACAATTTGAGATTTTTATATTTTCAAATTGTATAGATTTTGACCTTTCTAAAAATACCTTACTTTGACCTCTATGGTAATTAGAAGTCCTTAAAACCCATTTTTAAATAATAGTTGAAACTGGGCCAGGCCTAATCAAAAGGCGAAAAGTGTGAACAAAGTACTTCGTTTTTGCTTAAATGTTGAACGTCTGACTGCATCAAAACATGTATCCATTGTTGTAATTTGAACCTTTTTTAATATCCTAGCCAATTAGAAGTTTCACTGTATACATTAAAATCAATTTATCTCAAAATGTAGATTTTGATGTTCGATGTACCTTTTCTGAGAAACTACTGATCACGGGTATGTGAATTCTTTATGATATACACTTATGTCCATAAATTAAGGATAATTCAAAATCACACAGAAATTGAGCACTAAAATAAAAATTTCACCTGTAGAATTGTCCCACACATCTTGAAGAAGAATATGCAAATTACAGGAAACCACCAGATGGAGTGGATAGTACGTCACAATGACGAGAGTGTAAGAAAGAGGTATGTAAGGAATGGTGGCAAAGAAGTAAAATTGTTCACAAGCGCTTTAAAAGCCTTTCAGTGCACTAACCGCATAGTTATGGCACAAAGGAAGCATTTGGATGATTTTTTTACGTGGTAGAATTATTGAACGACTCGAATGTGGACGTAACCAGCTGGAAGTATCCGAGGAACTTGGAATTGCTCAGAGTGTCATCTCCAGGCCTTTGCAACGATTCCAAGATGATGGTAATGTGAGTAGATGTTACAGCACAGGTGGCCCCCGAGTTACAACGCCGAAAGAGGACCGGTATATTTGGCAGTTACTGCCAAAAGAAACAGACGGAGCACAGTATCCAACCTGTCTCGTCCGCTCTCTTCAGCTACCGGTACGACAGTTTCAAGGTAGACCGTGTACAGACGCTTAGGGCACATTGGTCTATAGGCTCGTAGGCCTGTCAGATGTGTTCCACTTACCGCAACTCACTGTCGCCTGTGATTAACCTTGAGTAGAGAGCTTGCATTGTGAACACCACAACAGGGGTCTTGTGTGATGTTTTTCGACGAGTCCAGGTTTAGTTTGCAGTCTGATTCTCACCGGACATTACAATGGAGAGCGCCAGGTACCCGTTACCAATAAGAGAACACCATTGAACGACACCGTTATGGTGGTGCAGGATGGCTCGTTTGGGGAGGAATTATTCTTGGTTCCAGAATTGACCTGCATGTTCAGAATGTAACGATGACAAACCACATCTATCGAGGTGTCATTCTGGAACAACATGTACGTTTGTTTCGGGCGCCATGGGTGGTGAATTTCTGTTTATGGATGACAACGCCCGTTCTCACCGTACAAATATTGTAGACGAATGCCTTCAATTGGAGGATATCACCCCAATGAATTGGCCAGAATACTCACCGGACTTGAATCGAGTAGAGCATACGTGGGATATGCTTGGCCGACAAATTGCAGCCCGTCAACCCCTTCTCACCTGTCTACCGGAACTTCGGAGGGCATTGCTTGATGAGTGGTGTAATATTCCCCAAGATCAGATTGATAATGTGATACTCAGCACGCCTAGGCGTTGTAAGGCCTGTATTGCATCGTCCGGGAGACATACTCCGTATTAACCATCATACTAACCATGCTATACTATTTTTTGTAAATAGGTTATTTTTTTGAAATTTGTTCCAGAGAGTAAAAATCGCAATTTTTAAAGTATTATGTCAAACATATAGCATGTATTTTACTCTTTACCTTTTGTTTAATAAAAAGACTTTACAAATAAGTCAAATTCGTTTTGTTTCTGTCTCTTTCTTTGTCTGAACTTCATTATCCTTAATTTATGGACATGAGTGTAAAAGTACATCTTCGAAAGGGATTTATTTACTTTTTTAACCAGTTAACACATTGTGACAGAGGAGCATACTCGTCATGGAGAAGTAGCAGAATTTTCTCTCATAATGATTATACTCATCGTGTGTAAAAAATGACCATTGTCTTTTTAAATTACAATTTTTGATTAAAATAAAACATCAAATTTCAAGACGTGAACATTTTGAGTCTAAGCCAGAGTAACACAAATATATATATATATATATATATATATATGAAAAAATTCATATTAATTCATGCGTTTCCGTATACACCGGCTGAAACAGTGTATAAGTTCACATAAGGAATTTAATTATGTTCGATGCTAATGTTTTTAGATGTTAGCCTAAAATGAGAAAAAGTCGATTTATAATAGGGTTCCTTTAGATATGGCAATCCATGCGACAAAAGTGCGACGCCGACCATGGATAGTTGTTGGCAAGAAATTATCTAGATAACGAAGGATGTAAATGTCAATTGCTTGATGTTAGAAACATGTGCTAACATAAGTGTTGTGATGTAGCTCCCCTTGGAAGTACATCCCTCGAAGTATCAGCGTGAGCTAGAGTTGTAGGGTTAGCGAAAGAACTAGGATCAAACATTATCTTAATATGACTTTATTAAGATATTCAACTTAAACTTTTAACAAATATAATTATAATAATTAATATGAGAGAATCTACGATGACGCAATACGCAACACACTTATATATGAAAGAAATATGTATTATATATCAAAAACAAGAAATAATAGATAATGAACATAACAAGAAATAGCATAATAAAAATATAAAAGCTGAACATGAAGAACAAAATTATAGAGAAATAAAAAAAGAAACTACAAAAAAGAAGAACCTAGCGAGTCAGAAAGCAATTTCGAACTTAGGACCGAATAAGTGGGGTTAAACTAGTTTGAAAGCGCCAAACCTCCCCCTTTGCAACTCAGTAGGAAAAACCAAATAAAACAAAATAAACAAAAATTCAGAGTGTGTAAAAACTCAGAGAGTATGATAAAACCACTCACTACTATTATGTAACAAACTCTCCCAAACTCTTAATGCAGAAAAATCGCAAAATAATTACGTAAGAAAAGTAGAAAAATCCTATATAAAACAATTACATAAGAAAAGTATTCTTCAAAAAATAATTTAACAAAATTTCTTTACTCACAGAGCTTTTACGAAGAGAATCAAGTGTCTTGACATCAATGAAAATCAATTATTCACCAAGTTAAAAAATTCGAATATACATAAACACATCTTTTGAGCTAACTTTTAAACCAGCCAGCAAAGACAGATATCAAAAAAGACGACAATTAAATAAAGTAGAATTTGAATTGGTTGATTGACAAAAATGTAAATTTGCTAGGCTCTAATTTGGTTGGTTGTTAGCAATGTGTAAGATGTTCAAGATGTGTGTGGAAAAAATGTAAACTGTGATATGAGTGTTATGATATAATCTTCACAGCAAGACCACTAACATGCTGACTTTGAAATCCTATTGTTGTGTGGTGGTTTTGGAATTCGAAGTAGCAAGACGGTTAATGTATTTTTGATGAATATAAGTTCTTAAGAAATTAAAAGGGTATTCATGATCTAAACAACATTGAAAAAATTCTTTTATATTATTGTATTTATCTATTTTGTGGGTAGTTAAGTTATCATTTCTAAATAAAAAATTCAAAATGATATTTCTGTAAATTGATATATGCAAGTTACTATTCCATACAGGAATTTTAATTATATGGAACTTAAACGAATCTCTTTTGTCAAAAATGTTACTGACTATATTATTGTTAATAAGATGCAAGTCTAAATCCAAGAATTCCACCATATTAGAGTTGAAGTTAGTTTTAAGGAGCTTGTGATAATCAGCGTAGGACGTAATATTTGGTTTGTATTCACTATTTTTACCAAAAATTATTAAACCATCTATATAACGATAAATCAAGTAAGAATCATTTACAACATGATCAATTTCAAAAAATGTAAATATAGGTTCGGTAAACAATTACTAGCTGGACCACCCTGAGGTAATCCTTTGATCTGTTTATAAAGATTCTGATCAAATGCAATGAAATGTTCTTTTAATACGAGGTTAACAAGAATATCAAATTTTTACTTTTTCATTGAAGTATATAATTCATATTTATCATAAATTAACTGTAGAACCTTAATCATATCGTCAATATCTATAGAATTAAAAAGGTCCTCGAAATCAAAGCCATGCATGGAAAAAATTAACTTATCCTTAGTAACTCTAGCAATCTCTAAATTATTATTATATATATATATATATATATATATATATATACTGCTGGACAATTGCTAAGGACGGATCACAAATTGCTATGTAGCATAACATTAAGCGAGGCATGAGGCCTAGTAGGATAAAATATAGTTGCCACACTGTTCAGACATTAGAATAAAGAATATTTATTGTTCTGGGAAGTACAAAAGCTGTGAAACATCTGAAAGAAAAAAATATGTTAATTTGATCTGCGTACGGAGAAATGGAACAATGCATCTAAAAGTCAGCAGGCACCTTAAAGAAAGGTATCAGTACGGGATATGTCCACCGTAGAGTGTGATGCAACATTCCACACGTCGTACCATACATTGCACAACATTATCCAGCAGCTGTTGAGGCAATTTAGCCCATTCTTCTGTGAGTGCACGGATGAGGGTGTTCTTGTTTGTCGGAGGATAGTTTCGACCAGCAACTTGCCTCCCCAAAGCATCCAACACATTTTCAATGGGGTTTAGATCTGGAGAACGCGCTGGCCATACGAGACGTTGAATACCCTCGCTGTCTAGACAATCCTGAACAGCGAGTGTTCGATGACATGTTGCGTTGTCTTCCATAAAAACAAATTTATCACCGACAGCACCACGGAAAAGACGAACATGAGGAAGTAGAACTTCATCAATGTATGGTTGGCCCGTCATAGTCCCATTCGCAAAAACGTGTAGGCGCGTGCGGCCATTGATCATGATGCTGGTCCACACCATGATACTGCATGTCGGATATCGGTCCTTTTCCTGGATATTTTCTGGACGATAAGCAGTACCACTCTCGCGCCAGATCAGTTGGCGTCTACAATCCGATGACAGACTGAACGTACTCTCATCTGAGAATAGTACGCATGCCCAGTTCTGTTCAGTCCAATTGTGATGCTCACGACACCATTCCAAACGGGCAGTACGGTGCTGTCTGGTCAATGAGACACACACAACAGGTCTCGTGCGTGTAGTCCTCCTCCCCTCAAACGTCTGGCAACAGTTTTTCGGGAGATCTGCTTTCCTGAGGCAGCAAGAAACTGATTTGCCACCTGCTGGGCTGTGGTGCGCCTGTTCCTTTTTGCTGATAGGACGATATATCTGTCTTCTGCAGGCTTCGTACTTCTAACACGACCTCCCCCGTGCCGTCTACTACACATTTCAGCAGTTTTAAATGACTTCCACAGCCGTGAAACAACGCTGTGAGCGATGTCGAACTCCCTGGCAACATCTGTTATTTTTCGCCCTTCTTCGATCTTTCCAATAATTCGGCCACGCATAAAATCATCTATGTGATGTCGGGAAGACATGCCAAAAATTTTAAGTTCGTCTATTAAATCTTTCCTGTAAAACTTTGACTTGAACAACAACTGTCCACACGCGTCAAAACCTTTAAAGCTCTTATGAACGCTATCACGTGATGAACAGACGTGGAAAAAAATTTGCATACTCATACTTCTTCTTATTAATATCCCGCACTTATTCTAATTTTCCACATTTTGCTTCCTTTCATTTTGTGGTTGCTATGGATGATAGTGTTATCCGTCCTTATCAATTGTCCAGCAGTATATAATATGATCAAATCTAATTGAGACCAATTTCAATAAGCGAACCGCCTAATCCTCAATTCTAATAAAGTGTAATCAATCCTACCTTATATTATTCCGTAATGCTATTTGTCTTTATCTGCAATAGGATGCAGCTTGACGGTTAACTTCTAGTCGAACACCAATATGTGTGTTTATCCACGACACGTAGAACTTAAATCTTGAACTACGAACTGCAATAATCATCAACTGCCACAACGCACATCAATTGTCTAACATTCATTTACATTGCCATTCCGCTTACTCTAAGATCCTATATTTAAAGTCCGTTTATTTTCATCTCTTCTTCACATCTCGTTTCTTGGATTTGGTTGGAAAAGAGTTGCCATTAATTCTGGCCCAAAGCACCCAAAGGACGTGTTAAAGAAAAGACGCGTAAGACGTCACAAAGTAACAGTCCAATACCATGCTTCTTAAGGAATAGTTATTTTATTCGGGTGGGAAAGGCAAGGATACTTTTGGGTAAGAGGACTGTTAGCAACCTCTGAGCACCTACTCCAGATCTTCCTTAGTATCAAGACAGGTATAAAATATTTAGTCTGTAAAGACGGAAGTTGATGAGTTTGGTTTGTTCTGTAAGTTCGGGAATTTTGACGGTAATTAAAATTTATTAGATATCCATAAGAGCTCCGATATGTATGTAATATATGTTGATGTTAGCCAAATAAATAAGTATTAGTAATTAAATTTTCAATTTTATAAAATAAACCAATTTTATTATCCAATGCTTTAGCAGCGCCACTTACTTTGTTATTGATGAGTTGTGACGTCTCACGCGTCTTTTCTTTAACAAGTCCTTTGGGTTCTTTGGGCCAGAATTAATGGCAACTCTTTTTCAACCAAATCCAAGAAACGAGAAGTGAAGAGATGTAAGTAATATAGAATAAATATAGGACCTTAGAGTAAGCATAATGGCAATAAGGGCAATGATGGCAATGTAAAGGAATGTTAGACAATTGACGTGCGTTGTGGCAGTTGAGGATTATTGCAGTTCGTGGTTCAAGATTTAAGTTCTACGTGTCGTGGATAAACTTATCGGTATTCGACTAGAAGTTAATCGTCAATCTGCATACCATTGCATATAAAGACAAGTAGCATTACAGAATACTATAAGGTAGGATTAATTACTTATTAGTATAATTGAGGGTTTGGCGGTTCGCTCATTGAGATTGGTTTGAATTATATCGTGTGTAGCGTATTGCGCCATCGTAGATTTTCTCATATTAATTATTATAATTATATTTGTTAAAAAAGTTTAAGTTGAATATCTTAATAAAGTCATATTAAGATAATGTATGATTCAAGTTCATACGTTAACCCTTCACCTCTAGCTCACGCTGATACTTCGAGGGATGTACTTCCAAGGGGAGGTACATCACAGAGTATACTCGTCATGTCTCGATTTCCGTGACACACATAGTTACTCGATCACAAACAGGGATGTCACTGTCAACTTGTTTAAAATAAACACTATTATCACTGAAATTGCATGAATGATGAATGTTTTTTTCTGTTTAAGATCATTGTTGTATCATTCTTCCAATAATATTGATTTACCAACAAAACTTTGCCTTACAAACTTTATTCATAAATAATGCTTTAATAAATTTTATGAATGAGAGAATTTTAATACCTGGTCACATTTTATCTCGTCTCGCTTATACAAAAGCTTCTAAATATATACTAAAATTTTCCAACACTGAAAATTATTCAAAAGATGTAAACTTAATGATAAAAAAAATCGATCTCCAAATCCATTAACTTTTATTTAACTCTTAATTTATCTCTTTTAAAACTTTTATAAGAAACTTTACATTTTTTTAAAGTTTACAGTAATTTCATCAAGTAAAAATATTTTTAATTCTTTGAATTGTCAATACAAGTGCCAATAAACCGATCTCTTTCCATTAAAGCCACTCCAGATGAAATTTCATATCTGGGGAGGTTCAGAGTTTATGGAAAAAAAAAACGGGGGGAAAAAAGAGAGAAAGAAAGGAACTAAAATTTTATCTGTAATACTACTGACAAGCGGAGAAATCAATTTTGATGGATTAGAACCGGTCACTGTGATCTTTCATGGACTTTGATACCAGTTATGTAACAAAGAACTGGGAAGAAAATCTAATTTATTTCTTAATATTTTAGTTAATGTCTTTTTTTTTCTTTTAGTTCTTTTATTTAATCTCATTGTTTTCTTTTGATTGATTTTAGAAAAAAAAAGAAGTGTAAACTTAATTCAAGAATTTTTTTTCATTTTTATATTGAAAAAAAAGGATAAAGTTATGTCCATGTTTATGAAAATTTAATTTTTGGTGTGATTTAATATATTACATATAAGCTAACAACGCTCTCATAAAAATATAGTTATCAGTTAAAAATATGTAAATATACAGTTTTGTTTTATCAATTATTAGCTTAGAACCCCATTTCTCAAATTGTGGAATGTGCCTCCTTAGAGGGGGCGTCATAAACCTACGTGGGGGACGCAAGCATATCGAAAACTCGAAATTTTAAATAAATGATTTTAAATAATAAAAAATTCACTGAAAGGAAGCAAAACAAAAGACATTCTGTGATATAATAAAAAATAAAATACATATTCACACTCATATAAGATACTTATAAATGAATCAACAGTGCAAAACATATTTAATAATTTATCAATATTAATCTGAAAACAAGTTTAGTGATTACTAATGACTCGCATAAAGGCTTGTCATATATAAAAAAATATTTACATAACTTAATATTTATCTTGACCATTTGTGTGGATTATAATTAAAATAGTTTTAGCGTCGAAGTACTTTATTATTGCATTCAATACATAGTTGTTGTAAGAAGGGGACGCGATGAAAATTATGTCTGAAAATTGGGTCGCCAATATTGAAAGCTTGAGAAGCAATGACTTAGAAACCTGGTAATGAATGGAAAATAAATAGTTCAGTAAGTATTGTTATAAGTAAAATGTTACCCCAAAAATACTGAGTATTTTTAAATAAAATCCTAAAAGTCTATATATTTATATTTCTTTATTGTTAATGGTATCCTTACTATACCTTCAAACAATAAATAAATTAAGTTATAGGGATAATTCCCTTATTAATATCGCTCTAATTATATGATTTAGAATTGTTTACATATGTTTTATAGGGAAAGTATAATTATATTTCATTTTCATGAATAATATTGATAAAATATGAGAAAAACACTTTTTTTTGCTTTGTTTTTAGATTAAATGTAGTTTAATTAAAATAAAGCAAAATGCATAGCAAATACAGATATGAGTTTCAGAATGGTGCTGGACATGAAGTACGTTGAAAATTTGTATTCATAATAATTGCACACTTCAATTTAGAACAGAAATTCAAAAACATAATTAAAATAATTGGTTATCCAAATACTTTATAAAATTTAAAATGAAATTTAAATACATTATACAGAAAGAAATAATTCAAAACCTCTGAGAAACAAAATGTTATACAATTTATTCCTCCATTTAAAAATCTGTTTTCGAATAAGAATTTTTATAAATCAAGTAGGGCATTTCATCGGGTTAAGAAATGTATAAAGAATACAGTTTGAAAATGTGTGAGCTACCTTTACCAAAATTAAAACAGAAAATACGATATTTTTTTTTATTTATAGGCATTTGAAAATTTACAAATTAAAAATAATTATAAATTTAGAACAACCAGCACTTCTCCGAGATAATAAAACAAATTGTCTGAAAAATATGCTTAATTAATTGTTTTAAATAATTTATCAGTCAAGGAAACAACTTGATGAAATGTATGAGCTACCTTTTTTATTTGATAATTGGTAATTTTCATTTTAATTCTCTGATTTCTATCACACTTTGTAACAAATTACGGTTATATTATAGAAAACAAATATTAGCATTAAATCAAGAGACAATTACGTCTTGCTTTTATCACAAGATATACCAAGATAAGTAGCAAGTAAAAAAAAGGAAAACAGTTTAATTTTCTCAAGATAAATCTCGCAGTTTTAATACTGAATATTCTGAACTAATTTTCAACACACATTTCCGATTACACATATAAATTAAAACAATATAACAATATCATCAAGATTAAAAAATATACAAGCTTTTTATTAACGTTAAATAAATCCTAAGAAAAGTTGAAAAGATATTCGCATTTATTATAACTTTAAAGAACAGTATCCACGAAATATAAATTAGAAATGGCAATATAATGATAAAAACACCCATGCTATACCATAAAAACTCAAAAAATATTATACATTATATTATGAAATAAAGATCAAAATAACCCTGTTTATGTTTATTAATGTAAAAAATAGACTGTCATTGAACCAAACTAAAAAGAATTTTCCTACCATACATAAATTTGACTGAATTTAAAGTTATACATTTATTTTATCCTGCCATTTCTACATAACTGTTTTAATCAAATTATTAGATATAATTAATAATTAAGTGATAATATATATATATAATCCAACTTATTAGATATAATTAAATTCACAGGAAGTCATAACCTATTTACTCTATAACATGAAAATTTAAAAAAAATTTTTTAACCATTTTTAAAACAAATTCTAAATAAGATATATATCTCTAAAAATTTTGAATAATTAATTCTTATATATATGTTTATTTGTTTACTTGTATAGGATACCTAGACTAATATATTTACTGAAAAAAATTATATATATACAATAAATAGTGTTTTTTTTCCAGGTATAGAAGTTTAAGCTGGCATTACTTTCCACGATGGTGACCAATTTAACAGCTGTCAAGTGATTTATTCTCAGTTTGGTTTGGCAATTCATCAAAACGATCATCAAGCCAGGCGTAGATTCGTCGAATGGGCCCAAAACGAGATTGCCGTTGATCCCGATTTTCATAAGCGAATTTTGTTTAGCGATGAAGCGCTTTTCTGGTTGAATGGCTACGTCAACAAACAAAACTGCCGCATTTGGAGTGAAGCTAATCCACAAGTGTATGTCGAAACACCGTTACATCCAGAAAAACTGACTGTTTGGTGCGCTTTTTGGGCTGGTGGAATCATTGGTCCGTACTTCTTCAAAAACGATGAAGGTCACAACGTTACAGTCAATGGTGATCGGTATAGAGCCATGATTACTACCTTTTTCATTCTTGAATTGAACAATCATGATGTCCAGGAGCTGTGGTTCCAACAAGATGGCGCAATATGTGACACAGCTCGTGCCACAATCGATTTATTGAAAGACACGTTTGGTGACCGCCTAATTTCACGTTTGGGACCTGTGAATTGGCCTCCAAGATCTTGTGATTTAACACCGCTAGACTATTTTCTGTGGGGCTATGTAAAGTCATTGGTCTATGCGGATAAGCCACAAACACTTGACCATTTGGAATACAACATTCGCCGTGTTATTGCCGATATACGGTCACAAACGTTGGGAAAAGTCATCGAAAGTTGGACGTCCAGATTTGACTACATCGGAGACAGCTGTGGCAGTCATATGCCAGATATCATATTTAAAATGTAATGCCACAAGATTATCTTTCGAATAAAAAAAAATCCATGTCAATCGAATAATACATCGTTGTTTTATTGCAATTTAAAGTTCTATACCTCTAAAAAAAACACCCTTTATATTTACTGAAAAAAATTATATATATACAATATAAATCTGCATCCTTTGAGACGCACGATTGCTAATGAGTATTCAAAGCAATTTCATTTAAACTCCTCATAAAGCATTTATGCGAAATTCATTAAGGCACTAATGTATACAATTGTTTACCTTTAAGATAAGAACTACTAATAGATTGAATTTAATTCCTGAATTAGGTAAACAAATCCAACAAGCTTCCCACGAAGTAGAAAACAAAAACCAGTAATAAAAAAGTATAAAAAACAAGATTGAATAACTGAAAAGGAGATGATTTTGTGTCATTAACACTAGCTCCCCTTCTCATGTTACTCGAAAATAAATAGAAGCAACTCTACAAATTGCGGTTAAACTTTGATTTTTTTTGTAAAGCTTTTTTACATACTATTAAATCAGGAAAAATAATCATCTTCTTATTTGATCTTATTTATGTTTCCCTTGGACAATGATGTCTCCTTCAAAATGACTCCATGGAGACACTGAGAAAGAAATAAAAGTCTTGATAAGAGGTATGGAGCAGAGCAGTAATTATTCATTTATATATATATATATAATATATGTTATTTATTTACCACTAGACTAGTCATTATAAAGAGGGAAATAAATATGGGGAAATAAAGAGTAATGCATTGAAATACAATCTAGGAATCTTTTTGTTTTGTCAAAATTGTTTTCGAGAAAAATCACTAATGTGCAAAATAATTTGCAAATCCATTATTAGTTTTTATGTGTTAGAAGTATGTTATTGCATTAGACTATTAACTGTTTTAAATTTTGATAAACAATTTTAAAACTTGATGAGTAAAACTAAAAAAGGTTTTACATTTTTCTTTTAAAATATGTTTGTAACTGAGACTCTCTAGTTCATCAATAAGCTCAAATATCTTTGTTTTTCTGAAATTTCCCTAAAATTAATAAGTTGATTAATAAAAGTGAAAGTTGTGTGATTATGCTCAATTTATGACAAATGTATAAAAACAGTTGCCCAACCTGTATTTAAAGTAAAACAGAATTACATGTTAAAATTATCACAGTTTATTTGAAGATGAAGAGAAATATCTCGTAAGTTCAATAGGTTTATTTTTTCAACGTATCCCTTTTCAATTCGGAAGTTCATATTTTAGTTTAGTTGTTAATCACAAAAATGTAAATATAAAATATTACATTTATCGAACGTATTGTAATTAATTGATAAAAAAGAATTTAGAATAAATTGCATCAGATATTTTTTTTATTTCTAGCAATTAAAAATAGACTTTAGAATCAAAAATTTTGTGAATTACTCCTTTATTTTTATTTATAATTTCCTTTTTTATGTAATCATTAATTTCTTCTATTCTTTAAAAAATACTTATTTGATTTTAAAAAAATAAAGGATAAAATAAAGTCTAAAACCAATAAAAATGTAAAACATTTTAATCTCCACTCATGTATGTGCCTATGATGAGCTTATAACTTTATGATAAATTCAAATTTTTATATCAGCCATCATTTATTAAATGGTTTACTAGTTAATAGAGCATTAGACTGGTATTTGAGGAATAAAAGTTCAGTAATTTTCATCATTTAGTAATTTGAAATTCCATTCCATGTTCTTATCTTATGAATAATAAGGTTGATACCCATTAAATTGAGCTGGATTCACGGTCTTTTTTATGGTTTGAAGTAGAACAAAGTTTCTAGTACGGTACTTTTTAAAGAAAGAAATACCATCTTAAGAAAAATCCTCATAATCTATTCATGATTCACATATATAAAATGATATACATATGTGTCTGGAAGTAGTTTCTACATATGTGAATACTATAAAACTATCAGCTATTTGTTGAAAAACATTTATAAATCAAATGGTTTTTTTCTTTTCAAACATACTTTTCCATGTTTAGATAATGTTAGTCTTTAAAGAATCGCTTTTTTAGGGGAATATTTCTCAATTAATATTTTGTTTTTCATTTTAATTTCAAGAATTGTATTTTTTATATAGATAAAGAACACAATTATTAAAATTTTGAAGGAAAAATGATGAAACATTCATTAATTATAAACAAATTTGTGTGTTTGTTAACATTTTCTATACGTGAATATACATGTGTACGTATATATATGTGCATATGTATACACATATATATATATATATGTGTGTGTGTGTGTGCGTGCGTGCGTGTGCGTGTGCGCGTGTGTGTGTGTGTGTGTATTCTTTATGTATTTGTATTTTGAAATTTTTGTGATCATGTTTTCTTTTCTTTCTTATTTTATAATTTTAATTGTTGATTATCTCCGTTTGCATGTGAGCAATCTTGTATTTAATTCTGTATCTGTTGTATTTGTATTCACTTTTTTTTCTCTCATTTTTCCCCCTTTTGGTTCCCATTTGTGCTTATATCCTTCTATATGTAACTTCAATTGTTTTGAGTATTGACTTACGTTTGTAAGCCTTGTGTTATACTTGTCGGCACACAAGGTGTCTGATAGAGTCTCAAAAAAATTATAAACAAATTATTCCCTGGCCCATATCTCCTTAAAATTTTCATACTAAAAAGAATATTAAAGATATTTTCAAAAATGTGCTTTGTGCAAAAATGAATAAAATTCCTAACAAAAATTGTCCTGTTGTTTCTTCAAAATTTCCAAGCTTAGGGGAAAAAACTAAAAATTAGAGAAAAGACAAATAAAGGAAATAAATAGTTCAAACATCATCGGTGCCATCCTAAGCCAATAAATGATTCTTCTTTGCCTTGACTTTTTATAAAAATACAAGAGTATCACTTTTAACTCTTAATTGTTTTTTTATAAAATGTTCAAATTATAATTCTTTAAGTGAAAAAAAGAAAGCAAAAGTATCTTACCTTAAACCCCCACTTGATTTTTTTTCCTTATAAAATGCGCCAATTAGTTTTTTTAAAAGTTTTTAAATATAACTATTGTAACAAAAATTAATATTACCATTACAATAAATGATTAAAGTATTCTTGATTTTTTTTCTTTCATTTGAACTATTTCAAAAAAGGAAACAAATAAATCCCACATTTCTCTTCCATATAATAAATCATACAAAAAATACCTCTAGATTCAGGCAAAAATTCACTACTATTTTAAAAAGTGTTTAAATATAAATTTAAATATTCACGATTTAGGTCCAAATAGGAAGACTCTCTCTTCGCTGTGTGTGCGTGTGTGTGTGGATCCCATTCTCCAAAAAACATCTCAGAATCCAAATTCCATGCCTTGAAGCCCCGCCCACTGGCTCGTCACAACTCGCCCAATAGCCCTGCAGTACATCTTTAGCATGATATTCCAACTTCGTCGTTTCATCTAATAGACCTTTGCCAGATGTGGGTTTGAGGATTCTCAGTAACCCCTATGCCCGAAGACATTTCCTAAGATTCCTGAGATTTAGGTCCAATGTAATTGATTACATTGGAGATTTATGTACGAGGGAAAGTCAAAAAGTAAGATGACTTTTTAAATTCCTCTTTCCATAGTTTGGCAATGGTGCTAGTATCAGGCGTTGGATAAGGGTCAGTCGGCAACACGTCTTGCAACATGTCACTTGTCTTCCTTCATAGTCGTTGAGGTCTAGCAGACCGTTCAAAATGAGAGCTAAAATGTCGATCTACCACCAAGGACGACACGGATTCGCCTGCGGAAATTATTTGTTGTATGCAGGCGCAGTATGGTAACAGCTATTTATCACGAAGCTCTATCTACGAATAAATACAGATATATATAAATTGTAGTAAATGCTGTATATTAGAATGCATTAAAAACATTATTACATAAAAATATCCATAATTAAGCACTAATTATCCATTTACACAAGGGGCTGCGGTAGCCCAGTGGTTAAGGAATCCAACCATGGCAGGCATGTCATGAGTTCGATCCCAGTACCACCAAAGACCCGCCGTGTAGGGCAGCGATGCACGTTAAATCTGTCAAGAGCTGAAACGTCATCCCGTTGGTGTGGTGTGGTAGTTAGGAGAGGGGGTTGCCAGCTCAGGTGTCGTCCACGTCACTTGACCATGGTTCAAAATTACGTGGTCCGTCGCCAAAAGCCCTCGTGTAGCTGAACAGTGCGACGTTAATATTAACTCACTCACTCCATTTACACAACTAATGTACAAAAAGTTTCAATAAACCTCGAATTAACTTTATATATGTAAAAGAGAAAAAAATGATTCACTCGCTCACACTTATCACAACAGCTGCCAAGCTATTAGACCTACATTTATGAGATTTAGTAAAAATGTTATCTTTCATATAGAGATCCGTTAAGAACATGTTTTTTGTAAATATAAAAAATAGGATTGCGAGGGCTTAGGAGGAATTATATAGATAAACATTCCCGTTTTTGAACTATTAAACTTGCATGCTTGAAATTTGACTAACAGTTTCTTTTGTTGAGTAGAGATGCAATAGGAATGAATTTTATGGAAATCGACTCAAAAGAGGGATAAAAAGTTTTTAGATTAAAAAAAAACCTCGTTTTGGAGTATTACACCTGCAGACTTGAAATTCGGTAAGCATACTTCTTTTCTGTTGAGTAGATGTCCACTAAGAATGGTTTTTGCGGAAATCGACTATCAAGAGGGGTCACAGAGTTTAAAAAATGAATTTACTTTAGCTTTAGAAATAAGTCCGTTTTAAATTAAGAGGCGAATTCTCTAATTTAAAGAAGAATGTTTTTCAATATGTCTGAAAGCTTATTGTTAAGCCATATATGTGACAAATCTATACGGAACTTTATCACTAACCTTCTGAGTCGTCCTTTTTAGGGAAATTTAATTCCCTACCTATTTTCAATCAACTCCAAAAAGCGGACAGGATTCCTTGTTATGCAGATTAGATAAAGTATTTAAGTCAAACGGAATAGTAAAATCAGAGCAGTAGGAGATAGAGATTGAAGCAGAAAGTTATAGGGAAGTTAGATTGAAGATTTCTTGTTGGATGATTTAATCTCAGATAAAAGCTGAGCTGAGCTGAGCTGAATTGCAGTGTGGTAAATATTAATCTTATTATTGCGAATGAAATTAAAATTAAATGTTCAATAAGAACATAGAATATAATTCTGGGATCTCTTATCGTGGTAATCTCTGCGTGATCGTTATTTAATTGTTAATTAATTGGATCATTAATTAAGTTAATTTAAAGGATATTACCTTTAAAACCTCATAATACTAGTTAGATATATTTGTTAATAAGTATTTGATTCTATTTGGGTAAGATAACCAAATAAAGAAAGTTGTTTATAAAAATGGCTACTGGTTCTTATCTGAATCCTATTTATTCTCGTTCTCAAAGTGAAGTCCAAGGAGACCTTCACATATATACGAAGACAACTCAAAAAGTAAAGGAACTTTTATAATTTCTCTTTCCAAGGTTTTGCAACAGTGCGATGCGAACCAGAATGAGGGGTGTTCGGCAACACTTCTATGCAACGAGTCACTCGTCTTCTCTCTTAGTCTTTTTGGGGTAGCTGACCGTTCAACATGGCAGCTCCATTGTCTATTTGTACCTAGGGGGAAATGAATACAGTGATTCACTTTTTGCTTGAAAAATGTGTGAAACCTTCCAAAATTATTCGTTGCATGCAATTGCAGTATGAACATAGCTATTTATCGCGAAGCAAGATCTACGAATGAATAGAGCACTTCAAACAGGGAAGAACTTCTTTATTTGACCACGAAAGTTCGGACTGTCCATCAACGTCAAATACTGAGGGACGTCGTTGTTGAGGGTATATTGATTCAAGGGATGGCTAGTATCCAGCACAAGTATCACACCTTACGCAAACAAAATACGAATCACTGCCCTGCTTTCCTCCTTGGTGCAGATCGACAATGGTGCTATCATGTGTAACTGTCTGCTACATTCCAACGACTACGAGGAAAGGCAAGTGACATATTCTATACAAATGTTGCTGATTACCTCTCATTTAGCGCTGGATACTAGTATTGTTGCCAAACCTTGTAAAGATGCATTGCAAAAGTCGACTTACTTTTTAACTTACCCAAGTAAATTGCACATAATCTATCCTTTATATGCATACGCTCATTTTACGTCCATTTTAAATCACAGAATATTTCATATAAAATTCCTTTTATTTCATCAAGATCGAGTAGAAAAAGGTAAATTTGACTAGAGGAGTCTGTCATTTCAAGAGACAAATAAGCTAGCAGATTCTCAGTTAGGAACATTCAAAATTTAAAGTAATTACGGCAGAAATTCAGAAACCCCTAAGTAGATATTAAAAGACATTTATCACAAATTCAAGTCGTTAGGTTCATCTGGAAAGAGATATTAAGCGAAAATGTTATTTCTGCTATAACGAATCACATTATAGAGAACTGATATTTCCGTCAAGTACAGAGCCATCTTCTACGGCTTTAACATTGCTTCTAAGCGAGACATTTATAAATAAACAAGATCCCTTTTAATACTATTATCTTATTAATAATATCAATGATATAAAATTCCGTTTATCCTCTACTTGTTAGTTAAATTGGATGGAAATACCAATGACAAAACAAGGTAAGAAAGAAACTATCATTACTTAAAAGACTAAGTTTACATTTCTATTGTTCCTTCTCTTTAACAACGATGTATCTCTCACTCACAAATAGAGTTGTCTAAAAGTATATGTTACAAGGTAGGAGTTTACCATATCTTTATTCTAAGGCTGCATTACTCTCTTACTTTAGTTTATGAATACTAATAACAAGGAGGCTTTATTGAATATGACAAAAGGTCCTCGTTGATTCAAACCCCTTATTATGTCGATAAAAGTCTATTTTAATATTAACACCGAATTTACAGAAATTTATTTTACTAAACTAAAAGGTAAGCCCTCTTCTAATTTTAGCCCAATTAAATTGGATGCTATAAGGTTTTAATGCAAGAACGTTTGACACCAAATAAGATTCTTGCATTTGTTACACAATTTCGAAAATTAATTTGACTTTATTTTAAAAAATGAGAAAAAGATTCAAATTATTTTTTTTTTTCTGGTTTTTTTGTATAACAGAAGAAATAACTTCATAAAACTGAAAGTAATAGAATCAAGGCCCATTTTTATTTTTATAACCAATTATTTGTTTTTTCAAAAACACATAAGTATTCAGGCCTAAGGTAAAATATATTCTGTCCGGTTTTATCAACCTGTAAGGTTTAATATTTTTTCCACACACAAATCTCATAAAAAATATTTCTTTTTTCCAATCCTACCTAAGCAAATTATGAGTGATAATTATTTTCTCCATATTTTCTCTACTTCTTTAAGTTCTATTCATGCATCGGTTTGTAAAAACACCGATGCACTTTCTATGACTGAATAAAAATATTTACATAAATGATACTTTCAATTTTATGAAAACCTCAGCTTCAAATAATTTATATTTGAAATTCAAACCGCAGTATGAGAGGCCAAAAGATTAATGATTTCAAAGGTATGATAGTGAGAGAAACGATAATTTTGCATCAGTTAAAGCATCAGTTTAAAATATTCTAAACAACAAACAAATAAAGAATGCATTATGTTGGCTTAGACAATTATTAATTAAAAAAAACTTTAAGTAATGTATATGCTGTGTAAAATCGTTAAACTTTTTATTCTGAGTAAGTTTTTTAAATTAACACTTATCTAATGTGTAAAAATACTTCGGTTACATTAAAAAAATATTTCAATAAATTATAGGTAATTTTAATTTTTATATATATATCAGTAGTCACCCACTCATTTCCATGCTTATAGGAGGCGCTGCTATTCGTTTAGCAAACTGTATAACTTGTAAATCAGAGTTTCTTAAAGTGGGAGGTATGCTAATCCTACGTGGAAGGCACGAGCATATCGAAAATAAATAATTATTTTTTTAAAAAAATCCTTAAATTATTTAAAGAAGCAAAAAAAAGGCATTCTGGCATAATAAATAACATACATATTCACTCTGATATAATACATCTACAAATGTACAAAAACTGCACAATCTATTTGATAATAAATTTATCAATACTATAAGTTAAGAATAAGATAATTATTAGAAACTTTTATAAGCTTATAATATACAAAATTGTATAAAATTTTTAATACTTATCTTGATAATTTTTACGGCATATAATTAAGATTGTATTGTATCTATAACACCTAAGTACATTATTGTTGCATTTAGCACATAGTCTTTACATGGTAGGGTGATAAAAATTATGATTGATTGGATCGCAAACATTGTACATTTAAGAAACACTGCTTTAAATAGTTATCACTATGAAAACTAAGGCAGTTTTGTATTAATTTTGATGAATTCCACTAATGCATGACTGTAGCAATTTTTGTGGTGCATTTTGAGTTACGCTTGTCCTGTTTGGGTATATGCAGCAAATTGTATAATGTTGAACTTCTTGAAAATCTCAAAATAAAATATTAAGGATTATTTTACATGCAAACATGTACACTGGAAATTCCGATATTCACAAATCTCTTAAAATTCTCACCTTTAAAAATTACATTAAGAAACTTACTACAAAATATTGTTTCATTCCTTACCACTTATAAACAATATACACTCAGGAACATTGAAAATAGCGACCCAAGAAGAAAGCATCGGATTCAAATGAAATTTAATACACATAATGACACAGATGAGAGATTCACTTGATCTCAAAACAAGACAATTAAACGAATACAGCGTGTGCAACGACACAAATACTGGGCAACTTCAATAGCACATTGGACCACCTCCAGCTGCAACACATGTCGCCACACGGTCTGGCATTGAGTTGATTAGACACCTTATGTTGTCCTGAGGCAGACGGGCCCACAAATCTTGAACAGCCAACTCTAAATCATGTACAGAGTGACACGATGGCATCTGTCGTTTAAGCTGATCCCACACGTGCTCTACAGGGGGGACAAATGGGGGGAGCGTGTCGGCCATGCAAGAATCTGAAACTGACGTAGGAAGTCTTGCTGTATGTGGACGAGCATTATCTTGCTGGAAAATTGCCCTTGGGAGACCATTTAGGAAAGGTCCTACATGGGGTCGAAGAATATCATCAACGTAACGTTGGCCCGTTAAGGTTCCACGCATCACAATTAAAGTGGACAGGCTATCATAGGCTATGGCACCACAGACCATTACACCAGCTGTGTGGGCAGTGTGACGTAGAACAGTGTAGGGGAATTGTACCGCTCACCAGGGCGCCTCCACACCCGTACTCGGTTATTATCTTTCTCCAAAACAAACCGGAATTAATCACTAAACACAACCTTTTGCCAATCTTCAACATTCCACATTGATTTGAATTGGCACCACTGTAGACGCAGTTGCCAATGTTCCGGTGTTAAAGGGAGTGCACGGAAAGGGCGCTTGGATTTAAGATTTGCTTCTGAAAGGTGTCTGGAAATTGTTTGTGGAACAATTGCTACGGCTACGTCTGCTCGTATCCTTGAACGAGTCACTGTGGGGACCACAAGTGCTTGCCGCACGATCCTTCGATCCTCTCTCCTTGTGGTCTTCCTGGTCTTTCCGGACCCGGTTTACCGCGCGTGGGTACCTTCTCGTGTCCACTGCTCCCAGCAATTTACAACGGCACGCTCCAAACGATCCACCAGGCGAGTAACACGGCGTGTTTACCAGCCTGCAGTTTTCACCCCGATGATCAAGCCTCTCTCAAACTCGCTTAACTGTGAAAAATGTCTTCTAACACGTTTACCTGGAATTTTTTTCTTACCAGAGTCTTCCTACAATCGGCGGGTATTCGTCACGTTTATGAATCTTTGAATTTGCGCTGGCTTATATAGCATCCTCTTTCTGATTGTAGCGCCATCTCGGAATGTATGAGCATGCGTATTGCCACAAAACTTGGATTATTTGCATACCACATTATGCTGCGCTTATTTGAAAAGTTTCGCGATTGTAAAGGAGAATTCTCCTTTACTCATACAAATCCCATAATGTTGAATTTCTTCATTTTCTGATGGCAAATGATTTTCTAAATTACTAAATCTTTCCTTTAAACTAAACGTTAAAAAGTTAAACCTACAATTTTAAGTTCTACACAGCACCCACACAGGCAAGATTTTGAAAGGTTATTTTTATAAAAACTTCAGAGCAGCCAAATCCAGAGCCATCACATTCTCGACAATAGCAAAGCCATATCAACTTCAGGACTCACTTTTCCCCACTTGGACTCTGTCTGCAAGCACCGCTTAGCCATTCCTCCTTTCCCCTTTCATTCCACCAGTCAGGTAACTTCCTATCCACACAAGACTGCCCCTTTCGTCAGACACCAAAAAACACTTTGATATGGGATGTAGGTTCACTTCGTGAGCCTGTTGCCCTATGACATCAAGCGCATCTAATACACAGCTGTAACTCATTTCGATTAGCGTTCTTTGAGCTTTTCTCACCCACTAAATCTATTTTCAAAACCTGGTCTTTGAACTTGAGTCCTTGGAGAGTCTTATAATTAGCATCAGGTTTTTCTTCTGAGGGAAATCTTATAAAAACATACCGGTAGGGAACAGTTTTAAAGTTAAGAGGCATGTACACATCCTTAATATCAGAAGGTAGAGCTTTCAACTCATCTGAAGCCACATCAGTAGGCAAATTTCCAACAGGGAGTGATTTGATATCGATTTTTCCTTTAGTTTCATTATTTTAAGCGTTACTTTTTGGATCACCTTTTCACCCTCATAATCTACTTTCAAAACCTGAACTTTTAACCTTTTCTTATGAACAAATCGATGTCAGAGATGCCCGACTTCATCACAAGGTGTTCCGAAAAGAAATGCAAGAAATTCCACCCGTGTAAGAGGTTATAAGATATTCCGTTAAACCCATGTAAAAACTCTTGACGAAACCAGGAGAATAGAAACGTCAGGCTGCAGCATCGACGGATAGTGACTTTAGCACAGCAAGAGATTACAGACATTCAAAAACAGAATTAATTAGAAACTGTATCCAGGGCAAAGGAACGCAGACAGGGACATCTGATAGCATAAGCAGCATCGAAAACAGCAGCATCAAAGGCATTCAGCGTAAATAAGATATTAAATGCAATGAGAAATAACGCAAAAGTAATGATTATCTTATAAAAACAAAATTTCCTATGTAATTTTTTCACAATACAGTTAGTATTTAATTAGAAGGTATTATTTTTCAAAATAACCCCATACTATGAATACTTTACAGGGTGAGTATAAATGATGGACCCGATTTTGAAGAATCATATTATTCAACTATTGCACATTTTACAATAAGTTATATATGAATGTAAAAATAAATTTAACAAGTTTTTTCTATTGCAAATGTTCGATGTGTGACCCTATTGTCATGTGGCATACGCCCTGTTCCATACTTGTAAACGCGCCTTTGGTGACGGAACACCTTTCTTGGCGCACTCTGTAATTTCGCCTACTTGGCAACCCTACTAATTTCAACGAGTCTTCGCATGTACTTTGATGATAATAAGCGCATCTCTTTTTTGTCCACTCTCTCTAAATTTTCTTACGCTATCTCCTCACATTTGATCCTTAGTGACCCGGAGGTGTTCCTGAACCTATGGATTTAAGGATTTAAAATAATCGAAAATTCTTCAAAATTATTTCATTGGATTATGTCGGACATAACTACGCTAAATCGCAAACGCAGCGACATCAAAAGCCAGCTAACCAAACTCAATAATGTTTTCACAGAAGGACAAAGCAAAATGGACATTCCTGAGCTTCAAGCTCAGTTGGACTCAGTGCTCAATATAAAACAAAAATATGAAGCGCTCAAAGAAGAGTATTACCGCATTTCCAAAGAAAAAGAATTCCAGAAAGTGGAAGCATCAATCTACGAAGTTGATGACGACATTCGAAAATTAGAGGTAAGTCTCTCACACACACACACAAAACCTCTATTTATAAATTAAAATCTATAAAAATACAGAATGATACCGATAACTACATTAATAATGAACACTCGAAGAAACCGCTCATTAAACTTCCGAAAATTCCACTTCCTTATTTCAGTGGAAAAATTGAGGAATGGAGCTTGTTTAAAACGCAATTCAATAGCATAATTAGTGAAAATGCTGAACTTTCTGAAAATGAAAGATTGTATTATTTAAGAGGATCTCTGAAGGGAGAAGCAAAAATCGTGTAAACCGCAGACGTTACTTTTCATTCTCTCTTTAAAGCTTTAGAGCAACGGTACGAGAACAAAAGATTAATGGTGAACTGTCACATATATAAAGAACATTTTAAATATACAACCTCTAAAACATGAATCAGACAAGGATCAACGCTACGTATTGGACACAATTTTAAAAAATCTCATGTCATTAAAAATATTAGAATTTGAAAGAGACAAATTGTCGGACGCGTTGTTGTTAAATATCATTCTTGATAAATTAGATCGAGACAGCCGCAAACAATACGAATTAACATTAAAAGACAACAATGTACCTGAATTTGACGATTTTCAAATTTTAAACAACATTTCATCTAAATTTAATAACGAGAGATCAAAATCCTTTTTTGTAAAAACAGATAAATTTTCAAAATTCTGTGTTGCTTGTAGAACACAAATACACCCACTTTATCACTGTAACGCATTTAAGGAAATGAAATTATCGGAAAGGTTGGATTTAGTGCAAAGAAACAAGCTATGCAAAAGCTGCTTATCTGAGCTTCACCCCTTAACTAGATGTAACTCTAAAAGTTCGTGTTTCGTATGCAAGAAAAAACTAGATCATCATACATTGCTGCACAAATATTCCACGCCGACTAGTCATAATTCAGCAAACGAAGTAATGATCCAGGCGCCTACACACTTTCAGGAAAGAAATCAACAGACTAATAATTTAAAATCTATTGAAACGCAGGCGCCAGTTGGCTCGACTTCTGCGTTTCTCTTTTTTGTAACGGGAATAAAAGTATTCTAATAAACACAGCGATAGTTTATGTGAGAGACACTTATAGAGAATTTAAAGCATTGAGAGCTGTTCTGGATAGCGCTAGCGAGTCATCATTTCTCTCTTCAGCTGCAGCACATATTTTCGGTTTAAAGAGAAAAAAGAGTGAACATTCCAATTTGCGGTTTGAATGAAACGTCATTAAATGTAAAGAAAAAAGTGACACCTGTTTTATCGAATGAAAATAACGATTCATTTTGGGAGATAGATTTATTAATTGTTCCGAATATTGCAAATCTTACACCTTCTAAAAGACTAAATATTTCGAACTTAAATATTCCCAGGCAAGTTAAATTAGCATATCCATCTTTTCATATCCCCCAAAGGATAGACGTTCTGTTGGGTTCAGAACTATTATTTTCATTTTTAAACAACGATAAAATAAAAATTGCAGAAAATTTATTTTTGCAATCAAGTGTTCTCGGTTATCTTGTCTCAGGTGTTGTTTCAGATAATAATTTCTATAATACACCTAAAAATTGTTTTTCAACGAAGAACTTAGACATTCTTGATAAAACTCTTAAGCGCTTTTGGGAAATAGAAGAAATAGAGACAACCGAAGTTTACAGTGATGAACTAAAATATTGAAACGATCATTTTGAGAAAACGCATTTACGGAAACCGTATCAGAAATTCGTCGTTGAAATGCCATTCAAACTTGATTCTTCCGAGGGAATATTAGGAAATTCTAAGGCAATCTCTTCAAAAAGGTTAGATCAATTATGGACACGTTTAGAACGCGACCCCGCCATGCAAACGCTTTATTCAGAATTCCTCAATGGATATGAATTATTACAACATATGGAAGAAGTTAAGGAAGATTCAGATGTCGAAAACGGGTACTACTTAGCACATCACGGGGTGTTACGTCTATCGAGCAAAACGTCTCGTCTCAGAGTAGTCTTCAATGCTAGTGCAAAAACGTCTAGTGGACTTTCATTAAATGATTTACTGTGCAAGGGAGGAGTGATCCAGGAAGATCTATTTTCAATTTTAATTAGATTTAGAAAGTACGCATATGCATTCACAGCTGATATCAGACAGATGTTCCGGATGATTGAAGTTAATCCTTCGCAGACTAAGCTTCAAAAAATCCTATGGAAGAACAGTAAAACTGCACCAACTAAAGTTTATGAATTAAAAACTGTCACTTACGGAACCGCGTCCGCTCCATACCTAGCAACAAGAGTTTTACAACAACTTGCTCAAGATGAGGAAAAGGACTTTCCTTTAGCTTCAGAGGTACTACTCCAGAATTTTTACATGGATAATTGCCTCTCCGGTGCTTCAGAACTTAGCGAGTTTGAAAAACTTAAATCAGAATTAACGCAGCTACTCCAACGAGGAGGCATGACGCTGCACAAATGGTGTTCCAACAAGGTTCCATCCACAGAGCTTCGAGAATTTTCGCTTGACCGTAGTTCTGAGGAAGTAATGGTCAAAACTCTCGGTATGTTTTGGGACAGTTCAGGTGATTCCTTCACGTGCAAAGTAACCACCAGTACAGACTGCAACTACACCAAACGAGACGTGCTTTCGCAAATAGCCCGAATTTACGATCCCCTCGGACTTCTAGGACCTGTCATTGCGAAAGCTAAAATATTTATGCAACAACTGTGGTTGTTGAAACTAGACTGGAATGAGACACTACCTCCAGATGTGTTCACACATTGGAGAAACTTTATTCAAACTCTAAAGGACATCGAATCCATCCATGTTCCAAGATGTTTTCTGGTAGTTCCCACAAAATTCGTAGTGTTAAACGGATTTGCAGACGCTTTTTCAAAGGCTTATGGAGCAGTCATTTATGTCAAAACTAATGAGACAACCAATCAACTACTCTGTAGTAAATCACGATTAGCACCAATCAAATCCATGACGATCTCCAGATTGGAGCTCGGCTCTTGCCTACTTCTCGCAAAACTTATTCACAAGGTGAAAGCTGCATTAAAAATGCAAATAAATTCTGTTAATCTATATTCAGACTCAACCATAGCACTTGCATGGATAAACTCTCCATCTAACCTGCTCAAGACATTTGTTAGCAACAGAGTTTCTAGAATACAGCAGCTATCAAGGGACTTCCAATGGCAACATGTTCCTTCTGAGCTCAACCCCGCTGACCTAATTTTAAGAGGACTCGGCGTCTAGACCCTTGCAACCAGAGCACTGTGGTTTAAAGGACCGGACTTCTCTAAATTAAGCTTACCTTCTCATCGGACTGAGCAAAATTCTAGTGACTTAACTGATCAATTTTATATTAATGAACTTAAGCCAGTTCCCAAATTAACTTTGTCTTTAAACAATGACTCTAAATTTTTAGATGAGTTACTTTCTATCACTAATGATTTTTTTAAACTAATCAGAATTTTAGCCTTTATTTTCAGGTTTTTTAAAAATTCAAAATCAACCGTTAAGGAAACTGGATTTCTTAAACAAAAGATGCGGAAAAATCTCTATTAAAACTTGTACAAGTAAAGTACTTTACAACGGAAATCGCTGCTATAAAAAGGGAAATGTCAGTTCCATCTACAAGTAAGTTGAGATTTCTTAATCCCTTCACAGATAAATCCGAAGGATTAATTAGGGTAGGTGGTAGACTAGAGCATTCTAATCTGAATTTTAATCAGAAACATCTAATTATTCTGCCAAATGGAAATAAATTAGTTAAACTAATATTTCAGTATTATCATAAGCGAGATTTTCATGTAGGCCCCCAAGCCCTTCTTAATACGGTTCATTTAAAATTCTGGCCAATTGGTGGTAGAAATGTTGCACGCAAGGTAGTTCACGAATGCTTAGAATGTTTCCGAAACAAGCCAGTTGTCGTAACGCAGATTATGGGAGACCTTCCTGCAGAAAGAGTTACTTCTAGTTCAACATTTTTAAATGTAGGAATCGATTTATGTGGGCCACTTGAAATAAAATATATGGGGCAGAGAAAGGGCACATTTCAAAAAATATATGTTGCTTTGTTCGTACGTATGGCAACAAAGGCTGTGCACATAGAGTTTGTCTCAGATTTAACTTCCGAAGCACTAAGAGCAACATTAAAAAGATTTTTTTGCGCGTCGTGGTAAAAGCTCCATCATTTTTAGTGACAATGCAACAAATCTTACTGGAGCTTCCGCAGAAATAAAACGTTTATATAAATTAATGATAGATAACGAAAACATTTCAAATATGCTTTCCTCCGAGGGTATCACTTGGAAATTCTCACCCACTACGGGACCCAATTCTGGTGGCCTCTGGGAGTCGGGCGTGAAATCATTTAAGTATCATCTAAAGAGAGTAGTAGGTTCCGCAAGACTAACACTTGAAGAGATTTTAACTGTAATAACTCAGATAGAAGGCATCCTCAATTCACGACTCCTCTCACCTTTACCTACTGACACTGACGATTTTCAAGTTTTGACACCAGGTCATTTTCTGATTGGAAAACCAATAAATTCCCTCCCAGAGCCTAACTTAACCGAAAGAAGGGACAATCTACTCAATAGATGGCAGAGAGTTCAATAAATGGTGCAGACCATATGGAAATTGTGGAAAAACAGCTATTCAAGCCACTTGCAACAGCGATCAAAGTGGCTCCTTAAAAAACAAAACCTAATTCCTGGTATGTTAGTTTTAATAAAGGACATTCAACTTCCAAAACTTACCAGTAGACCATAGGAAAAATAATTAAGGTTTATTCCAGGTCCAGATGGTAATGTCCGAGTAGTGGATATGCAAACCACCACGGGAATTTTCAAAAGGCCTATTTCTAAAATTTGTATTGTACCAATTGTAGATAATTTTGATTTAAATTGAAATGTATATTGTATCTGTTCAACTATTTTTATTAATTGTATTCATTATGTCAATTGTAACTATTGTGCTTCATTTTACATTTATATGTCGAAAGAGTGTTGTAATTATATATATTTTTTTTGAAACATTGCATATTTCAACGCCGAGCGAGATGTTCCGTACTTGTAAACACGCCTTTCGCGACGGAGCACCTTTTTTGGCGCACTCTGTAATTCCGCCTACTTGGCAACCCTACTAATTTCAATGAGTCTTCGCATGTACTTTGATGATAATAAACGCATCTCTTTTTTGTCCACTCGCTCTAAATTTTCTTACGCTATCTCCTCACACGCCCAATATGTAATCCAGCTCGTTTCAAACATTTTGTAGTATCACTCTATCAATGGTTCGTAATATTGCACAAATGCTTACTTGTCGTCTTCTGTTACCTGTTGTGTCCATTGAAAATAATACGGCTTGAAATTTATTTATTTTTTCGTAATACTTTCTCTACCATTCTGTGGGGCATTCCCAGTTTACAGGCGGCAACTCTGGTGGACTTCAAACAAAATTCTGCTTCACTCTTTCCAGTGCTTATTTCGAGACTCTGGGCCAAGTGCCGCTTTTCTTTTCATACCAGAAATCTGTTTTCTGGAATTAATGACACCATTGATGAATGCTCTTGTTAGTTGAAACTTCTTTTCCGTAGCGATTTCTAAATGCACGTTACACGGAATAAAAGAACCCGTGCATACTCTAATACGTCTGTCATTCTCAGTCATTGTCGCCATGTTTAAATTTTAGTCTCAGTGATCTTGAATGAGCTGTTGATTACAAAAGGGAAGAAAACGGTTTATTTCTATTTACATTCATGTATATTTCATTATAGTATTAGGTTGGGGAAAAAGAAATCCATTATTTTTGCATGAAATTCAAGACTTTATTTAACATGCTTCGGATTGACCAATTTGGGGCAAATACACACCATTTGTTGTGTAATGTGTTGCCATTTCAAAGTAGCTTCATAATGCCTCTCTCATAGATGTCTTGGTTCTTATTGGCGCAAAACTCTAGTAATCGATTTTCACAATCTTCTGTTGATCCCAATTTTTTATCACTCAGAAAGTTTTGAAATGCAAGAAAAATGTGGTAATCACTTGGTGCCAGGTTCGGACTATATGGAGGATGCATTAAAACTTCCCAACCAAGTTCTCAGAGTTTCTGGTAAGTCACTACAGACGTGTGTGGCCTGGCGTTGTCCTGATGGAATACAATACCTCTTCTGTTGGCCAATTCTGTCCATTTCGGGTCAATCGCAAGCTTCAAATGGTCCAATTGTTGACAGTAGAGATTTGAATTTAGTTTCTGGTCATACGGAAGCAACTCATAATAAATTATTCCTTTCCAGTTCCTCCAAATACACAGTAGAGCCTTCTTGGCCGTTAGTCCTGATTTGGCCACCGTTTGAGCTGCTTTACCGCGCTTTGACAACGATCGTTTTCGCCCAATATTGTCTTATGTGACCCCTTTCTCATCCCCAGTCACCATCCATTTAATAAATGGGTCGATTTGATTCCGTTTGGCCAAGGCTTCGCAGATGGAAATTTGATCCATCATGTTTTTGGTGTTAATTAGTGTAGTACCCATACATCGAGCTTCTTTTTGAATCCAACTTTGCGCAAATGGTTTAAAACTGTTTTATGGTCCATCTTTAGCTCCTGGGCGAAGCTAAGACTATTAACATGCCAGTCAACTTCGATTTTTTCTGTGATTTTATCGACATTTTTGACAACGGGCCTGTCTGTGGGAGTTGTATCTTTAACATCAAAAATGCCTGAACGGAATCGAAGAAAACCAAATTGCATGTAACTAAATGTTACAGTATGGGAACCATAAACATCATTCAGAATTTCAGCCGCTTGGCTCGCGTTTTTGCCTTTATCAAAGAAAAAATGTAAAACGTACCGAATTTTCTCTTTTTTGACTTCCATTTTTAACACACTGTAACTCACAACTAAATCTACCAAACAAAAAAATTATTTTAGTTTAAACTATTATCTTGACAACGAGCGTAAGTTTGAAATTGTTTGATTGATAGTTCACGAGATATCGACACTACAGCCATCTACTGAAAAAATAATGGATTTCTTTTTCCCCAACCTAATATTTGAAGTAGTTTTGAAAATAAGAATTTTTAAAATAGGGTTCATCATATGTACTCATCCTGTATTATAAACAGAAAGAAGTGTGAGGGGTGGTATTGTGAAAATGTACCCTCAACTAAAACGGCAGTTGCATTTTGCAGGTTCACTGATAATTTGTTTGCTCAGCAAAAATTAAAGGAATTTAGATTTTACATTGCTTGTGTCTGTAATATTTTAAAGTTACACATACTTCATTATTTATAATAACTATTGAATTTAAATTACGCAAATACTTCTGAAACATAAAAAATTAACTTAATTAAAGTTTACAGTTGATAAAGAAAATAAGAGATCAGAGGAAAAATGTTCTTTGAAAATAAAATAACAATAGTGATTGCAAGATACCTTTTAGTGATTGATAGTGATTAGTGTTCTGGTCTTAAGCTGGAAATGATTAAATATTTCAACTTAAAGTGAAATTGTATGACATAAATTATATGAAAGTTTATAATTTGAACTCATTACGACCTTTTAATTATTTATTTATTTATTTATTTTGGCATGATATTTGACCCATTTTAGATGGGATTTTGCAGAAAGAATATACTCAAAGTAGCTGCGTATGAGCCTTGCAATTCTTTAGAAAAATAGCGAAGTGTTCCTGAAAGCGAAGGTTATATAACCTTGAATATTTCAAAGCACAATTTTATACACCTCTCACATTTTACAAGTCAAAATTTAAGTTTTTGGCTGAAATGTGTCGAAATAAATTATATAAATTCGTAAGCAAACTATATCTCATTTTCATAAATTAGATGATACCAAAATTTAAAATAATGAAAAATATTTTATAAAGATGACAGTAATAATCATGCTTATAATGTTGTCCAAAATTCCATAAAAATACCATTTACCATTCCCTAAGTCAGGAATCACATTATAAATAAGAACTTACAATTTGAATTGCTTAATTTTTTTAAATATATCATGTTATATTTTTACATTCATAAATCATTTTTTATTTTCTATACTTCGTTGATAAAAGAATATTAAATGGGTTTTACAATTCGATAGATAAAATACTGTAAAATATTCATTGAATACTGAAGAAAAATATCGGGAGGTTATTCATTCTAAGATCAGTAAAAAATGTTTACTCTGATATTTTTTTCAGGATTTAAAATTTTTTTGGTACATTCCCGTTTTTGGCGGCGCAAAACTCGCCAAGCAGATTTTATTGGCGACAATACAAAACACATACATAAATAAATGTTAAAAAATATCAGTTATCATTGGTTTTTCATCTCTTTTTGATGTATTATAAAAAAGACGTTACTAATAAGAAAGGACTGCGACTTGGTATGAATATATGGAAGCATAAAATTCCCAACGTGAATATTCTATTTGACGTCAGTTGCATCCTTTTTGGCAACTTTATCGCCAGCGAAAAGAAAAAAAAAATACCAATTATTTTTATAGTTTACTTTATGAAAGAGAGTATTAATACCGAGAAATTAAAGTATTTTAAAATGAGTTCTGTGTTTCATGCATCAGTTTGAAATTGAACAGTTTGATATAGTCTTTTAGAGTTTTATTTTTCAGATCTGCATTGGGGCTTAAAATAGTTGTATATATTCATATTTAAAAAATAACAAAAAAACGTGTTGAAACATTATCCGAGCTTAATGAATAAAGATATCTATATCAAATGTTCACATTAAAATACTCCGAAAATAATTGAAAAAAAAAGAAATCATTTTTCAATGAGAAATATATTCCTTAAATATTCCCTCCTCCTATAATATAGAGATACTTCATGAAAAATAGTGTGCTTAAAGTATTGTTTTTTTATCCATGTTTAAAAACACTTTATACATGGATGCTTTTTATTCTATCAATTACAAATATATCTTTAAAAGTGCTTTATTCTGATGAATTAAAAAACATGTAATATATTTACTTTGCTTGGAGCTATAATTATTTCAAATTCAGAAAAAGAAAAAAAATTAAGTCTATTTTATATACTAGAAAATTTTATGGCATACGCATTATAATTTTGTATATTAGTATTTTCGGTACTTTTCCGTATCGCCAGACACGGATAAAGTCGCCAAAAATAAAACAACTGACTCCATACAGAATATTCCTGTCGGTGACCTTCTACCACCAGATTTTTCAAAATAAATCGCATCTTTTTAATAAGACATCAAAAACGGAGGACAAACTAATAAAAACCAACAATTATATTTTATTTATTTATTTATTTATTTATGATTTGTTGATTGATTTGATTGAATTTAACGTCGCACTGTTTGAGGGCTTTTGGCGACGGACCACGTAATTTTGAACCATGGTCAAGTGACGTGGACGACACCTGAGCTGGCACCCCCTCTCTAACTACACACCACACCAACGGGAGGACGTTTCAGCTCTCGACAGATTTAACGTGCAATCGGGTCTTTAGTGGTACGACCCAAACCTGTGACGGCCACAGTCCGACACCTATACCACTCGGCTACCGCGGCCACTATGATTTGTTGTGAGCTTGACTGTTGGCGTAGTTGGTTTGTCGCTAGCCTTCAGCACACAAGATTGCATTATCAATCCCGACCAAAGTCGGTGGATTTTCATGATGCAGAAAATCGACAGCATCCATGTCGTATGGTAAAACAGAATGTAAAAGATCACTAGAGTGTCTGTTTCGCTTGGGTGCTCTACGCAAAATTAAATCCTATTACAGGTTCACCTCATAAGAGCTCTAGGGAGAACACAGGGCGTCAAAATTACCTGCGGTGATTGGTATCTGCCTATATGGTGCCGCACTAAAAGAAACACCAGCTTCCGGGAATGTACTAGGTCTGCAATGGTAAATCACCAAATTGCAGCCTATTCGAAAAAAATTGCTGTTGCCAACAAAGCTTACTGTGCGAGATTTACATCAGCAAAACGGAAAAGTACCGCATTTATTTTGTTACATACAGTTCATTTTAAACTTTTGTTACGAAATAAAAAAAAACGACACCATGATTAAAAACGTATGTTGTTTTCTTCGAATAGCACGATGAAAAGATATCAGAATAAAAATCGTTTGAACAATATAATATTTTTCAATAGAAAAATAAAATATTTAATCAAAGTTTCGTTCAAAAATTACTTTAAAGCTTTAAAACACACCAGTCACTTTAAACGTAACGCATGTGCTTCTCAGAATTGTACACATACTAATGTGTTTTTAATTACTACATGCAAATATTACTGCACGAACATGCATTTACGAGAAAATAAGCGTTGATTTTTGGTTTAGATCAGTGTTTCTCAAACTTTCGATGTTGGTGACCCAAAATTCAATCATAATTTTCTTCGCGCCCCCCTTCATGCGATAACAATGTATTGAATTCGATAATACTATACTTTGACACTAAAACTACACTACGACTTACCTCTTTAAGTGCCACCGGCGTATGAAAACGTCTCGCACAAACAGTGCGTTAATTGCCTCGGACGTATATATACGTCTTTCCTAAGTACAATCTTTTCTGTGAATTGCTGTCTATAAAATTATTCCGAAGGCTATGGTATGCAAAAAAACGACTTTGACCATGTTTGCGAAGCATTTACTTATTTCAGAGGTTTTGCTTATTTATTCCTTCTCTCCTTAATACATCGCATAACTTTTGATCGGCAATTAAGGGATTAATTATAAACCGTATAAATTATCAACATTAATGTTAATTTTTGCATATAATTTCATATCTGACAAGCCCATGGAGTCGCTAGGAATTATTAAACATGTTCTTAAATTAGTACTGTTAAATTAACTATAAAATGCATTGTGCAGTACTGATATCTGTGTAACTAACTGTATTACGTCAGTGTAAATGTGTACTTTATTTTTTATTATATCAGAATGTATTTTGTTTGTTTACTTTCAGTAAATTAATAATTTTGTTTTTAAATAGTATTTTGTTTTCGACTTTTCAATATGCTCGCGCCCCCCTTGTAGGGTTATCACGCCCCCTAGGGGGCGCGCCCCACAGTTTGAGAAACATTGGTTTAGATGTTTGATTTAAAACATCAGAGATGGTCCAGTAATGATAAGAAATCTTTGTTATAAAATATAAATTTATAAAATGTTCTCGTATTTAGAAATATTCCGCAGCTATAAATCTTTCTTTTCTTGATACAAGCTTACGAGTAAATCGTATATAGCGTGCTAGTTATACATATGGAGCTCAACTTTAAAGATATTTCCATATTTTACACATGACTGTGATTGTAAAAATCTTGTTCAAATAATACAAAATGAATCCTTTCAAATGACTTAAACGTTTAAAAAATATAGATTTCCTCAAAAATGGTAGCGAAGGGAAGCATTTGTTCAAATTTTAACAGATGGTTCAATATATTCTTATTCTTAAATTATGTTTTACCATCAGATTGTTCACCTTTATTTTCGAAGATTTTTTTTTTTTTTACAAATTTTGATCATACTGTCTTTACCATCAACGTACATACGCTTGGCAACACAAGGCAATCGGCTTGGTTCGCGAGTCTCCATCCCATATCAGAGTGTCTTTCGGTGCCTGACGAAAATGGCTGACCTGTGTGGATAGGAAGCTACCTTATTGGTTGAACGAATGGGGAAGGGAAAGGGGTACTTGCAAATAGAGTCCAAGTGGGGAAAAGTGAGTCCTGAATTTGAAATTAGTGCCTGCTTTGCTATTGGTCGAGAGGGTGAAGTGAAATTGCTCTGGAATTGGCTGCCCTGAAGTTGTTATAAAAATTAAGTTTGAAACTCTTGCCTGTGTGGATGCAGTGTAGAACTTATTATTTTATGTACAAGTTTTAATATTTAGTTTAAAGGAAGAAGATTTAGTAAGTTAGAAAATCATTTGCCACCATCAAATGATCCATTAACCAACACGTTTAAACATTTTCATTTAAATGCATTATTCATTCATATAATAGTGGTAGATTAGAGGTATTTAATTAGTAATAAATTATTTATAATTTTCATATTTATTAAAATAGAAATACTAAAGTAATAAATTTCTTGAATTCAAATTGTACAAATCAAATTGTCACTTGGAAAAAGTAATCCAATATTTCGAAATATGTATAAATTCTTTGAATGTATTTTAAGACAAATAGCTCATGAAATTTGCAGTTTTTATTTCATCAATTTGTATTTTAGTATGGCCAAATGTTTTAATTCCACTGCTCATGAATTCTCGTGATGATGTTAAAATCTAGGGATTTCGTATCTCGTGGTGCATTATACCAAGGAAACAAAATTTCTTCTATTTCCTCCATATTATTCGTCTTCAGTTTTATAATGCCCGCCAAATGTGCTCTTACAAAGAAAGCGAATGTTTGTCTTCAGTGATACCCAATGAACAGTGTGGAAGAGAATGGAATAAAACATCCAATTAATTGCATGGAAATTTTTGAAATTTCTATTGTTGATGGAAATTTTCTTAGATAGTACCATGAGCAAATTCATAATCAAACTAATTCAGTCAATCTCCATTGGTTTTATGCTAAATTGTGCAGGAAAGTGGAGTATTTTATTCGATATATTTACCCTTATCCTTATAAGGTAAGAAAATATTTCTTTTCCGACTTTGGTAAATATTTGTCTTTCCGAAGCTCTTTTATACTATGCGTCTTAGATAAACTTTAGTTTGAAAATACTATATTTCGAATCACTTGGCAGTATAAATTAGAAAAAATATCTCACTCTTGAATGACGTTTAAGATTCTCCGACAGAAGGGAGAAGAAAAAGGAAAGATAGATTTCATCGTAACATTTAATTTAAATTCTTATAAGAAAAGGTTGTTGTAAATTAAAAGAGATTTTTTTTTCATCTTAAGAGCTTCGTGATGGATTACAGTAAATTTAATTAATTAAGTTTTCAATCAGAATGAAAGCAATTTACAGGGGAAGGAAAATAATCATCAATATCTGTTTTAATACGATAACATTAATAAAGAAGCTACCACTATCAGTAATTACGCAAAATTGTGTAAATGTCTGTTATAAAATACGAGGTAGGATTCAAATTTCACGGACTGAGCCTGTAACGAGAAACATTTTTACAATAGAGCGACTACGATAACATTCCTGTGTCCCTGTATTATTCCTCTTTTCTAAAAAAGTTTGCCCAAATCACGTGTTTGGTGGATCGCTACAAAATCGTATTAGCTATCTGGATTCATTTAGTAACTGGTGACTGAAAGAAATTGTGTTCGTTGAGCACAGAATATCAAATTGTGTGTTGTCTTAGAAAAGAATGGTACATTGAATTACAAAATGTTAATGTATGTATAAGGCAGTGATACATTATCCCAAACGCAAGATTTTGAATGGCATCGACGTTTCCGAGAAGACAGGGAAATTGTCAAAGACAACGAACTCTCTGAGCATCCATAGACTTCCCGCACAACTGAAAACATTGAAACGTTTTCTGCGGAGGAACATGTTTCAAACAACGATGGGGTGAAAATAAAAAAACAAGCGATGGATAAAGTGAGCTGTGACTCAAGGGTCTTATTTCGAAAGAGGATGTGTTTCACACAGCAAATTAACTGGTAATCATTTTTAACTTATAGACTCAGTCCGGAGACTTTTCAATGCCACTGCGTACATTTGGTACATATTATAATGTTTTATTCAGAAAATACAAGCCACAAAAGTAGAAAAGAAATAATAATGCTTTGAAACATTTTTAACTTTAACCAATTATCTTCCAACAGGGTATTGAGCTGTAAAGTTCGCTAATGTTCTTTAGCGGGATTTCTACCATACCCGTTTCAACTGATAGTTATATCAGCGTCTTTATCTGCTCATCACTGCCTCAGCATTCTTTGTTGAGGAGTGATATAGAAATCGCGAAGGGTAAGTAAGTATTGGAGAAGCACGAAGACAAGCAGTAGAAAAGCATGATATGTTCGGAAGGAAATTATCCTGCTTAAACTTAAACCGAGTATTTCGGCAATGTAAAAGTAGCAATACAGGGCGCGTATCTCATCGACGTTCAACCATGCTGTTAGGTTATCAAAGATGACAAATAAAGTGATCGGGCCTTAAAGTGAAATCACAAACTTGAGATAACTTCCAGTTGTCTGGCAGTGTAAAGGATGATATGAGAGATCCTGAGGCTGTCCTAGATGTCTCTAGATACATCTTTGCTGGGCATAGAGATTAAATTCAAAACGATGTTCCTCGCTGAAGACAATTATAAACTAATCCGTCAATTCCCAGGTAGAATGCTTCCACCACCACTGCAAACGCGCTTGGCGCTGAGATATGGCTGGCTTTCGTATTTAATTTCATGTTATGTATAACATTCTATTAAAGGAATATGATTATTTTACTATGACTATAATAATTCACGTGCTTTTTTTCATTATAAACACTTGTGTAGTTGAAAATATAGATGTAAGCAAAATTTCTTCAGCATGTGTGTGAGTGTGTGTGTACAAATACACAAGGAATATGAACCCAAAAACATACTAAGATAATAAAACAAGTTCTTTCAGTGAATTATCTCTCTTAATTTCAAATCGGAATTTTGAGAAAATGAGAAATGAAGTTTTCAAAAATTTTTAAAAGCCGTTTTCCATTTTATTGCAAATTGTTTATGTCGCTGAAAGAAATCAAACCATCTGATATTTTTCCTATGATTGTGTTTTGCCTTCGTTTTTACCAGTCATCTGAATTCTGTTTTGATGATTCATTTTATTATAATCTGAATTTATCCTTAGAATCAATTAGAGTAATGTCTAAAATAGCAATTCCAATAAATTTTCCTAAAGCGTTTTTTTTTTAATTTTCCATTAAAACAAACAGATAAAACGTTCGGAAATTCCAGTAACGATAATATAAATATGTTATTTCTATACATCTGGTCACTTTTAAACTCGTTCTATGTAACTGGTTATGATTTTTTCCATACATAAAGCACATGAAATTATATTAATTTTAAGTAAACTTTCATACAAGAGTTGTCACTAACATAAATACTTTAAATTTTCCATTAAAAAACCTTAATGGGGTAATTTATTTAAGGATTAAAGATAAATGTTTACACACTATTGAATCGTATTAAATCTCGAATGAATAAATATTACAAACGTGTTGCCATGGAAAATTTTGTACACCTAAAATCGAGTTACTTTCTACTGTAAATAAAGCTACAAAGGAAGCAATAATATTGATGTAAATAGGAATAAAATAATATTGAAAGTTGTGTAAAATTTTTGACCAATATATGGTCTTTCTTGTAATTTTAAGTCCTCTAGAAACTGTTGAATTTAGAAAATGAATAATCCAGTAAGTTCAAAGCTTTGTTTATAAAGCTTTGAGGATCGAGGAAATGGCTTTACCTTTGTGCTGTGAAATGAAAAATATTTAGCCATTATGCAAAAGCTATCTTTAAATAGGTTTGTGTTGTCAGTGCCAACAATTCTTTTGTAAAATAGATGTTACTAGAAAAATGACTTTTAGATGGAAAAATTATTTTCATTTTTCGTCGGTCCATAATAGTACCGGAATAAAAAAAATTAATATTCTTCTAAAAATACGTAATAGCAACTATTGAATACTTAAACTTTTAATTTGTTATGTTGCATAAGTATTGATTTCAGGTTTACTTTGAAGTACTTAAGCTTAACTATTATTTTGAATAATTGAAGACAATTGCCGCAAAATATTGTGCACAATTTCAAAGAAACAATACAAAATTTTCTATAATATTAAATTAAGGAATACTATTTTTTACACAAAATATGAAACGCACTTTGTATGTAAAAAATAATTATAAATTCTATATTATGTTTAAGTTCTAATACGTCTTATTTTTAAACATTTAAAAAACAAAAATGTTCATACTATTTGAACTCTTTCAAATATTTAAATTACAAAACATTTCTTGATTGTAAGATCTTTTCACTGTGTTTTTAATTTAGTTATTAAAATGGGTTTTTTTATTTATTTATTTATTTTATTTTTATTTTTTTTTTGCTTTTACAATGCGAACTATTTTTTTATTATTATGTTTCTTCTTTACACATTAATAAAATAAAAGAGGAAATATTTTACATAAGATTGTTAAGTAAATTTTAATTCATTTTATTATTTTGATAAACACACACACACAATGTTATAGACTATTATAAATGCCAGAAAATGAAGAGAAAATATTTAACAACTAACTCAATTGTAAAATCACTTAAAATTTAGTGTTGTTGTAACATTTTCGACACTACATCTTACCTCCCACACATTCAAATCCATTAACAAAATAAATACAAATTTTAAGAAAAGAAAGACTATATGTAACACTAGCTGGTATACCCGTTCTTCACACGGGTGAACTGAAAAATTAAACAACACAGATTGAAGGAAAAAGAAGTTTTTAATGAGTTAATTTTATGTGAATTGAAAAATAAACAAAAAAAGCTTTTTGCATATCTCAGCTAAACAAAAAAAGAAAGAAAACATCTTTGTTAAATTTTAACTATGTTGATCTAATAGCCGATAAAAAGGAATTTTACATTTATAATTTCTCGTAACACTCTTGAGGGTCGATTTTTCAAAATATCTCCCTAAGCTGATCTCTGCTAAGCAAAAGTAACACATTCTTAAAAGTTTTGCGTAATGAACGCTTAAAGTAGTGTAAATAATTTATATCTGAAAGTGTAATACATTAATATTACTTTCTGTTGTATTTATTTTATTTTAAAATTGTAATATTCGCAAGCAACGCCGTTTCTAAAATTATAATGGCGATTCAATGAAAAACATAGTGAAATGTTAACGATAGAGTCAAGTTGGCAAATGCCTAGCTACTTTCGTAGCTCGAGCTTTATTAGAGCTTTGTAAGACCCACTGTGTAGAGGAGCGATGCACGTTAATACTTTATCCAACCGCATTATGATTTACTGCACTTTTTTTCATACAATATTTTTTTGGATCACTACATGTACAAATTAAGGGATATACATAAACAAAATACTCCACTTTGGAAATTTTAATCCGTTAGAGCTAATAAATTAATTAAAGATATTCCACTGTAAAATTAATTATGTACACCGTTCACTTAAAATAAGTAGTCAAATCATTTTCCAAGGTCTTCATTAACAGACAAAACCATAAGACACTTAAATTTTGACATTAACTATTTTTTTGCGACAAAAATAATAATCTTTGCAATCCGCTGAAAACACATATCTGCTACAAAACTGTTCGCCTTCCCCACTAAAGTACTCATCATAGAACCCGTGCTTCCATATATCTTGGAAGAGTGGATTTCAAAGAATATTACAGCTAAGTATTGGTAGAATATTCCTGCTAAGTTGGCGTGGTGTGGTAGTTAGGAGAAGGGGGTACCAGTTCAAGTGTCGTTCCCGTCACTTGACCATTGTTCAAAATTACGTGGTCCGTCTCCAAAAGCCCTCGTGTAGCTGAACAGTGCAACGTTAATATTCACTCACTCACTCACTCACTGCAAAAAATACAGTGCAGTAGTTATAATTAGTTTTATACTTAAAAATGCAATATCTGCATATTCAATTAAAATTACAGCGTTATAATTAACTACTAACCACAAAAAAATTATGAAAGTTTGTCCAAATGATGTAGTGTGAAAGAGAAAGTTTATTTATTTTAAGTACCAGAAGTGATAAAAGTAGTTATTTTGAAAATAGATCAACTTCTTACTACCAAATGTGCATAATAAAATCATAAAAAAAACATTAAAATAAAGAGAGATTTATAACAACCTCTCCCTTCAAAACTTAGTTTTATTCTGAAATAAAAAATAGGCATTATTCTGATCACAGGAATTAATTAGAAGCTAGCCCCTTGCGTAGCCAAAACAAAAAGAGTTTTTCACAAACAAAAGATTGATATATGCTCACGTGGGCTTTTTTGCAGCTTTTTTGCTTGCAGATGACATAATTTTTTCCTTCTTACTTGACAAATATCGTTATATTTTGGACACTTTTTACAAATTTTTATAAATTATAGCCTATGGTTAAAATTATAGCCTATGTGTTATTCTAATTAATAAGCTATATTACTTTAAAGTTCCATGAAAATCCATTCAGTTGTTTTTGCGTGAAAGACCCACAAAGATTCTCACAAACTTTCACATTTATAATATATATTAGATTGGTAATTAAGAAAATTGTAATTGTTTTACCATTTACTGGGTTGTATATAAATACTCGTATGTAATATGAAAAAAACTTCTCACTTCAGGTTACATACCTTGCGTCATGTAATAGCATTTAAACAAGTGCATGACACAATACGTCCCGAATGGACTCTGTGTTGTTAATTTAAACGAAACAACCAACATAATCACATCCTCATATTTCAATTTACGATCAAAAGGATTAGAGAAATCATCTTACGAATACATATGTTTTTAATCTTTATAGATTTTAACTTTAATTTAAAATGTCAAGAAAGCTATAAAAATTCTTTTAAAATCCTCATATTTACTGGCAAAAATATGTTTCATTCAAAATCTCTTAAGTCTCGCTTACATGTGTTACCTAAAAATATTGATAATTTACATATTTTTATTAAATTGATTCTATAATGAATGTTTTACTATAATGATATCTTTAAAATACTGATCAATAATGTTTTAAAATATTAGAAGAAAAAAATTTAAAACTAAAGTTTCTCTCTAAGCTGTACTTGAAATAGCAATAATAGCTCACTTATTCTCTGTAATTGAGGGTACTCCTTCGGGATCGAATATTATAAATGGAATTTTATTATTAAAAGAATTGTAAAAATCTAAAGAGAATTGATACCATAAGGTTCAGTTACCCAAGCAGTGTATTCGATTAAGTGAATAAAATTATAAAAAGATTAATTGAAAAAATTACCAAGGGTTTGATTCTCATGTCGTAAAATGAGCTAAGAAATAAAAATAATAATATAGAGTATTATAAACTATGTTTTAATTGAAAGTAGTTCTATATCAAAGGATTAACGATCATTTGTAACAAATGTAATAAATTATCACACAAAAAAAAGAGTTATCTTTTATTCAATATCAAAGATCCAAATCCCAAATGAAACGTATTTGTTCCCTTTTTATGTGGAATTAATCAACAATATTAATGTATGTATTCTCAAATATGAATAAAAATTTGTACAAGCGTGTATACATTTTTTGAATAAAATTGCAGATGTAATTTTTATTTGAATTCAGTTTGCTACTCGATACATTTAATTTTTTTAAAGAATAGTTTCTCTTAAAAATTGCACTTAATTTAAATGTCGTTATAAAACATATTATTAAATTATTAAGCATTCACAAATCATTTATATTCTGTTGGAAATGTGTGTTCCCTTTTTAAAAAGTGTGAAATGTGAATTTTATTTTTGGTAGATTATTTATACCCCCATTTTTATGTACAATCAAAGTATCTTACTCACACAAGACAAATCAGCATTCGCTGCTGAGAGTAAATTCTTAATACCTTAAAAGTGAAATAACAGGATCATGTCAAGAATATTTTTAAACAAAAAAGCAAGCTTCATTACCCAAATTCACTTGGAAAATAATTAGGAAAATAAATCGCAGAAATAAATCTGGTAATCTCATTCTCTGTCATAAAGAAATAAATTTGTTAAGAGAAAATTTATATAAAAACATTTTTAATCAATGGATACATTAAAAATAAAGGATTCATCTTATGGCATGGATAAAGTTAGCTAAAACGAAATATCCAGAATCTTATACGCTTTTAAAATAATCATTTAGTTCTTTACCTTAATTTTTTCTCAGTTCTTTTCAAAAATTTGTATCCATTTTTCAAATTGATTTCAGTAAGTTTATTAATTTTTGATTAAAAAAATCATGTTATTATAATATCTTTTAATTTCAAATTTTGAGAATTTTCCTTCCCTGGGAATTTCTAAAATTATGAATCTCTTTTTTTTTATTTTGCTAAAGAAATTAAAAATCATCAAATTAATATAAAAAAAAAATTTAATAACTAAAATTACAAGGATTTCAAATATACTTTTCTTACAAAATAAATAAAAAGAGATAAAATATTTTGAAATATTTTATTAAGAGGACACAGTACGATTCTATTTACAAAAATTCGTTTAAAAATCAAAATTAACTTTATAGCCTAGATTATTTTTATATACTTTTCTACAAACTTACAAAATTTGAAAGCTCTAAGTTTTAAAAAACAACAACAGAGTTTTGATAACGTTTGCGTTTGTTTTTATTCATATCCCAGAGGCAAATCAAACCTTTAAAGTGACTTATCTCAGAAACATAAAATAACTAGTTTGTCTACATTTTAAATGTTAAGGCTTTTTTTCTGTTGTGCCTAATACTTGTAAATATTTCTTCACTTGTTGCTAATAGTACATGGAATAAAAGTTGGTATGCATTTTTAAATTAAAACAATACTAATTTTTAAAAAAATAATTGAATTAAAAATTTTTATGGAATTTTCAATAAGCATACATAAGAAGTATTGTACGAATATCAACCAGGTTATCACAAAACCCATACATACTTTTGTTATACATAGTTTGATGTAATTGTAAATCAGATTTCATATATGTATGCCAATTTTTCCAGAAGTAGCATTTTAAACTTACTTCATAAGATTCAAGTTTCTCCCTTAAATATTAAATGGTTAGCTTTTTATGAAATGTTGAGCACAAAATTTGTTTTACGTCATACATACACATAGAAGGCAACACAAAAAAAAATTGTGTAAATTGTACCATGTCCCCTTAAAAATTATTTAGATGTTTATGAATTATTTTGGGAAGAAAAAATTTAACAATCAAAATAAAATTATATATATATATATATATATATATATATATATATATATATATATATATATATATATATATATATATATATATATATAAACGCATTATCCTATTTTAAATCTAATTTAAGAACATAAATATTTAAGGAAATCTTGTGTAAGAAAATGAAAATATTTGATACCTTAAAAGATTTTTCCTTTTATTAAATTTTCTTCTAATAACTTGTTTTGAAGGAAGTTAATAATATATTATTAATATATTTCAAAATTTAAATTAAATTTTGAAATGCTTTCATACATTATTGCTTAAACAAGAATTATGATTATCAAACGACGGAAATTTTTGAAATTCAGGGAATTAATTTGATGAAAAAAAAAAGCTGCATGAACAAATTCTTTATTATAAAAATAAATATTGAAAATCTTTATAAATTTAATTTTTTCAAAATATTTTACATGATACTACTTGTAATGTTAAAATAAAATAACCTGTGCTTCAAAATTAGAATTTATCTTTTTCGAAGTGTATTTCAGAAAATTTGAATATCTTTATTCATTAAGTATTAACTTTAAACAATAATATTCAGAGCAGTTATTTCAAAACTGCACCACTTTTAATTATTATTTTAATAAAATATTCAATTATAATAAAATAAATCTGTATTAAACTCGAAAATATAATAAATATATGTTATATATAATACTTCAAGATGTTAAAATTATTTATTTTAATTGAGTTAATGATGGAGCATGCGTATTTTCATCAGACTTAATAAAAAAGTTATGTATTACGAAATACAAAGCACATACGACGCATTTTGCCCGTGATGCATTCCCTTTTATTTAGAAAAATCATTCAAATCATTCCTTCTTTGTATTCTAAATTAAATTTTATTTTTCTTCCGATTTCAATAATAGAAAAAAAACGTGGCAATCTTTTTTTTACATCATCATAAATTTCCTCTGAAAAAGTACCGAAGTGTAACCATTATCCTACTTCATTTTATAAAAACTGATAAAACGTATTTTTTCCCTTTGATAATTTTTTTAAAAGTGTCCATTTTTCTCGAAGCTTGAGAATTATATTTTATCCTGCTTGTGTGTGGTCTGATATAATTCTGTGTTACATTATAGCTTCAATGGGAATGCACGTAATGAAATAGTTATCTGGGTGAGTATGAAAAAAGGTTGCATAAAGAAATACCTTTGAAATTTTTAACATTTTGCAAAATAAATGAATTCATTCTCAAGATTTTGCTAGGTTTCAATCTTTTTACATGTGCAGAGGAAATAGATAATTTTAAAATATGTTTTTAAATCAGTGTCTATCAATCACACCTAACTATTTTTAGATTCTCATTTATTTGATTTCTTGATATATTTATATTTTTTACAATAAAATAAATTCGATACATTTAAACTATCTTTATTAGTTTAGGTGATTTTTATCTGAAACTCTTATTTTATATGTGCACTCAAGCAGTTTTAAGGAAGAACTTTTTTTAATAATATTATGTTACGAAATTTGTATTACTACCCTTACATTATCAAAATTAGACTATACCTTTTAAAACATTAAAACTTTTTGAAATAAGGGCCATATGATTCATGTAATGGCACGGATACTTTAATATTATTTGTTCTCCAAATACGATATTTACTCGAATCTAAATCACAGCACTTTTCCAGTGTTTAATCTGCTAAAAGTAGAATACGGCGTAGAATCGAAAGAAAAAAAATATTTGGGTTGGAAAATTGAGTTTTCACCCCTTTCAAAAGGAAACATCTATTCTGGCCGCTTACTTCAATAACTCATCACATTCTGCAGTTTATCTCAGCATTAAATCTGAACACGATATTGACGGCTAGAGCAATTAGATTCCCATATTTGTTTCAAAAGTTTTTAATATTGTTAAAATAAATTAATTATATTCACTTATTACTTATCATTTATTTATTTTTAATATTTAAGAGGATCCGGCACATGTATTTTTAAAAAAACTATCGATTTTCACTTTTTTTTTATATTTTCTAAAGGTTTAAATATTTCTGTTTAAAATGATATATGATATGAGGCATCCGATAATTAGAAGTAGTGTTATTTATTTATTTATTTATTTTAAATGAAGCTACTCTTTGCCGCGTATCAAAGGAGCTCTGCTAGGAGCACATGTATTTCTCCTTACATAAGTTTCTGATGAGTGTGAATCCATATGATGTTTAAGTTGAACAATTAGAGTGTATTGGGTTTACCTATAATTGTAGGAGTGTGCTGTATCATGATAATAACACCGTATGATCAGAGATTCCAAGATCAGCATTTGTGGAACTAAAAACTTCAAAATTAGGCATAAATAAGGCTATTACATAGTTCAATGTGTCATGTAGCAAAATTAATGATCTAAAAACATTGTGACATTGAACCAAGTTATACCTGTGTATCATGCTTCAAAAAATTAGATACACATAGTATTCATGTTGCCCAACGAAATCATCTTAAGATCCCCAAAAAAGCAAAATTATTAAAAATAACGAAAAAGGACGTACCAGACTCCCTTAAATATCGAATATTGTTTAGCCTATTACTATATTTTTTCGCAAAGACGTGTAAAGAATTGAGGGTGCGGCTTAGATTCGAGAAAATATGGTTTCCATTGTGTGCTTGATCGCAAATTCTGAAACAGTTTTTCTGAGATTTTTAAATGATGAAATAATCAGATATTCTCTCGCAAATTCAGTGACTGAATGGCCGATAAAAACGTGTGTGCATGTCACGTTTTGCAAAACTTCAAAATTTTCGTCAAATAAAAATTCAATTGAACCTTACTCCAATGTTCTATTCTACCCTAAAAAACACCTAGTTGAAGAATTTTCAAACCTTGATCCCTTCTGTCTTTTTCAGTAGAAAATATTACGTAGAACTATCTCAAATCAGCGCGTTCGAATTTCTATCTTTAAAACAAACATGTTCTAACACATAATGTGTGTAGTACTTTATTACTCATGATATTCATTTTTTTTTCTTTCTGAATTAAAAAAATAGATATTGAACATCGTGAGAGAGAATTATTTAAAAAAATGTATCGCATGTTTGCCACAAGAGAATAACTTGTTAAAGAAAAGATACTCTAAATTATAGGAAAAAAATAAAATCTAGAATAAATCTGCTAGATTTTATAAGTGAATGCATTCATCTTTTTTTCTGAAAGTTAGAAATGTGCATCATTGTTCATAATCCAGATTTGCGGCGCATTTAAGTCATTTGGGAAATTAAGGTATTAAAATAAAATTCAAGAACTTTAACATTTCCTTTTTATAAAGCTTTTAGAATAATTGGTTTTTCTTCTTAAACTTTAGAAAAATAAAATTTTGTACTTCTGAACAAAAATTTATTTTCAAACACGTTAACTAAAGAGGAGAACGTAAGAAAGAAAAAAAAAGCTCAATCTTGAACCTTAGCCAACGATTCTATTTACATCATACATACGATTAGGGTCATTTGGAACTGGATTATAAATTAATCATCCATCCCATATCATAAATTGTATTACATAAATTGTATTAGAGTCCTTAAATGGTGATGTCTGTGGGGAGAAGGAGCGTCCTGATTGGTTGGTACAAGAATTATTCTAAGGATAGTGGCGATGGGCAGGCAGGGATGACGCAATCGTCTGGCAGTAGTAGCGGGTTGAAGAGGTGCCTCCTGATTGGTTGAAGGATGCGGCGCTGTCAGGACTGGTAATAGAGGATGATACGGTGCTATCAAGAAGATAATATATGAGGGATGACCCAAGCGTCTGCAGCTTCGGTATTGGGGATTTTAGGGGGAACAAGATAGTGGAGAGATGGAGCAATCCTATTGGCCGTGGCAGTAAAGTGAGCTTCCTCTCAATAGGCTGTTCTGAAGTTAATTAGAGAAGGGAAAATAGAAGTGTGGGTGCTTGCCTGGTGGGGTACGGCGAATTCTATTCGCATCATATGTTTATCAATATATATATACAAAACACAACTTCTTTAATTATAATACTGCTAACTATTTGCAGGTTATATAATACGGTAAGCGAATGGCAGCGCCACCTATATGAAATAAATCAGTGGTGCGGCCACACAGGGTTAGAGCAGGAATAAAATGAGTCTAGAATTTAAAATGGCATTCGTTAATTAAGTTTTTAAGAAAATGTATTTAGAATTAAGTGAGTTTTTTCTAGCTATATATATATATATATATATATATATATATATATATATATATATATATATATATATATATATATATATATATAATATATAAAATATAAAAATATAAAAAATTATGTTTCCTTTAATTGTGGTTTATTTAGAAATACATACATTACTTCATTTATCTGTTTTGCTTGAACGGAATTTTTGTTTCTCATTGTGATAGTTATTTTTTCCGTTTAGTTTAAACTATTAAACTAAAGCTTTATATGTTGTCGTTGCTTATGCTACCTGATTCACAGTAACATCAAATCAAGGTCCACTAAATACATCGCGTTTAAGGGCTAGAGTTTTACACCTGTCGTTACTCTTAGCTTTGATCACAATAAAGCTTTATCTTGTTTTCAAAAGCAGGGCACCTTATTATGACTCTTGATGGGCTTATATTTACAAATAATATAGAATACTAGTAATTTTTTTAAATGTTTACACCACAGAATTTTTTTTTGCTTCATATAAATGTGAATCTACTGCTTCAAATATCTTTTAGACAAGATTATGGATCTTTTCTTAACGTTATGGATCATTTTTAAGCTGTTACCAACAATGGGAATTAAGAGTAATTTCAACATGAAGTAAAATATACTAAATTCAAAACAATTCAAATACCGGATTTATTCAATTCCTACTAATAGCTCATACTCTCTCTCTCTATATATATGTATTAATAAATATATATCTTGTTGAAATTTTCAGTAGTTCTAATAAAACTAATGGTTTCAATAAAACTAATTTCTGATTTCTTCTGATATTATATTTTATTGGAATAATTAAATTTAATTAATGAATAAAAAGTACCAAACAAAAATAATGGTCCAGCACCATATATAGAAAGGAAAATAGAATATTACAAGGAAAATCGCTTTCTATTTTGCCAATTAATATTGTGATTCTGTCAAATGTATATACATATTTATAATTAATGTAATTATTTAATAAAAAAGCAAATAAAATAAAAAATTTCTTTTTTTACCTATGTAGGAATTGACTTAATTATATATATATATATATATATATATATATTATATATATATTATATTATATTAATATATATATATTGCTTGTTTTATATTCAAAGTATCATGTACCTTTTATGTTATCCATTTTGTCTCAGTCTGTATAAATTGTTACAAAGTTACTTTATTTAATTTATTATAAGAATGATTATTATAACAAATCCCATTTATTCTAAAAAATCACATGCTTTTGTTAAAAGATTTTCAAGAAATTGATAAAAAAGAAAATTTATTAAATGATTTCAGAATATTTGAGATTGAATCTTTGGTTATTAAAGAGAACCTGCGTTATTGTGAAAATACATACTCAACCATTGACAAGGAAAATATTCAGCAAGAAATTTGGATCCAACATAAAAACTTTTTCAGGTATTATTAAGTTGAAAATACGAATCAATTGCATGTTTTATTTATAAACAGCATTTATTTTAAAAAAAGATTTATTCAGGAACAGGAAAAGAAAATAACTGTGAAAAAATTTTTTTTAAAAAAAGCATAATGGAGAGAGTAAGTAATTTTACTGTTCTACCATTCAAAGTAATTTGTTAATTTTTTCAACACAAGCTCAGGAATTTTCGGCAGCTGTAGTTAGAAAATCGGTTTAATTTTTTCCAGTGAAAAACAGTGAAACATATACAACGCACTCATTGCATTCCTCACTTATATTTTAATCGAGTGCTACCATCCTAAGTTTGAAATATAACATAGAAAAAGAAAAGAGAAAAAAAATTTATTTTTATTGCTCAATTTCTGCAATGTATGGTATAAAATATTTTTCGACGTGTTCTTTTATTCGCTCGTGAGGAAAAATATTTCCATAATGGCTTTATTATGATATGGAGTTTGTTCTATGTGAGCAATAGCAATCAGAATTTTAAATTGATGCCATTAGCACATATTTATGCGATTAATAGTTCAACATATCGTTGAAATTTAAATTTCCCACACTCCGGTAATAGCAAGATATTTCAAGGATAAAACTGATTGTAGTCGTTAGCAAGTGCTTTTTTTCTTCTTTCTTTGTCAATAATTCAAACCTATTTGATCACGAAAATATATTTCGTTTTATATGTTTAAGGAAAAGATTAAAATTTATTAGGAATGTATTGCTATGAAAGTATAGTCATGTTAAAACCATTATTCTATTGAAAACTGTATACAGAGTCGACTCTGAATTCGAAGTTGGGGGAACCAATGAAGAACTTCGAATTTTTAAGAGTTCAAATTTTCAAGAGAGTTGAAAAAACCTCCAAAATACACCAAGAGAAAATTTTTCCTAACACACATTTAAACTTTTAACTATGTTATAAAACAAAAATTATTCATATGTATAAAATTACTTTAAAGTATTTTTAAAAATTGCATATTATACAACATAATTTAAATAATGCAGAAAACAAAATCGTATCGCACCCGGTGCCCTCAGACACTGTCCCTAACACCATTGGTTCTCGATGGAACGGTCCAGTCCAGCCCATGCTCTATTTAGGCTACATGCTATAAGTCACACAAATGAGCCATAAATGGTCATGCCAGTCCGACGCAAAACACACATTCCTCCTCACATTTCTTCTTCACAATAGCCGACCATCCTTTCTGAACACGTGTAGCAAGGTAGCGTGTTAAACTAAAGATATGGACGGCTGACAACAGCTGAGGTCGATGTGTTGTCCATGGGAAGAAGGAATGCTATAAAAGGGTCTTTTCACCTCAGGAACCGGAAAACATTGTAAAGGGGAAGAAGACAAATGGTCATCAAAGTGGCTACGTTACAGAGGAGGCACGCAGAGACAATACCACAAAACTTGTAAGCTCCAACCTGTTTGCTACAGGACTGTACATGATAGTGAGTATTCGAATTGTGGAGAGTTTTATAAAAAAAACTTCGAAATATCGTGTGCTGTAATCTGTCCAGACACAGATTTTACTTCGAAATGTTGAGTGTATAAAAACGTATTGTTTTAGTTAGAAATATCAAGAACTTTTCTAGTTATTGAGTATATACTTCGAATTAGAGAGAGGTTCGTATTATCGAAGGTTTGAATTAGCAAGAGTCGACTATATTAGTATCCTATTATTCTTAAACACTTAAGAAAAAAATGGAGATGTTTTTTTTTGTACATTATGTTTCTCTTATGTTTTCTTTTAAAGTAATAATTCACTTCTTATAAAATATGGTCAATAAAATTTTAAATTTTATCTCGAAATTCAGGTATCTGATATGTAAAGGAAAAATATAACACATACACTTTACTTATCTTATGTTTATACATATTATATCCCTAACAAGATATAAGAAATAAAACTTATATCAATTCTTATTAGATGATAGAATTGTATTTATATTACATGCTTATCTTTTCAGTTCCAACAAGAAAGGAAGAAATAAGGATACAAATTGAAGGAACTAAAATAATAATTCCAAACAACATATCACAAAAAGTATATATTTATATATATGTGGTACCGACCGCTATTTCCAAGCCCCTCCAATTATTCTACTCCTCATGCTCACGAACGCACTGAGTGTTTAGGGAGCCTGCCAGTCTTTAGACGCTTGACGTGGTGGGAGCCGACGCAATTAGAACGTGGTATGACGCGTTGGTAGAAAGACGTAGGCATGGACGACAACGACGCTATGGAGAAGGACGAATAGACGATGACGCCTCATGTTTAAATAAGACATTGGCGGACATTACGATGATGAACTGTGTAGTTATCCGTATTGTATATAGCATGTAAATAAGTACAAGTGATTAAATCTATATTTAATCATAAATGAAGTACTATTCCTGATCAGCGTCCCACATATATATACACCTTTACATATCACAATCACGTGCTTAATTTTCACCGTAAAATAGACAGCACAACAATTATCTAAGATTCTGTAAATAAGCTCCCTCTCTGTAACTTAATATTTGATGAGTAATTCATAAAATTAGAATCAAACTTCTTAGCTACTGCAAAAGCGAAAATCGACGAAACTATCCTTTCTGCATGAATTGAATGTAATTTTGATTCGTGAAAATGTTTGTATTAAAATTCTTACTTCCAATTTGAAAGATAAAAATATTAAAATATCGATAATTATAAAAAACAGTATAAAACTAAAGGATGAATCCACAAAATGATTATTACTATAAAGCTACATTTAGCTTGAAATTTTTAAGCCTCATAAAATATGTTTTTCATGGGACCTCGTTTAATTCTTTAAAATAGATTTAGGTAATGATAAATACAAGAAAATGCATTTATCTACTTACAAAAGTGTTGGCTAAATACAATAGAGACAACAATAAATATGTAAGGCTAAAAAGCTACTGAAAAATCGTTGAGAGGATACAACGATTGTTCAGACGTCAAAAAGGTCTTTGAGGGAGATAAGAAAAACGGTTACATCCCACGTAATTTTGAGTATTACTTGGGAATGTACTGGTAATACAAATTGCCTTTCATCCTGCAATAAAAAAACATCATAAAAAGAAAAAAGTACCACAGATGTTAACTATTTATGATATATTTGAAGAATATAAAAATCCCACTATACCAAAAGTAAGTCTTTATCAAAACATATTGCTCAGGTAGTCATATAAAAGTGCCGCGGCGTTATTGCCGGGATTATAATGTTCTATTACAGGCAGTGCTGTTGAGATAATAATATTTGCTCCTGATGAAGACGGAGTTAAAACGAGTTGGAAAAGTGCGGGGGCGCAGATACTGGTGAGGCTGTTGGAATAGGAGAGACTGTTGAAGTCAGGTCATGTCTTTGCTTTGGTGTCGCTCTCTGTCTGTTCTCACCTACGGAACAATAACTGGGCATATGGATCGCGAAGTGAGCCTCCATCCCATATCTGGTAAGTAGATGTGGATCGACTGTGATGTTATCATGCTGGGGAGTAGCTGGCTGCTGATTGGTCGAGCCAATCATTCGGAACGAAAAAATGATTCAAATTCAACTCATGATGGTTTTGGATACTTGGGTGAGAGCTGAGTGAACGCTCTCTGATTGGGTCATGGCGGGTGAGGATAGTGACTCTCAATGGCTGCTCAAATCTCTCAAAAAGGAAAGAGGCAAACCCAGATGTGGGGAATACGACATAGGTAAATGAAAAATTTAAGAAAATAAATTTAGCAGTGGGTGTGCAATAAAAATTGCACTAAATAACAAAACTAAGGTGGATTGTAAGAATCGAGAAGAATTCTTCTCGGCCTTTTAGTAGTATCATTGGGTTTGTGGTTTAGCAAATTAAACATATTGATATTATTAGTATATTGCAGAAAGTTAAAGAAATTTTTTGCAATCTTCTGGATGTGTGATTTAAAACTATTGATTTTAATGGTGTTCCGGATGTCGTCATTTCACAAATATCTAGTTCCTTTTACGATCATCCAGATGGTAGGATTTTGAAGAGTATCTAAAATATTAATATTAGTTTTATCAGCGTATGCCCACATTGGACAAGCGTAGGCTAATATTGGACGCATATCGGCTGTGAAGAGAAGCACTTTATTATCTCTAGTTAATTCAGAATTCCGGCCAATTAGGGGGAATAATTTAAACATTATTTTCCGGAATTTTTGTCGCTTGTGTTGAATGTGTGTTTTCCAAGTGAGATTTTCATCGAAAATAATACCTCGGTATTTTGTACTTTGAGACCATGGGATTGTTGTGTTGTACTTGGTTGTTGGTGGTGGAATTTTACACATTTTAGTGAAAAGTAAGGCGGTGAATTTTTCAACATTAATGCTGCTTTTCCACCGGTCGTAATATTTTCTAGCAATTTGAGGTGCTTGTTTAGTGCATATGTGACTGTCATGATTCTCCTATAAGTGGTGTGCACTGCTGTATCATCTGCGAACATATTGAGATTAGTAAGTGTGTAATCAGGGATGTCATTTATATATAAATTAAAAAGCAGAGGTCCAAGGAGACTTCCCTGGACTGCACCATTTTTAATATTTTTGACCTGGAGAAAGTATCCTTGGCTCGAACTTGTGCCTGTTCTCGCGATTCCAGAATCTCTTTTTAGGTGTCGTTGGGATGACTGTCGGAGCTCTTAGTCCTTCCGGACTCTAATCTCCTATCCTGGAATTTAAGATGACTGTACATAATTATACCATTGCCCTTTTTAGAAAAATATTAATTTAAATGAAAATTTAATATGAGTAGTTCTGTAATATTTAAAAAGTAACTGGGTGAAAAACATTTAAAATATATTAAAAGAGATTAAAAAAGCTCTTTTAAGAGCTAGAAAATCAAAATTGATGCGTCCATTAAGTGGGCGGAGTTACATTGGCCAATCGGGTTGCAGCAAGAACCGAGATCAGAAAATGCGGGAAAAAATTTCAGGGGGTGAGGTTTTGGGCTGGAGAGTGATAGAAAGCAATTTTATTGGCCGAGCCAGGAAATCGGTTAATGGGGTATAAGACTTTGCTAGAAAAAGTAGCCAATCAGAGCATTCTGCGATTCAACAGTGTTGGATCGCAGTGAAGAATTTAATTTTCGAAATGGGAAAAGAATTAAGTAAAATAAAAGATTTTAAATAATTATATTAGTTAAAATTGGGATCGACCAAGATGTCTCTTGGTGAAATACGCTCCACCCACGAAAGTGACACGTGATGTATAGTCAATTCTGTTTGGACGGATTTGGTGAAACCATTCTTGTATTGGTCCAAGTCCCATTCGCGCGGTGTACTTTGAAACCGGCGGTTGGCGTGGGAACTGCGCCGGCACCTTCTGTCGGCTAGATCAAGGGAGGTCAGAGATTGAGTAAGTATTGAGGAAAATTGAGAAAGTAGTTAACCGTTGAAACGTCACTTGTTCACGACGGGAAATGGGTTTTTGGCGAATACCGCCACAAAACACATACAGTTATTTTATTTTTAAAACTAACAAAAAACTAGAAAAAAAACTATTTATTGTTTTACGTTTGACAATGTATAGAATCAAGTGTTATCTTAACAATAAATTTTTATCCAAAATTTTTAATTTTTTTTAAAAAAAATGTAGAGTTTTTTATTGAAAATATTACAATGAGAGTAATGCAAAGGATGCACATTAACTTCAACTAGAATAAAGGCTTTTATATAACGATGCAATTTTGAGGAAGTGCAAAATCTATATTTATGTGAGCTCTTCTCTTCATTTAACAATGACTCAGATATATATATATATATATATATATATATATATATATATATATATATATATATATATATATATATATATAGCCCATGATCTATAGATCTGAGGAGTTTTAATATAAGTTAATTCAACGAATCAATCAAAATTTGTTCAAGAATAGAAATAAATTAAGAATTTACATTTTTTTTTGAGGTAGACGTTCGGATTTTAGATGATTTGTTCATCTTTTCAGAATATTTTTCCAGTGTAGCGTTTTTAAGATTTTAATCAGGATAATTTACAACATGATTCTTTTTATTATTTTGAATTTTAAGAATTGAATTATTTATTCAAATAAAGAATAAATTATCACAAAAAGTGTTGTTAAAAATACTCAATTAGAGTGCTATTTTTTTTTCGCTTATCCCTCAATCCCAGTTATATACGAAGAAAAGTCTTTAAACTATAATTCCTTTCACTGTAAATTCGTTTCAAAGGAAATTTTATTTTGAACAAAAATGGAATTTATGAGCAAGCCTTTCTTTGTCTTGAACTCGTAACTAGTGTAAAAATAGTGTAGATTATCGGAAGAAAAATTATAAGTTAATGAAAAGAAAAAAAGAAAGAATAATGAATTTAAGCTTCATTGGTACCATCCCAAATTGATATGTAACCCTTCTTCATTTTGTTTTCAGGACTTTTTGTAATTGTATTGGTTTTATTTCTTTATTTCTTCATTGTTCTTAAAGTAAAATAATGTAATTAATTCGTCAATGAAAGAAAGAGTGATAACTGAAAAAAACGTTAATTGTATTAAAGTTTTGTTTTTATTCGTCTTACACAAAACTTTCTCTGCTCAACTTTAACATTATTCTTTATTAATATGCTTTTCTTTATTGATCAATATTCTTTTCAATGTTTTGTTCTGTTACAAAAAGCTCTCAATTTATTAGTATAACAAATGATAAAACTTTTTTAAATACATTTCTTATTTCTCAAAGAAAACAAATAAAGCAATGTACTACAAGAATACTTTTTCTTAGAATTTGTTTTTTTACTTCCTTATAAATTGAAGGAAACTGAGTAACTCTTTAACAGGCTTCTAATTCCCCAACTTTACAAAAAGGATATTTAGGCAAATTTTAATATTCGCTGTAATTAAAAATTCATTATTCACGTTGAAGGCTTTATTATTTATAAATTATAAATTTTTTCTACGCATTCCACGTGCAAGGTCACTGTATAACTCAAACCGATTAGAACAGAAGGCTATAATAATATAATCGTATTTTTATATTACAGTCGAGCCTCCATATTACGAACTTCTACATTGCGAATTTTTCTATATAGCTAACTTTTTTCTGAATTCAAGAACCATTTAATTTCAAAACGATTTCTTTCACGATTCTTTCACGATTAGCTTCCCAATAGATAAGTGCATTTTCTATGCAACGAAAATTTTCTCTTGAGATTCAATTTTTTGATCCCTATTTTTAAACTATTTCTGGACGTTTCAAGTTATTCTCTCTTTAAACCAGTGTTTCTCAAACTGTGGGACGAGCCCCCCAAGGGGGCAGATAACCTAACGAGGGGCCACGAGTATATTGAATAGTCGAAAACAAAAGATTATTTTAAATAGTTATTAACTTATTGAAAGTAAACAAACAAATACATTGTGACATAACAAAAAATTAAATACTCATTTACACTATAATACACTTTTAAACGTATCAGTACTGCACAATCTGTTTTATAATTCATTTAACAATACTAAGTTAAGGACAAGTTTAATAATTACCAGTGCCCCCATAGATTTGTCATATAAAGTTATATGCCACCATTGACATTTATCTCGATAATTTGTACGGTTAATAATTAATCCCTTAAATGCCAATTAAGAATCACATGATGCGTTCCCCAATGCCACCGTTTAGCACATAGGTAAGAGAATGTAATGCACTGAGGGGGGTAGAGAAAAGGAATAAATAATAAAAAATCCTCCGAAATAAGTAAAGCATTCGCATATACTGTCAAGTTCATTTTATTGCTTTCCAAAGCCTTCGGAATAATTTCATTGATAGCAATTCACAGAAAAAATAGCACTTCGGAAAGACGTATATATACGTCTAGGACAGGGGTACTCAACCTTTTTGTTCTGCTTGACCGTATGGATATGTCAGCCATTTCACGTGGGCCGCAACATAAACGGGGGGGAGTATAAATGATTCGACCAATGACTTCAACAAATGATCAATCGTACTATAGGTATAGCGTCAAAGTATAGTATTATTGAATTTAATGCATCATTATTGTATGGAGGGGGCGTGATGCAAATTATGATTGAATATTTGGTCGCAAACATTGAAAGTTTGAGAAGCACTGCTTTAAGCGCACTTTATGGTGATCATAAATCTTGAACTGGTTTTAGTAGATGCCTAACTCGCTCAGAGAAATAGAACTCTGGGTGTTTCATCAAAGAAGTGCAACCTTTAGTCCCCATTGTCCAGTTCTCTATAAACAACTTCGATATTCCCTTTCACCGTCAGTGTGTAAGAGGCTCGTGCCTCTCTCTCGGGTACCTAGATGTGTGGGAGGAAGGGAAGAAACACATGACACGATCCAACTAATTATTTTATTTCCACACAAAGAACAGACACAATTTTAACTAATAATAGTAAGAGAATGTCTCAATGTTAACCGTGAAAGTGGAACAATGACAGTAAAACGCTAAAGATTAGGAGACTATTAAACTCAATCCTTATCTTAATAAGGGATCAACCTATCATCCGATTTAATCTAATATCAGATCAATCCTAGTGAACAATCGTCACTTTAAAGTTTCCTCCTAATAAGAATCAAATCCCTATAATTCTAATATTACACCTTCAGTAGCAATCTCACCAGGCTCGAGTATATCTTCTCTCCTTCTCTCTCTCTCCCAAGCTAGAAAACATCAGCTATTAATAATAAGTTTATTTAAATATCATGATTCTCCTCTTCCGAAGGGTTGGTTGTGAATAGCACGAATTGATAGCCCAAAGATTTCCCAAGAGGATCAGTTCGAAAAACGCTTTTATATCTATCACAAATGGAGTTGCCTCGTAACCACGTGTCGTTGAATTAGTCTCCGTTCATTTGTAGTGTTGTTCGGTTATACTGGTAACTTCATTCCTTGTAGTTCAAAAATGTTAAAGCATAAGTGCTTGAACATCAAAGACAAACATTTAATACTTCAGGAAGTAGATAAAGGCGTCAAAAAACTTTCCTTGCAGTTTTTTATAGGTAAGATAAATAAAATAAATACATATTAATTTTACAAAAAGTATGAATAATTACTTCTTTAATATATAGTGTTTATGGACTTAAAATTTTTTATGGGGTTTATAAAGAAAATTGAAAGATGAACCTCTGTATAACGAATTTTCAATATAACGAGCTTTTTTACGGGATTTAGCGACTTCGTTACATAGAGGTCTGACTGTAATTCTAAAAAAACAATTTCATAGATGAAAACAAAAATGTCAGTGCATGCTTAGATGTATTGGTTGAGATTATCCATTATAAAAGCATATTTTCAGTGAACCTTAAAAAGCTAATGCCACGTATTCAACACCAAAACTTGTGCTACCTTTATTTGTGTCTGGATGTTAATATTAAAAAGAAATTTTGAAAAAAATTACAATATTTATTGAAATTTTGTTTTTGCATTTTTACGTAAGTACAAGGCTAACGAAACTTTTCAAATCCAAAAATTCCATTATAAACTCGGATATTTTCCTTTATTAGCTGCCCCTTTCATTATTTTTATCATCTTATTTACAATCATTTACAAAGTAATTTAAAATATTTTATTGCTTCTTTTTTACCATTGCGAACTTTTTTTTTGTTACAAACCATTGTTAATTTATATCCCAGCTATACATTGATTGAATTTAAGACCATATAATATGTGTCACTTCATTTAATACAATAAGAATTCAACAAATTTAAGATGAATTTTTTTGATTAAATTAGAGCATAGAAAATATTTTTTTTTAATATTTATAATAATTTTTAAACAGAAATCATATTATATAAAAAATAAGGCTGAAGTAAAGATATATGATAAAAGAGAGAAAGATTATACAATATTTTTTTATTCCTTTTGCTTATACTTTCTTTTATTTAGTGGCATTGTTTACCCACAAACATTTTTTGTCACAAACTTATATTTATTACTTTATAGAAACGCAAGTAATTGCAAGCCATGTTATTAACCGGGGGAAGGAAATCAATACATGAGTCATTCAGAAGCTAATGCGGTTAAGTCCTTTTCTTAATATTTTCTGATTCTTGTAGATTTTGATAAAATAAATTACATTATTCTTAGTTATTAAAGGATTTACTAGTTGCTTCCTTTTTCCTAGGTCATAGAAAAAGGTAAGCAACGAGCAAGTGCATGCATAGCTCCTGCATTATAAAATTTTACGCTTACTCTGTCGACCAATTTACTTTTCCTTCTTATTGACATCACAAAGTTGAGAATCAAAGTACGTTTTTAATTTCAACAGCTGAATTGTAAATTTCCGATAAAGAGTAAAATTCATTACTCTTTAAAATTACGAAAACATAACATTTTATTAAGCTGAGGAAGAAATTCTGATAGATTTTTTAAAACAATCAAGATATTTTATCCACTTAAAAAAAACTCAATATAGTAAATTCTAATCCATGATTAAACTTTTAGATGTCCAAAGAAAAGCACAAGGAATCAAAACAGTACACATTGGGATGATGAATAGCCTGCGGAATACGAAAGAACAATATTTTTTGTATTATTTACCAGCAAAACCCAAAAAAGAAAAAAAATTCTTTCTCTTTCCCTATCTCATCTAAAGAAAAAAGAAGCCACTTAAATGCGGTACGTGCATGGAGTGGATAACATGCAATTTAAGACCATAACGGGTAGGAATATAGCGTACATGTTGCAAACAAATCTAAAAACCAACGAAATGTTAGAATCATAAATTAATACCCGCGAGGCAAAATATTAAGACGAAAATTAGAGTTTTATGCAAGGGATCTTAGGGGGGAAATATGTATTTTTATTCTTTGTGGAATTAGAAAGAAAAAGGAGTGGTTATCAAAATAAAACAACAAAATTTTCCAAAATCCAAAAGAAGAGAGGAATGTAAATATATTTGTTGTTCGTCATGAAATATGTATTTGTGTTTTATGTTTGCATTACATAAGTCGTAAATAATGTTTTGAATATTCATTACTTGTGTATATGTAACTCCTGTTTTATTTCTGTTAAACTCTAATTAAACAATAATGCAGAATATTGCCAGAGATTTTTATTTTATTCTTTTTCCAGAAATGAAGAATTTATTTATTTATAGATGTTAGCTCAAATGGATGCGCTAGTGGCAAAAGTGTTCATTAAAATATGGGCTTACATTTTTGTTAATATACATACGTAATCAAATTTTAAGATACATAAAATCATCAAATATTTTTCAATTTAATTTTTTGTATCGAATAATTCATGAAAACTTAAAGATATTACTGTAAAGTATATAAATCGGAATTAATTATTCAGACTTGCATATAGGATAACGGATCAGCACAAAATTTCGTTCATCATCCATTTTAAACTAAGGAATATAATTTTTTGGAAAAATTAATTTAAAAATTTCGTCAAAGTAGAAAAAATTTATTGGATCAATATAGTAAAATAAACTCTCATTTGCTGTATAGCATAGTTAAGTACTTTTTAAAAAAATAACGTACTAAAACATTATAGGTGATTTTTAGGAATAAAGCCAATAAATCAATTAATACCAATATTTAACGATAACAGTTTGTTTAAAAAATTATTTTAACTTAACAAAAATCACAATTTTAAGAGAAATGTTAACCATATTTTTCGAAAACTTCAAATCAATTTGAAAAAAAAAAGTTATATACTTATCTTAGTAAAAGTGTTACTAAAACAAATGAAATGCATTTATCTTGAGAATTTACTAAAATTTTAATGTTTTATTAAAGTTTAAAAATTTTAAAGCTGATCGAGTAAATATAAGAAATGTGACATTCTCTCTCTCTCTCTCTTTTTATGAGACCTTTATCTAAATAAAAGGCTGTAACTTAAAAAATATTCTTACAATATGAAATATTTTAGTACATTCATTAGAAAATAATTTAAATTTCTGGTTCAAAATGTTAAATAGAAATACATTTAGAACAATTTAAGATAACAGACTCGCCATGATAGATTTTGAAAAAGTTAAAGGCCCACTTTTGGTAGATTAAAGACCCACTTCCGGTTATTCTAATTTTATAAAATTGATTGCGACTTGGCATCTTTGTTGCATGGAAACAAAAAAAAAAGTATTTTTTGTAAACCAAAAGATCCATCTATTTAATAAAACAAAAAAAAATCTTTGTGTTTTTATCAACTTTGGTCGTTTCAACGTATCCAAATATCGTAAACATTTACCATATTTTTTCCCGAGCTTCAAAACCCTTATTTCTGAGACTTTTATATTATACTTTTCTACTTATACTATTTCCTACTTCGAAGCAAAAGACCGATAGTGCAGACATTGCTCCTAGCGATTACCATTTTTCCCTAAATTGTAAGCGTTTCTAGGCTGTAATGTTTTGGAAGTGATAAGAGTTTGAAAATGCAGTGAGACTATTCTATTATGTTTCATTTTTCGAATTCTACATCTCAATTATGTACTTGAATGATAGAATCGAAGTTACGTGAGTCTATTGGATGTTTTCAATAATATGCAAATAACGTGGGAAAGAAATTAAAGCAAATAAATATGCTTCTACCTTTATAGTAATATACTGCTCCAATAAAGGTATGTATACAAGAATCAACTACTTTAGAGATGCTTACATGTAATAATGTATGCAAGAGTTTTAAGAGAATAAACATTCAAAAAAATTAAAAATGTCTTATTTAGAAATGCTTTAGATGGCCATAATAACTAATACCGTAAACAAATAAATAAAACGAATCTTTTGTTAAAAGTGAGCTAGAATAAAATATTATAAATTCTAATATCCTCTTATTTTTTCGAAAAAACGGTGCATGTATTGGCAGATTAATATTTAAACAAATTTTCTCCTTTCCCCTCTCTATCAGTCCGTCTTAAAAATTAATTATTCAACAACTAACCGTTTACTTTTTCCACTACATGGAAAAATAGTAACAAATTTTAGGATTTTCCTAGGTAATAATCATTTCATAAAAAGGAAAGCTGAAAACAATTCAAAATCAGAAACTGTAAAGAATATCCAACAAGAATATATTTATTTCCCAAATCGACTACTGAAGAAAATTTGTAAGTTTCTTCACAAACTGTTCATAAATTTTTGGCAGCTGCGGTTGGAATTTTACTCAATGTTTTCGTACTGAAAGACAGCAACGAAATGTATAAAAATACACTCGATAGCATTCTTCATTTATTTATATATACAAGCAACGTAGCTTGTGTTGGAAACATGCTACAAAAAAGGAAAAAGAATGGGGTTTTTTATTGCTCAATTTCCGCAAAGAATAGGATAGAATGTTATTTCTATTCATTCTTTTATTTGTTTGAGAAAAGAAAATATTTCTATAATGGTTTTATTATTGTGTGAAGTATACACATTCACCGACTATAAAGGAAATTTTAATATCTGTGCACTAAGATACATTTACACGATTCATAATTCAATGAATTGTTGTTATTTGGATTAGTTTATTAGTTTTTTTCCTAATGAATCTCTAGTTATAATTATATATAGGTACTATAAAATATTAGACTCTGGTGTATGTGTATTTTCTAGTACATTTTATTCAATATTTCATTTCTAAATAAATAGAAAAAAAAGAGTCATTTTAAAATTTTTGAAAAAGTACGATTGGAAAAAAAGTATGGGTTTTAACGTTCTAGAAAATATATTAAAAAAAAGTCATGTAAAAGAAACTATTGTGTTAAAATTAAGGATTTGCTTAATTTTAATTTAAGACAATTGCATAACAGCGGAAGGAGTATACAAGCTGATTCGAAAATTCCGTAAATGGAATAGGGTCAGGTACGATTAGGCATCCATACGCTCATGATAGACAAGTGTCGGAAGGGTATAATGCAAGTTGTGAAGATGTCTAAGAATTTCTGTAAAAATAATTACACACTATTCATTAACTTAAATGCCGAGTAGTTATATCAGTGTGATATGTCCAACATGTAATCCTGTAGAGGACATATGAATGATCTTAAGCAAGATTAAATCGTTGTGAAAATAGATGAAGGTTGAATAGTAATTAATGTGGCTGTAAAGCTCAGTATCGGTCCATGTTCATTTTGGAATTTGGACAGCATTTCAAACAAAAGAAAGATATCCGGTGATTTAGTAGCGGTCATCCACAAGCAACCAAGAAAGCAGATGACAATATATCTTCCTACTGACAAAATCCGATACATAAAAAACTACCGAAAAATTAGTATTTGATTACTGAACATCAGACATCGCACTTCCCCTTAGCTTGGAGGTTGAACAATGGTTATTAATTTCAATGATGATGAATTTGATGTATGCCATTAAGTAGAGGATGTTACTTGTTTTTTTTCTGTTGTGACAGAAATGTAAGAAACAAACAGATTAACAATGAAATCAAGTACTTTTTAAGAATAAAACAGATTGAATATTTCGGGACGCATAGCCATGAATTTTGTGCATATGATGCTAAATTAAGTAAGCTTGAAACAGACTGAAATTAAGAGAAGCAAAATAAATTACTGGACATCGTAAGCTGTCTAATTGATATAGTATTTTATTGGAATGATTTACCAACATTTCCTTAAAAAGAAATTACATCCCTTCAAAATAATATAATAAGCTTTAAAACTACAAATGATAAATAAGCAAAGAGCTTCTTCCCATTTCCCTTTTTGTCACAATAACTATCCTCTAAAGAGACATATATTGCTTTTCCTTGGAAAAAGAAATGGGTTTGTCTTCAAGTGGTGTGGACCTTATTCTTTGAAGCCCGCAATCATTTTTAAGTGTGGATCTGATTGGATACCTTTTCATACTGATCTCTCTGTAAAAATTCAAAGCTCCCTGTATTTACTAGAAAAATGGCTCTGGGATCTATTCATGGAACCCTACATTCGGTTTGAAAAAAAAATATATAATACTTTACAAGGATGAGAGTATGAATGACGGCAGTATTTCTAGAAATGGTGTGCAGATTTGAAACACACCTGACGGCGCAATTAACATTATGATTAAAATTTCTGATAGCTGTTTAGTTTCTAGGACTGAATGTATTACAATCTGTATGTGCCTACGGTATATTGACACGTACTTGATATCAAGGACATTTGGATTTTAAAAGAGAATCGTACCTCTGTACATCTCTTTTTAAAACTAAATGAATCTGAGTGACAAGACAAGCCTGAATATTATAGATCTCATCTCACGGGTTTCTTCGAGACGGACTATACACTTTCAGTGGGTCCTCTAACATTTAGAATTGAATGATAATGATATTGATGATACCTTAAGCAACACAGCATCTGCTGACTATTTTCATGAAGACATAACTCTAAACTATAATTAAACCTCCTCAATAAAAAATATGGGTTAAATTAAACTTTGGAGAGTTCCGTCTTTTTACCCATGGTACTTTGAAAAAAAGCCACACTGGTGTTACCACCTCAATAGTCCTAGAAATTAACAGACGTCACTAGATGGCAGTCCTAGAAAACAACAGAAATTTTTAAGTAGAGACACCAAAGCTCTTACATTCCAACAAGGACGCGGTCTCTTAACTGACTGTCATTGATGCAAAGAACATTAAGCCTCTCCTGCTCATGTGCTTAAATATTTACATTTCCCTGTTTAAGAGATTTAAAAAAATCCTACTTTAATTTTTGACTTTTTGGAGATCTTTGGATTCTTGGAGATGATGTTAAGTAGCTAAGTAGTAAATCTATAGGATCAATTGTAAATCCATTATGTAGTCTAAGTTACGTAGTAAATTTATGGGATAGTTAAAAAGTTCTGAAGGCTGCAAATTTATATTATTTCATCTCATATTCATTTTATGTATTATAATTGCATGTGAACCTAGCTTTGTATCTTTAAAAGCTGTGGAGAAAATACTCATTGAAATTAATAACAAGTATTTGACGAGATAAAATTAGAATTAACACCATATTAGACTAACTCCGTCCTTTTGACAATTACAAATTAGAATCTTGTGGTTATTTTATTCAATCATTCTTGTATAACTCTGTCTGAATATATTCTCCGTCTAATGCATTGTTCTATAATAGGAGGGGGACAACCTGCGGCTCGCAAGCCACATTCGGCTCTTTAAAGGATTATTTGTGGCTATCGATAAACATAACCGATTTCCCTTTTTTAATTTTTGGGTTATCCTACATTAAAATAGTATTATCTTTCCGTATGTGTTTCAAAATGTCTTTTAATTTACTGGCAACAAATATGACAGACTAAGTGCTGCGTTGTAACAAATTTCATTTCCGTCCAAGTTAAGAATATGACTCATCGAAAACTGCGAGAACGAACATAAACAGTGACGTAATCGTCCGCAATCGACCGACTCCAGACCAATTTTGAATTTGTAAACTTTCATTGCAACGGACAGTTGACATTGTGCTCTGGAGGAAACAACTTATATCATTCTTGTTCCGGATATAATTTGCAATCTGGAATTTTTGAAGTTAACTGTAATTTGTTTCGGGGTATGTAACGCGTGTTTTTATTGTTTTAATAACACAAAAAATGTATTTTATAAATTTCTTTATTAATTTCCAGTTTTTAAAAAAATATATGACGAAAGAGAACGAAAAAAAATACAAGCAAGAAAATAGAAGTTTTAATAATGAGTGCGCTGAAAATTTCTTTTTTTATTAACAATAACACAAAAGCATTTTGCGTTATTTGTAATTATACGATTAAAAATTATAAAGCCAGCAATTAACGCCGACTTTATGAAACCGACCATCCTCAGTTTTCTAATCAGTATCCTCCAAATTTCAAATTAAGGTTAGACAAAAAATAGTTTCGTTAAAATCAAATTTAAATAAACAAGTCAATTTTGATGACCTTTAACAGTCAACCTAATAATGTGTCTGAAGCTAGTTTTGTTATTGCCTGGAATATTGCTCGTAGAAAATGACCGTATGGAAGGGGATAATTTAATAAAAAATTTGGAAGGTGTACTTAAAGTTTTAGATCCAAATAATGCAGCATAGCACAAAGTTGTTTCGCAAAATCCCATCTCGAGACACAAACCGAAGGACGCATAACTGCCAATTAGAACATCTCTTAATTATAGTTTAAAAATTATTTGAAGAACTGTATTGCATTCAGCTTGCCCTTGACGAATCCACAGATATCACAGATCTTCCGCAATTGGCAGTTTTCATACGTTTTGTTTCACCTGATTTCGTTGTTAAAGAATTATTAAATTTAGTAGCACTTCAAGAGTCAAAACACGGTGTCGATATTAAAAATGCATTAGATTCCATAATGAAAACTTTTGATGTGCCTCTTAATAAACTTGTAAACATTGCAACTGATGGAGCCCTGGCAATGCTGGATAAAAAAAATCGGTCTTATTGGGCTTTTAAGAGATGATTTGTGATGTTCCTTCCCTTGGGAGAACATCTCTCGAACATCTCTCATCTCTTATTATATATATATATATATATATATATATATATATATATATATATATATATATATATTTATAATAAGACTTAATCTAATTCAGACCACTATCAATAAGTGAACCACCTAATCCCTGATTCTAATATTAAATAATCAATCCTACCTTATTACAGCTTGGAGAAACGATCAATCTTGTCCTATGCTTAATCTTGTCTTTGTATGCACTGGTGTGCAACTTGACCTTCATATATTCGATCACTAATAACTTCTATTCACTCCACATAAAGCTCATTCAAACTTAGACTGAACCACGATTTCTCTAATAGACGTCGGCTACCTGCCAATTTCCATTCACTATCACAAATTCCATAGATTGCCATCACGCTTACTCTGAGTTCCGATATTTAAAAGCTTGTTAATTTGCATCTTTCACACTTCACTTCTTGGATTTGGGTGGAAAAGAGTTGTCATTAATTCTGGCCTAAAGAACCCAAAGGACATGTTAAAGAAAAGAAGCATGAGCCCGTCACACATTCTCAAATTTATTGCATAATTCACCGAGAACATCTCGTTACAAAATATTTAAAATATCCTGATGTTATGAAAACAGTGTTACACATTGTAAATTACATACACACCATTGCAAATAATGATCGACAGTTCAAAAATTTCCTTGAAGAATTAAGGGACGCAGAACTTCCAAATGACGTTAATTTCTTTTGCATTCTTAGATGTTATCTAGCTACAACGTGTTAAATATAACCTACTCAGAATTAGACGATGATGAGTGGTTACAAGACTTAATGTTTTTGATTGATGTTACGGTACATTTGTCAACACTGAATTTACAATTGCAGGGGAAGATAAAATAATATCTGACCTCTCACAGTGTGTATTTAGTTTTTAAACTAAATTACAACTTTTTCAAAGCACATTAAAAACAAAACATTTAGTCCTTTTCCTCAAATCAAAAAAATGTATTCCAATATTAAACAAGAAAAACTCAAAGAATATATAAAAAAGCTAGAAGGAATATTGATGGAATTCTAAAATAGATTTCAAGAATTGAAATAATTTAAATTGTCCTTTGTAACAAATATGTTGAATCACTCAATATTGCACTATTCATGAAAAAAGGTGCCATAGCCTCCAGGAGGTTGGACTTCTACCTGTTGGTCCACGGAAGGTATTTTATTTCCCTTCTACCACCCATTGGAAACCAATGGAGGCGTTCCCCTATCCGCCACCTGGGGACGCGCCCTCTAGGGGTTACAGGCTCCCCCGAGGCTAACACTGCCCAGATCTTCAACTGACGCCCAATCACATCTTGGAATGCCCAACCGTCGCAACAAAGTTACTAAAAATGGGAATGGTCCCTCTGAGGGTCTCTTTGCGGGAACTCCTGTACAGCCCTGATGCTCCCAGAATAGCAGAGGCAGTGATCAAGACTTTCGACAGAATCTAGTGATATCTACTGCATTTATTCATGGACACGAGAACAACAACAACAACAACAACAAATATGTTAATATTTATTATTTATTTATTGTAATGATTTAACCATTCATCCCAGCATGTTAAAAATTGTAATTCTTTATTTCTCTCGTGCTTTATATTAATGCTTTTATTAATGCTTTATATTAATGCTCGTGCTTTTATTTATAAAAGTTAACTGTAATTTTAATTATGCAAAGTTTTGGAACTTTCGATGGCAATAGATAAGGAGATTGAATATTCAGTTTGAAAAATTAAAGTCTTGAGCTGTATATGGCAAGAGTTGTTGACATTTTTTATTTCGTGTTAAAACTGGCGCCGAGACCCGTGACCTAAAACTTACGACCCCGTAGAAGCAGAAACCGCCGCTGTGACGAAACGCCGCAGGAAAAAATGAAAATTTAACCAGCTCTGCAAACCTTACTGTCCGGGAAGAAATTGCTGGTATTGCGCCGCAATCCTTCTAAAGCAAGAGAAAATCCCTGGAAATCGAAAGAGACAAAGTGAATCATCCTGACTTCAATTGTCTGAAGAAGGAAAAAAAAGAAAATCTATTTCCTGTTAAAAGTTTTTGCAATAGTGTTTTGTGCATTTTTCATATACAAGTGATAGCAATCCTGCTACAGTGTGTTAGTGCTAGGGATAATTTTATTATTTTATTTCATTGATTTTTTGGTATTCTTATGCAATGATAATTCTTAGTTTTGCTGTATATTAATTTATTTCTTGTGAGATAACGTTTCCTGATTAATATTTTGTGAATTGCACATTATTAATTACTATTTTGCTTGATATTTTACTGATTTCCTATTGAATTTAGGTAGCATTACATGCCTGATTATTTTAGTTTTGTTTTGTATTTTCATTGCATTGAATTTTTGTATCATTACACCTGATGATTCCTAAATTTTCTTTATATTATTTTATTATTTGAATTAATGTTCCTTGCTGGTATTTTGAATATGTTATTAATTTATTTACCTATTTTAATTGTTTTTTGAAGTGCATAATAATTTATAAGGTTTTAAAGCTAGCCATATTTTAAAGTGTATTCCCATATCTGTAAGAGCTTTGGTGGACAATAAGGCCTGGACCTTAGTTATTTATTTTATTTATTTGCAACTCTTAAATTTCTCAGTCATGTCATTTCTGGGAAAAGGGAAAAAAGCTGATCTCATTAAGCTTGCTATTGAGTTAGGTGAATGTGAGTCAAATGGGGAAGAGCTAAAAATAATTGAATTAAGGACAAAATTTTGACAAATGATGCTTATAAGGAAGACCCTGAATTTGTGAAATGTATCTTTGAGGGAATCGTATCAAATAGGATAGACGAGGAAAACAAACAAAAAGAGCAAACACTGCGTGAATTTGAGCTGCAGAAAATACGACTGCAAAATGAGACTCAAAGAGTCGTAGGTCCACAAACCCTACCCCAAACAAAAATTGAATTAAAAAAGTTGCTACTAACATTCAACCCTGAAGTTGATAACATGGACCTGTTCCTCACATTATTCGAACGGCAAATGAAGCTATTGGATCTTGGTGAAGATCTGTCGGTACCCTATCTTATTGGTGCCCTACATAGTGATGTAACCTCCCTCATTGCCCGTGAAACTGAGGACAAATGCAGGGATTACTCCCACATTGGAGGAATGCTTCTGCAACGGTTCAAATTAACCGCAGAAAAATTCCGGGAGCTGTTTTCACGTCACAGAAAAAGCCCAAATGGGACGTGGAAGGATTATTATTTTGAAATCCGAGTATATTTTGAAGGTTGGCTCAATGAGCTTAAAATTGATTCCTTTGACGGATTGAAGAATTTGATCATTGCCGGTCAAATGAAAAAGAAATGCTCTTCAGAGTGTAAGGAACATTACCTGGATATCTGCGAAGAAATTATCTCCCCAGAAATGTTAGCAGATAAGCAGGAAGCTATTGACAACATCTGATGTTCCCAACCCAGATATTGGACCTAGGAAACACGTGAAGGCAAGTGAAACCGTAAATGATGGAAGACAGGTATCATTCAGGAAACCTGAACGCCCTCCCAAAACAGAATATTCCCATCAGGTACCAAATGAGAAATCTCCTCTTAGATGCTATGGCTGTGGGAAACAAGGAGCGATAAAATCTAGGTTCCCCACCTGCAACCTCAACGCATCACAAAGAACAGACGTAGCAACCAATCACATCAATGATTACACAGCTCAGACCAGAAGCCCTCGATTGACCCTAATCGACATAACTTTCTGTGGAATAAAGGGGCGTGTATGTGCAGACACAGGATCTTCACATTCAATTGCTGGGGAAAGGATGTTCCAGATATTTAATGATAAAGGACTCCTTTTCTAGGAAACCACATTAGCAATGAGCTTAGCAGATGGTCAACAGACCACAGGTGAGGCCCTCACAACCCAAGTAATGGTAGAAATTGAGGGGAGATCAGATTTGACCAAATTCATAATTCTCCCAAAGGCAAAAGGAAAGAGAACACTTCTAGGAACAGATTTTTTTAGTTCTGCTGGTTTGGTTCTAGATGTGAAGAATACTTGTCGTACTTCTGGGACAATCCTACTTACAAGTACCCATTTGGTGAAGAATTGGACACCCCGTCCATAGTTGAGAAGATGTCCAGCAACACCTGCCAATTAAGAGAAGGGGAAGGGGAAAGTTTGACTTCTGCCCAGAAGACGAAACTTAAACTCCTGTTGGAATCCTTCCAAAATGTCTTCGAACTAGGGGTAAATGCAACAAATATCTTGGAGCACCACATTAACACAGGAAATAGTCGTCCTATCTCTGTACCCCCATACAGAATGTCTCCTGTAAAGAACTGTCCTGACTGCATTAAATACAAAGCTTCAAATCAGAAACCTTCCGGGCTATTACAGACACCTGTGCCAGGCCAACGTTTTGAAACCTTGGTCACTGATCACTTCGGCCCCCTACCTAAGAGTAAAGATGGTAAAAGATGGATCCTCATCATTGAGGATTGTACCACCAAGTGGGTCGAACTGTTTGCACTACCCAATGCCACAGCTAAAGAATGTGACATTACCTTGATTGAAGAGGTTCTACTGAGGTCTGGCATTCCTCGCCGCCTTATCAATCAGTGACAATGGAAACCAGCTTGTGTCAGCAGTGATGCAACAAATATGCTACCTATTAAACATCCATCAATCCCTGATCCCTGTATACCATCCACAAGCTCACCCAGTTGAACGAAAGAATAGGGATCTGAAACCACGGCTGGTAATTCTCGTCCAAGACAAGCATGACTGTTGGTCAGAGAAGCTACCCTTCATCCGCTTTGCTCTCAACACAGCCAAACGCGAAACGACAGGACAGACGACAGCCTTTCTGAATTTTGGTAGAGAATTACGCACTCCAAGTGAAGTTGTTAATGATATCCGAGTCGTCATCCAGAACAATAATTTTGTGCCAGAGATAACTAACTATCTCAAGAAATTTGCTAAGTTTTCCACGCAGATTAGAGAGGTGGTTGAAGAGCAACAGGATAGTAGGAAGATTTACGCTGATAAAAAGAGAAAAGCTGCTCCATCATATCAACCTGGACAACATGTCTTTGTAGCATCACATCCGCTGAGCAAGGAAGAAGTGCAAAACTAATGCCACGCAGAGACTGTTCCTACGTGATTTTAACACAAAGGTCACCATCATCTTACGAGATTGCTGGTCTTGATAATCCGGGGGTACCTCTTGGTGTTTACCACACCTCTGCTTTAACTCCTTGTAATAATGACAAAGTAAAACCCCTTATTCCTCTTCGTAAACGTGGCCGTCCACCAAAGGTCCCACAGACTCCTGGTTCCTCGTCGGGACGCCGTCGGAACCAGAGGGAAAGCATGTAACACATGGTAATATTTATTATTTATTTATTGTAATTTAACCACTCATTCCAGCGTGTTAAAAATTGTAATTCATTATTTCTCGTGCTTTATATTAATGCTTTATATTAATGCTCGCGCGCGCACGTGCTTTTATTTATAAAAACTAACTGTAATTTTAATTATGAAACGTTCTGGAACTTTCGATGGCAATAGATAAGGAGATGGAATATTCAGTTTGAAAAAATAAAGTCTTGAGTTGTATGTGACAAGGGTTGTTGACATTTTTATTTTCATGTTAAACTTTTGATTTTTTCTGAATCCATTTGAAATTAACATAACTCAAGGTTAGTTGTCCATTTCCAATATAATTATGACCCAAAAAGCACTTGGAGAGTTAGAATTAATAGAGATGCAAGAAGATCAAGTTCTATAATTAAAATATAAGTCGACGCCAATTACTGAATTTTGGAAATTTGTTACAGAATCGAAGTATACTGAATTAAGGAAGGCTGCTTGTCAAATTATTTCAATATTTGGAACAAAGTACTTATGTGAATCATTTTATTCCACTTTAAAATTCGTGAAATACAAACACTAATCAGTATTAACTAACTAGCGTCTCAAAGAATGAATGAAAAGTGCTGTCACCAATTATTTACCAAATTTTAAAGAATTATCAAGAAAAGTAAAATAAATGTGTTTAATTTTTAATATTTAAATTCAATACACATATTTTGTACTTTTATGTATATTTTTAATACATATAATTTCTGCAAAAAATGTTTAATATCTTTTAAGCGTACCTTTTAAATACGTGATAATTGTGGCTCGCGAAGAATTCCAAATTTTGAAAAATGACTCAGACTGTCTAAGAGTTTGCCCCACCCCTGTTCTATAACGATATATTTATTTCTTATTTTACTCGGACATTCAATGGAAATCTTTCTTTTTTTTAAACTTTTTCGACGCTTTAGTTCTCTCTAAATTAAATCGTTTTGATGTTTCTAAAATTCGATACATAATTCCAGAGTAGAAATGAGTTTTATTGGTTTCTATGAAGCCAGATACATTCATTCTTAGAACCTCTAACTCTAAAGAACAACTGAGTGATTTTTTTGTATTAAGCCAGTGTTTCTCTACCTCTTAAGTGCCACCAGCATATATACACGTCTCACTCAGCCAAAGAATTAGGCCACGATAGCCGACTGGTATAAGTATCGGACCGTGGCTTTCTTTGTCACGGGTTCGAGCCCAGTACCACTAAAGACCCGCCGTGTAGGGCAGCGATGCATGTTAAATCTGTCGAGAGCTGAAACGTCCTCCCGTTGGTGTGGTGTGGTAGTTAGGAGAGGGGGTGCCAGCTCAGGTGTCTTCCACGTCACTTGACCATGGTTCAAAATTACGTGGTCCGTCGCCAAAAGCCCTCGTGTAGTTGAAGAGTGTGATGTTAATATTAAATCAATCAATCAATCAGCCAAAGAATTAATTGCCCTGGACGTATATATACGTCTTTACGAAGTACGATCTTTTCTATGCCCTGCTATCCATAAAATTATTCTGAAGGCTTTGGAATACAACAAAAGGACCTTAAAAGTGTTTGCGAAAGATTTACTTATTTCAGATGATTTACTTAATTATTCCTTCTTTCCAGTCCCTTCGATATTATATACGTGTGCCTACTTGGAAAACGGTGGCATTGGGGAACGAATACCTTGCCTATTAATCGACAGTTAAAGGATTAATTATAAATAATACAAATTATCAAGGTTAGTGTTAATTTTTGTAATAATTGAATATATGACAAGGCCGTGGGGTCACTAATAATTATTAAACTTGTTATTAACTTAGTATTGTTATTATAATTATGAAATGTATTGTGTGCACAGTACTGATACAAATATAAATGTATTATATCAATGTAAATGTGTATTTTATTTTTTACTAGGTAAGAATGTATTGTGTTTGTTTACTTTTAGTAAATTAATATTTTTTAAAAATGATTTTTTTGTTCTCGATTTTTCAATATACTCGTGCCCACCTCGTAGAGTTAGCATGTCCCCCTAGGATGGTTTCCCCCAGTATGAGAAAGGCTATTTTAGGCTGTTCATTTATACTGCGCGGATTTTTGTTTTAAAGGATTTTCATATCATTATAAATATCATTACTTGTGAATTCATAACTACATGTTGACACCATAGAAATAACTTAGTATGAACAAGAGACTATTGACATAGCTGTTAAAATTTTTGCTATTATTTCAATTATTCCTTGCATTTTCATAATTTATACGGCAAAAATTTTGCTTTTCTTTGCATTTCGAATTTGTTTTTGTTTTTAAATTTCATTATTGTTTTATCAAGTGCTTATTCGTCTCTAGTGCTAAAATTGTCAAAACAGTAAAAGAATATTCGGTTAACACTTCATAAAATATTTCATTGATTAGGAAAGTAGGGGGAGTGGAATAACAAAAGGGTCTGTGTTAAATTTTCTAAAAGTAATATCGTCGAATAATCCTGAGAGAATCCCAAATTAATTCCACATTGCTTTTTTTTGTTAATATTCTCATTCATTGTCAAAAATAAATTTATGTTAAAAGAACTTCTATTCAACATATTTAATAATAAGTAATTCATATTTGCTCTGAGATTTCGGCATTTACAAATTTTAATTGTTAATACTATTTCTATTCAAAAGAATTTTTTATTCATATTCTAATTGTTTCTTTCAATAATACAAACAAAGACTTACAATATCTAACATTTTCATTGAAATGCGACAAAACTAGGATTGCAGTAGGTTGCGAGTATTTCAATTGAAATAAATTTGCTTTTCGTTGAATTATTATTTATAGATATATATTTTATCAGACAATATTACATGTTTTGTAGGTTCAAACTATAAGCCATACTATGTTAGAGACTGGGTTTATTTTATGTATTGAAGCTGAAAGATAAAGACTATTTTCATAAAATTTGATAAATATTTTCATAATGCCTTGGAGTTGAGTGGTTTTTTTAAGCTATAGATCATTAAAACTGTGAGTATTATTTTAAATTTTAGTTGCAGATGCAACACATAACTTAGGATCAATGCCTCAAATTCTGAAAGTAAATAATGCCTCAAAAATATTAAAATTATAAGAATTAAAATATAAATTATATCTCACAATTAATAGATATTGGTCTCAATTTTGCATTTCTACTAAGTGGTTAAATGTAAAACTGCACATAACAATTCTATAAACATCTGTGAGGGGAAATAATCAATTGTTTTCATATATATACGTATGTACATAGTACTCGTGTGTGTGTGTTTAAAAAACAAGCACTAGATGGGTAATAACGTAAATGTATAGGGCCTTTATATCACAATAAGTTGATTATGTTAAACATTCCGATTAAAAAATTTTATTTCATAAATGTTAAATATAAAAGATGAAATATAAAATAAAGCTATAGAAATAATTTATGTAGCAATATAATTGTGTGAACAGCATCCAATGAACCTAAATTAAAATCTAAAAAGTTGATCGGAACTAAGAAATTGTACTTCTTTTGTTCTCATATATTTGAAGCCTCATATATCCGTAAAATCTATATGGAAATCTTGTATAAATATAAAATAATAATGTGTGTAGAAAATATCTTAGAGAAAGTTTTGTAAGTAGTGAGTTAAATCCTTTTATTTTTTATTTTATCCTTTTTTTTTAGAGCTAATTAATTAATTAAAGATAATCAACTGTAAAATTAATTAGATGCACTGTCCATTTAAAATTAATAGTCAAATAGTTTTCTAAGGTCTTCATTTACATACAAAAAAAAACACTTACCGTTTGACATTAACTATTTTTTCGGAACTAAAATGGCAATCTTCGCAATGCAATGAAAACGCATTTTCTGCTCTAAAACTATTCGCCTTCCCCCCTAAAACACTCATCATAGAACCCGTGATGCCATATATCTTGGAAGAATGGATTTAAAAGAATATTCCTACTAAATATCGTCAGAGTATTCGTAAAAATGGTTATTCTACGTAACTTTTAAGTGAGTGGTACTTATAATACCGTCGGTAAATAAAGGGTTAAAGAGCATCTTTTTAATAATATTTCTATTCCACTTTAAGTTATTTCTATTAAAATATATTCTTGAATCAATATCATAAAAAAGCGTAACTGGAACGTAATCAGAAAATAAAAAATAATTTTTAACGTGGCCACGGGTTTTTTTCCTCCTCCAACAAATACTATCTTTGTTCTAACAAAGAATTCTCTCTCACTTTCGGTTTATTCTATACCAAAATATAATTCATAAAGAAAATAGCTTCTGCTTCATTTCTTCAATGTTATATGTCTCATGTATAATTAATAGCAGTTGTTTATACGTACAATAGCTGAAAATTATTTATGCCGGAGAGACACTCAACAGACGCAATGGATAAGAACCGAAACTATCTTTGATTTAATGACTTGGAAGCTTATAAACCGTTGAATGTTACCAGAAACTTTTTGTGTGTGACGTGACTGATTAATTCTTGCCAATAAGCTCAAAACCTAACTAATTTAACTTCCTAGGGGAACATTTTAGTCAAGAATTACATCATGTTCTTAAAAGGAGAATATGTCTAACTCTCATTTTCTAACTGCGTAAGTGATTTCCAATTTGAATCATTCCAAAGTTGATAATAATATGTTATTTAGAACATTTTGGTTTGGAAATTAACCACGTAAGTTTTACTTAAGGATAAGAAAATTTTCATTTTTTTTGTACATTTGGAAGTTTTTTTTAGAAGCAACATGAATTTCAAAAATTTCCTGAATATGAAGAAGTCTGAAGTCGGTGTATTCTTTGTAATTGTATAAAAACAAAAACGCAACCACATTGGATATGAGAATTTACATATTTGAAGCTTCTTTTCGTTAAATTAGAATGAATATTTTCAATGTAAAATTTAGTCTTAATTTTAGAAGACAGCTAATTCTGAGAAGAAACTGTTCTTTAGAACATGACTCTTGACAATGTTGTGTTCCTTTTTTTTAAATCAATGTTTGACACTATCACGTGTCATTGAACAATGCTAATAAGACGTTTTACTGTTCACATATTCTAAGCAATGGGGACATTTGGGATTAATTAAATAAAGGCTGAGGAGGAAACCTTACACCCTTTCGTCGGAACCCAAGATAATTAGTTCAAGTGCTTGACATTTATGGCTTTTGAGAGGTACTATGGTAGGTAAGAGAAAAATGAACTCATTGGTTGATTTTTGAACCAAACTTGCCCTTTAACCCTTTAAATGTCGCTGGCGTATATATATATATATATGCATCACTTAACTTGTGCGTTTAATGTCCCAGACATATATATATATACGTCTTTCTGAAATACGATCCTTTTCTTCATGCTGCTATCAGTAAAACTATTCCAAAGGACTATAATGTAATAAAATGATCTTGACAGTGTTTGCAAAGGATTTACATATTTTACAGAAAAATTGATTTATCTATGTTTTTCTCCCCCCTCAATACACCACATACGTGTGCCTATGTGAAAAACGATGCACTGGGAAGGGAATCACGTAACTTTTAATCGGCAGTTTAGAGGTTAAAAGGCATTTCCTTTCGCTTGAAATGTTAACCACCCACCCTATAACGGTTAAAATAATTTGAGCCTTTTTCACTTGACATAAATATCTTCTACTTCTTCCTAACTAAAGGTTTATACACATATTTATATAATCGTTTCAGAATAACACAGATTATATGTGCCATTCGATATTTGTTGATGATTGGCTGATAGTCACAATGCTTAGTATGTTGTTCTGGGATAGATTTCCTGGCCACAAGCGAATTTATTTCAATTTATGTACTGTTCTGCAAAGAACTTTAATGACTTTTTTTCATCAGTCAATCCACAAATCAATATCATTCTATGGCTGGCTGAATTTCCATATTTCGCACCAAATTAACGCATGTCAGAAACGAAAAAGACAACTGCATTTATTTCAGAATACCATTAAACCAGCTAATTTGGGAGTAAATTAAGGACAAAATTTTCCGTAAAAGTTTATTAGCAACTTTATTTAATATTTTTAACGCAGCGTATTGCCTGGAAATGACTTTATCATTTACTCCACAATATCTCCATGTATCTCCTGTACTTTTCCCTTATGTTCCAATTTCCCTTCAACATCTTCCAGAATAATTCTCAATATATATTACTTTAACCTGGTTCTTTTCTTCGAACCAGTATCTCCTTTTCCCCGTGGCAAATCAGGCACGCACGACGTGGAATTTTCACGCTGATTGTTCATTACGCGCAAAGATAATGAAACAAAAGAATACTATTTGAGCCAAGTATTTCCTTAATTGGGGTTTTCTATTTCAATTTGAAGATCGAATTTATTCTACTGGAGAAAACTAGCGATTATTTTGACCTTAATTCAATCCTTCTTAAGAACAGAAGAACCCTTAGAGAAGCATTTGGAAAATTGTTCGAGCATGCAGTCATCGATTTAATCACATAGCATAGGAATAGTAGTGTAAGGAATAGCAGTTTGACGCGTGTTTTTTGACTGTCTCCTCCTACCCCTCCCCTTTATTTTTTTCTAAAAAGGAAAAATGATTTCCAAAAGCAAATTAAATGCTCTGAAGTGTTTGAAAATGTGGTGTAAGGTTTCTTCAATAAAACAAAACATTAAATTCACGTATAATTTCATTCTCAGAATGTATCAAAAATTTTCTTCAAAAAAAGTTTTAAAAAAACAACTATTTGTTTTGTTTTACTGTACAATATCTAGTAATTTATTTACCATCGCATATTACCTTAAATTTTTATCAATTTTGAACACTTTGCAATACAGTAAGTATTTGTATGCATTGCAAAATGACTTACATATTTGTCTATTTAAAGGAAAGTTGAAAGTTTTGTAAATAAATTTAATAAATATAACTATTTTTAATATACTGATAGGAATATATTTTTATTTAAATATATTCAGTTGTTCTATTCGAGAAAATTTTAGGAAATACAGTCATTTCATTTTTACCTTAATGCGATTGATTTACAATTCGTAAAATATCTTATATAAATTATTTAAAAAAAGGAATTCTCTCCGCAGAAAGAGTTACTTTTATAAGTAGATCTTTTTTATACAATAATAATTAAAGAGAAATTTACATGCTCCTTCACATTTTAAAATAAGCTGTAATGATACTGAATAATTATGTCTTATTAGGCATAAAAATTAGAAGTAATTTATAAAGTTTAATTTTATTTGATCATTGGTTTTCAGAATTTCTTTGATATTATATATAACGTCGTAAATTAGTTCAATCATCATTAGCTTTTAACAACTTGAATCTTCAGAAGACTTGAAATGCATAACTTACTCAACAGGAAGATATTTGGAAGTGCGAATCCGGAAAAGCTGTATTTCGTTTACGAAAGCTAATTTACTCAACGCGTTATCACATAGTACGGTCTCCATTCCAAATTAATTTAGTTACAAAATAGAATCAAATTATGTCATAAGAACTTTTAGAATGAACGTGCTTCTGACATTTACAGAGAAAGATAAATGTACTAACCATTTATCGCTATAAAAAATGCCAAATTTCACAAAATTTTCTAGATTTCTATTATAAAAATAATTATTTTTATGTACGGGAAAATATATTTCTATGCTAATTGTTTTTTTACTTCTTTGACTCAATGCGACTCTTAAGAAACCAGGCAGATAATTTCTAGTATAGAAATTTAGAAAACTGCTCAAAATTAAAATTTAGTGAAGACTAGCAAATAAAATTTTTCTTATGAATACATTCGAATCTTTCAGAAATTTGAGAATTAAAAATTTCTCTAAATATTCATTTTTTTTTACTATTGACATTTATCATTTTGTATTATAAAATGTTATTTGAAAGGTGCGTTTTAATTTAAACATATAAAAATAAAGTATTTTTAAGTCACTCTGCCTCTTTCTCAATTCTAATACGCAATATACCAAAATATTCAAATACACAGGACTGCCTCTCAAGGCTTTTGTGCAGTAATTAAACGTTATAATTTTGTTTTATACTTAATTTTATATTCAAAAGCTGTCAGTTCATATTTATTCCTCCTCCAAAACTCCTCCACAGCTTGAACGAACGAAGGATACGCCAATATTGTAATGATATTTCTTTCATCTGAGGAAAGTTTCTCCTAAAAATAAAATAACAATTTAAGCAAAAATGTGGATTTGATGTAATTCAAGCAGCATCATAAAACATTTAAAAAATATCAATAGAAGATATAAAGATATATTCATGGGATCTTTATCAAGCTTTTGTTTTGCACGAGAATTGTAATTCCTAAAAGATGAATAGCAGTAAACTTAATATAATAAACTTGCATCCGATCCATGCTAAAAAGTTTTCAACCATTATGTTTTTTGTATAATATACCTCAGTGACGATAAAAAAATCATCAATAGAAATATTTATAGATTGGTGCATGAAAAATTTCAAATTATATTATCATATCTTTTTTAGATTTCACGTTATTACAACTTCAGAACCATGTTATTCATTGAATAAATAATGAGTTCTATTAAATTTTAATAACCTCAATGTATTATATATATATATATATATATATATATATATATATGTGTGTGTGTGTGTGTGTGTGTGTTTTTAAAAAAATTGTATTTGCTAGTTTTTTCTCGATTCATCGTTCATGATTACTTTAGTTTCTGTTTTCTAAAAGAAGATGGCTCACTTACATTTTCTTCAGAATAATATATAATGAAATTAATATATAAATACTTGTTGCACATCAAGCATTCATAATCATCATTTCAGTGGATATTTTATTTATCTCAGCATGGTTTTAAAATTATCATTTACAAGAGAATTAAGAAAAATTACATTTTACACCTTAAACAGCAGATATATCTTATATTAGAACAAACGTGCTGACGTATTTTTAACTTCGTAAAAAGAGATTCATCTTTTTCGTTGCTATCGCACAGCCAGCGTGTGCATAACCATAAGAGCAGGAAACAAAATACTAACGTGCCACTATGAAAGATATAAATGATAAAGTATAATGATTAATGAAAAATAAAAACTCTATCTGCCGTTATTTAAAAGACTTGTATCAGTTCATGCCCCTTTATATTGTTATAGTGTGTGAATATTTTTATTTTCAAACAAATCCGTATAAATGCATCGAAAAGACAAAAATACTTCGAAGAAAAATTAATCATTATAACATAAATAAATGCCATTGCTTAAAATCTTTGCTTTATTAATTATTTCATTGTAATAAAATGCCAGATATATTCTTTTCTTTTTTTTAGAAGAAAAAGTCTTCCTCTTTTTTTAATAATAAATACCTTCAAACATTTTACGTATACTGCAGTCAAGCTGTCTATGGAATGTAAGGAATAAGCACATTCCTCTATTAATGTCAGTGTATAAAACTGACTTTTTACTAGATAAATTACACTAAATATTATTGTAGATAGATTTGTCTTATGAAAAATGCTAATGAATTAGCATTTACTGTTATGGAGTAAATCGTTTAAAATTCTATTTTAAGATATACAGATTTCTTTTTATCTATTGAAATTAAATCTTAATGGGAGATGTATGCTAAACATTCAATATTAGTGGTATCAAAAAATGTGGTTATCAAAAAATGAATACAAAGCAAAATTTCATTTGTTATACCTGTTTGGTATGAAGAGTTTTGAGCAGCCTTTGAGATTTGACACCTTATGTTACGCAGCCATCGTCATTTTAAATTGAAGGAAGAACTAAATACAAGATTTGTTCAAATTTTACACATACATAGAGAATTCTTTTATTTATTTGTGACTAGTACTTAATCAATGGATACTTTTAGAAGTTTGCATTCATAAGGGGAAAAAAGGGTTTCTTCCAAATCTCTAAAATTTAAGTTTATTTAGTTACCCCAAGCATCCCCTGAAACATATAAATTTATTTTCTTATTTCATTTTATATAAATGAATAAAGAACTTGAACATCGCAAAATAGGAAAGCATATATTTAGGGATTATTTCAACTTCGTTTTAAAAGAGAAATAATATCAATTCATCAATAGTTAACATTTATAGCCAAAATAACTTCTGAGTTATAATCCTACTTTGAATACTTGAGACCCAATATAACACTCATAATTTTCATTTCGCCCCCTTCTACATACAACAACAATGTACTGAATTCAACAATACTATATGTTGATGCTAAAGCTACAACACGACTTTAACCTCTTTACCGCCACCGACGTATATAAGCGTCTCGCTCAACCGAAGCGATAATTATACGAACGTATATATACGTCTTTTCGAAGTATATAATATTTTCTGTGCACTGCTATCCATATAATTATTCCGAAGTCTTTGGAAGGAAATAAAAGGACCTTGTGAAGGATCTACTTATTTCAGAAGATTTACTTATTTATTCGTTTTCTTCCCATCTTCCCATCTACGTGGAAAACTGTGGCATTGTGGAGCGAATCGCGTAACTGTTAATTGGCAGTTAAAGAAATAATCATAAACAGTACGAATTAGCGAGAGAAATATTAATTTTTGGATATAATTTTTATATGACAAGCTCATGGGGGTATTGGTAATGATTAAACTTGTTCTTAACTTATGTATTGTTAAATTAATTATAAAATACATTGTACAGTACTGATTCATTTAGAAGTGTATTATATCAGTGTAAATTAAATGTGTGTGTGTGTTTTTACTTTGTCAGAATGTATTTTGTTTGTTTATCTTCCATGAGAATTAATAATTTTCTTATATAATCTTTTGTTTTCTTCTTTTCAATATGCTCGCACCCCCCCGGACAGTTATCACGCCCCTAGGGGAACGCACCCCACAGTTTGAGAAACGGTGTCCTACTAATATACTTTGATTAGTTTAAATAGCATCAATTCTTATGATAAAGACAAATAAAATAAATTATGTAGTATGGTACTTTTCTTCATAAAGTTATGAGTGAACACGGTTTATTTCAAGATTTAATCATTTTATATATTTTCTTATCGTATCCCTTAATCTATATACCTTCTATTGAAATGTTCAATTATAATGACACAATGTAAGTACAAATGTGAAAAAATCATTTAAGCTCTGGATATCAAAATTATGCGGAAATATAGTAAAAAACTGTTATGATCATACCATTCTTACACAATAACGTAAGCATATAACATTTCTATACAAAAATTTCTATACATTTCCAACACCCCTTAAGGTATCCGACTACGTTAGGAATCGTGATTTTGTAAAAGAGTATAAATGGATAATATTTATGATATTTAGTGTCACTTAGATTAGAATATATGTATACAACTGTTTTAAGAACATTGTCAGACAAAAAAAATTTTAAATACAATATTTCGGCCAAAAATGAACATAGAATGACCAATTTTCAAAATATTCTCCTTTTGTGGAAAATGTTTGTATTATAATAATATTTTGCCTGTATATAGCTCAGATCTCTGTACAGAGGCGCAACTAGAATTTTTCAAATATATAACTTAGAAGTGGGTTTATCCATGTTTTACGACAACAGAGGGGAAAAATTTTAAGAAAAAAACGCCGATAATTATTTAAATTCGTTGTAACTCTGAAAATAGTGTGAATTTTTCAAAATTTATAGTTGAGCCTCTGTACAGAGCTCTGAGCTATATACAGGAAAGATATTATTACAATAGAAGCATTTTTCACAAACGGAGAGCATTTTGAAAAAAGGTTATTCTAAGTTAATTTTTTGCTGAAATATTGTATTTAAATAATTTTTGTCACATTGTCCTTAAAAGCACTTTATACATGTATTTTAATTTAACTGACTCTAAATATCATGAAAATTATCCATTTATGTGCTTTTTTAAAGTCACGGTTGCGAACGTAGTCGGATACCTTAAATGAACATTTTAAGTTTAATATAACTAAAATCTAAAGAATATATATATCAAAGAATTTTTGGAAAGAGTACTTGTTATCTAAAATAAATATATGTTAAGATTAATTACTTTTCTCAGTGCACAGGTCTTAAGTTGATACAATCAGATACCTGCAACAAGAATTTTTGATAACTTTAGCTTTTAGTTTTATAAATTATTTGATTAGTGTGAAAGAATGCATTTTTTTCAGTAATGGGGCTGCGTATTGGTAAAGTTAATAATAAACAAACATTTCCTTCATGGGAGACGTTAAGCAGGATCTTAATCCCATTACGATCTTTTTGAACTACAAATAAATGTTAAATCCATTAGCTCAGGTTGCTGCTTTTTATTTTAACGTCTGGATCCAGCAAAGGCTTAGTCAAAGACCTTATCCTTTTCTGCGACAGCTTGTCAACACAAATAAAATTATCACTAACTGGAGATTTCGCTATATTAGGGAACCAAGAAAGTTTTGTCGTTTTTATAACATTCGCTTAAACTTGTTAACGGACAAAATTATAAGAATGGCTTATTCGTGTTATTAGCATACGTCTTACTTCAGTTAATAACGGAATCTAGAACCACTTACTTTAGTTTAAAATATAACTCCAGCCCTGAAAAATGTCGATGAAGCGTAACATAATACTGCGTGTTTGTTTTATGAATTTCAAATTTGGTGTAACGTTGGAAAAGCTGTATAGAAATTGCACTACGTTCGGTGAAAAGAAAACTAAATCCTGAATGGTCTAGATATAGTTTTGACCCTGCATCTGCTTGTTTCTCACACGAGCGATCTTGTATCTCGAGTTTTTGTAGTGTTTCTAATGCTCATCTGAGATTCGTTCAAGTAAATATAAATAGTCTATATTGCAATTAAACTTATTTACAGCAGCGTTTTCTGCAGCAAAAGAGATTAGAGGGGTAAAAATAAAAGAAAAGAAACATGATACTATTGGAGAAACTGTAATGTTGGACCATACCATGTTTCCTGGTATATCATTACAAGCAGAATTTTTAGTCATTCTTATGATTCCAAGTATGACAATTAAATTTAATTGTATTTTAATAGTTTAAAATTTAAAATAAGCCTGTAATCAAACCTTTTACACGAAGTTTGTATAATTTTATAACTTTTATCCACCCCACAAATGAAATAGCAAAAAATAACTTCCACTATATATATTCATCTTTTGCCAAACAAAACTCCATCATTTTTTACCAGTTTATCCATAAATAACTCGTACTTTAAGGTGTTTAAATAATTCTACCCGGATCGGTTAGACCTTTAAGTCTAAATATCAATTACATTTAAAGAATACATGAAACCAAATACAATTTAACGTATTACAGATTGCTTAAAATGAGTGCCAAAATCATACGACATATTATAATAAAATAGAATAAAGATGGAAATTAAGTAGATGTATAATATAACAACCCCACAAGCTACACTAGAGCTCAAAACATACAGGATTTATTTTAGATGGGAAACTCTTCTTATTCCTTAGACACAGCTACTACAGAAACGGCTCTTAAACTATAGTCCGCCGACCCCCGGAGAGTCCCCTGCAACTTTCTAGGGTGCGTGAAAGTATTACATTTAAGAAGACTTGGTACTCTTTGAGCAATTTTTTTATTTATGTATTTAAAAATTATATTTTAGTATTTCATATAATATTTCTATACAAAAAAAGTGATACGATAGAAAATTTTTCGCAAATTATTTACACAGTGTTAAAAACTTTAATTTTTTGAAGAAAATTAGGAAAATTTTAAAACCCTACTCCTTCTTTACTTATTAATTTTTTGGCCTGAATTTTTTTGTAATATTCTTAAGAATGTTTTCAACAACTTTAGGGATCAATTTTACAATAACCGAATAATTTTGGGAGAAAAAAATAAAATGGTGATATGCATGCTAAAAATCAACGAAAAAGCCAATATTTCTTACATATTAATTTTTTTAAAAAAATAAGTATTCCATTTGCAGCAAAAATGATCCCTAATTTTGTTACGCGCTTTATATATAACACGCAGGAAAAAATGGAAGTGATTGATAGGTAATTGTGGAAAGAGTAGCATTTTGAATGCACTAATGTTTCGAAAAACACAAAATGAGAAAAACCAGTTTAAAGTTTATAATTCTTAAAAAAATAATTATGATAAGCTTAAATAAACTTAAAATACAATTTTAAGATATTAGTTACCGTAAAATCCGGCGTATAACGTGCACTTTTAACATCAAAAATAAGATCGAAATTTACAGGTACGCGTTATACGCCGGTTATGAAAATGATAGCTTTAAAAATAAAAAAAGAGAAGAGAGATGTGTGCATGAAAAAGAAATTTAGACTTCAACAAAGATCGGAATACTGTTTATTTAAAAGAAATGTCACGCCTTATGAAATTAAAGGGTCTTTTTTCTAGAAGTATACTATTTTTTCGAAATCCTGGGATAATATTTCGAATACATGGGTTTAAAACATAATAGCATTGCTAGCGTACACACACACACATTGTAGTTTCCTTCTTAAAAGAGGGTGTGTGCATTATACGACTAATATATCTTAAAATTAAAAATTGCAGCTTGAATGTATCTGTGCGCGTTATACACCGACGCGCGTTATACGCCGGATTTTACGCTATATATTTTTCTTTAAAATAATTGCATTTTCGTATTTTTTCAACCCCTGCATTTTTATAAATGATCAACTTTTAGAGTGTATTAATTACTCAAGAAAATTCAAGAAAAATGTTAAAAAAAAATTTTCTGTCAAAGTTAATTAGTTTTTTAAAAAGTTTCTGTAAAAAGTTTATTTTTCACATAATATTTAAGTATTACATTTCTATGAAACATATATCAGGAATGAAAACTGAAATTATGAAATTATTAATATAAAATGCCTTAATTCAACTATTTTACATGCGCACATTTCACAAAGAAAAAAAATTACATTATTGTAATGCCTAGGTAATATTCTGCTTTATATATTACATATTCTTTTTTATAATTAATATTTCTTTTTATAAAATATATTTTTCTTATCTAAACGCTTTTTTCAGACTTTTTTCTAAAAAGGGGGCGTGGCCGAATTGTCTAAATTGTTTTCAAATGCAGTTTTATCCAGTTTCTATCTTTCTGACATGCACAAGCGATATATCAATCAAAAGATAATAATGCAAAGAATAAAATTAAATAAAATTAAAAATAAAAAAACGATAGGTCAGTCATTTTGGGGGTACCAAGTCACAATGTTAAGAATTTCCTCTTTACAGACTCTGAAAGACTTCGTGGAAGAATCGAAAGATGTGCCATTCTAAACCACACACACACATTTTGCAATTGCCCTTCCCTCTCCCAAAATTAAAAAACTCTACTAGAGCATGTTTTTCTTTCTAAGATATTAACTCAGTTCTGTTATTGTTTGCCACTGCATAAACATTAATACAACGTAACACTTTCAAAAATAGTAAAAAATATGTGCAAAGATTAAGAACTAAATTCATAACACACCAATATGATATAGATTGTATTTAAATCACTCAGCAATGTGCTGGGAGTCCGGAAAAGTTATTAAAAATCTTGGGGGTCCACGATGTCAGGCTGATGCCGAAAGAGGTCCCACAAAAATCAAATATTTAAGAACCGTTCTCCTAAGACATATCGCCTTTTTTTTTATCTTGAGACAATCCTGTGTGTGTCCAAAAGTTTATAATAATTTGGAAGCATTGAGAGAAATGTGGTATATCAATATATATTCTTTAACTAAAGAAAAACAGTTTATAAAAATATAATTTATTAATTACCTTTTCTGGGATATTCATTGGATATGATAGTGGATATTGGTGAATGATGTAAATAAATTCATTAAAAAATTCCCAAGCGTTTACTTTTCATCAGTTCAGAAATGACACAACACAATGATTATCCGATACATATCATTTTTCACAACAACTATCAAATTCCTTTTAGTACAGAATAGGGAATATGGAAAATCAACATTTTTAAATCCCTAAAAGGTAACCTATTCTCTGTGAAACTCTAATTAGTAAATATTATTCCTAAATTCCACAAAAAATATTGAAATCTATCATGTTTTGTCTTTTTCAATTACATAAGGAGAATGAAATGTATTAATTATAACGCATTTGCAACAAACACAAGGTTTTGTGTAAGGTAAATAAATTCTCTTTTCTATCAAAATTAGTTTTTGTTATGGAGGAGAAGGTTGGGGCATAATTGACAACAATTGGAGGGAAATTGCATTTGGTAGGCATCTCAGGATATAATTTCTTTTGTAAAATGTAATTTTATTTAAATGATTTACGTTAATTCCTTTAAATATTTCTAGTTTAAGCAATTTGAGTTTACACTTTTTTACTTAAAATTTTTAAGAAACGTAAAATATTACATTTAATAAAATTCTAATTAGGAGCTCAGAATTGCAGCAAATTTATTTCTCTACATAGATTAAGCACCTGATAAAATGATTTCTAAGTCACTGAACCCCATAAATTGTATTAAAGGAAGGAATAATTTGAAATATATCCAGAAATATTTTTAAAATGGGGAGAGAAAAAGTCGAATCACAAGAGAAAAAGTATTCGTTAAATAGAAATCGCTATTTGGTGGTCATTTAACGAAGAAAATCTTAAAATGATCTTGGATCCAGGAAAAGTTCGCGAAGTAAAGAAATTCGCAAAAAATAAGGTTCGTAAAATGGAGGTCTTATAGTATAAATTTTCTCTTCCTAAATGTTCCATAACATATTAAATCAATTCATCAAATAATATACCTTCTTCAGTTAGAGAATTCTAATATTTAATTTTTTACAATATATTGCTCACAAAATAATATTATTGTCCTGCAGCATTTTCCTCTAAAATATAAACAAGAAATAATTTATTCTTTAAAAAATACATGTGGATAATAAAACCATTAAGTGGAATATGAGCATATTCTACACTTTAAATTAATACTTTTTGATGAGATTTTAATATTAAATTTTGATTCGAAACTTAACTATATTTTCTACAGTATTTTATAGCTGCATTTTATTATGTAAAAAATTTAACGAATCCCTGAATAATTTATAAAATTATTTGTGTATAGCTATAATTCTTCGCATTTTTTTAATTATAAGTAACCAGTTGTCTTTATCTCAATAAATTATCAAAGACTTTAAGTTACTAGTGTTAGTACGTGTAACAAATATCTGCAGCTGATTCCATGGCATGCCCATTAAAACATTGACAAAAATTTATTTCAATATGACTCTTTAACATTTTAATTATTATATAAATCTAATGAGTGACAATTGATAATTTTGGTTTTTCTTTCAAATATTTGTAAAATTTTTAAAATTGGCTTTAAAATATTTTTTATGTTATTTTCTGTATTTTTCATAAAACTAAAGTTGATTTATGTTTTTTAAAATCATTACGACCTTACTAGAATCGTTTTCTAGCATCTATCATTTAAATCAATGTATGTATATATATATATATATATATAATCGCAATTTTATTAAAAATTCCCAAATGTCGTAGATTTAATTATTCTGGCAATGAATCTTGATATATTTATCAAGCAATAACGAATTTTTTAATAGTCAGGATGTCTGAAAAAAGAAGAAAGAATCAAAACTAAAAGAAAAATAATCTTCTGTACACGAAACAAAAATATTTTTCTTTTTTGTATTTACCAGCTGAAGCCCAAAGGAGAATTTTTTCTTAGATCCTATCCTTATCCTAATAAAAAGAAAAAAAGTATTTCAAAATAAAGTACGTGTGTAGTGTAGATAATGACCAATTTAAGACTATAACCGGTGAAAAAACAACTTACATGTTGCAAAAGAAAATCTAAAAAACAATAAAATGTCAGGATCTAAAATTGATACCTAAGGCTAAATTTTAAGTTAAAAACTAGAATAGTTTTTGTTCTTTGTAGCGTTAAAGAAAAGACGGATATTTATCAATAAAACAGCAGATGTGTCCAAAATGTAAAAGCACATAAGAAAGAATATAAATATTTTTGTTCAATATTAAATATATATTGTTGGTCCATGTTTATATTGCAGAAGTATATTTTTTATGTCACTGAATTGGTTCTTATGTTTATTGTTTGAAAAATTCTTTTTGCTGTAATCATGTTCAACTATTGTTAAAGAAGAGTATACAGGAAACTTTTGTAAGAACTTTACTTCTATTTAGTTTTAAAAAATAAAGAAGTTTGTTCTTTGAGTTTGAATTTCGAACTGAATTAAATCTGAAGCATTTTTGTGTGTGAGTTAAATAATAAGAAATACTTATAAATATCTGTATTACTGAATATCTTTAAATCTAAATTTATTCTAGTAAACTTTAAATTCAACACGTTATATGTCTAAAGTAATTGTAACATGTGTGATTGCACAAATTTATTTTGATAAGATAACAAGTGTCAACACACACACAATACTAAAATAGTTCAAAAATAACAAAAAGATTCCACAATTAACGATTATTATTAAAGGATATTAACTTAGTGGAGATTTAATAATTTCCTTAGTTGAAAATTCATTTGAATTATATAACATGATTCATAACTATACGTAGCACATTTTTATATTAAAATGAAATCATACTTTTCATTCTTAAGAGTAAGACACCAAACGTTAATACGAGAACTGGTTTAAGTACCGGGTATTTCTGAAAGAATGTCGGAGTTTTAACACTTTATAGTATTTATTACATATAACTTATAAGTATAATTCATACATCGAATGAAATATTAACTGTAGTAGTTTTATCTACAAGCTTACAAATTCTCAGTGTGAGCTCCATTTGTCATACGGGACACATCTAGTCGATAGGCGAGTTCATCTCAAACTTTGTTCAGCTTGTCCGAAGTAATTCTTGCAACATCTGCTTCAATCCTGTGCCATAAGTCTGGAAGGTCAGAAAATTCTCTGGCAGCAGAGAAATGTAAACACAATCCTTAATGAACCACCACAGATAAAAATCACACGGCGTCAGATCGAGGTAAAGTATATGCTTTGAGGAACAAGCTTTATCGTGAAGCCGTTTGCGGCAAATCCATTGGTTCGGTACAGTGATGTTCAACCAATCGCGTACTGATAGATGCCAGTGAGGCGGCGCACCATCTTCCTGCCAAATGAAGTTATCTGGTTCACTTTCTTTCGATTGAGGAAATAGCCATAGTTGTAGAGTATCAAGATAGGCAGAACCAGCTACAGTTGGTTCTCTGCAAAGGAAAGGCCCATACACTTTCTGCCGAGACGTGGAACAAAAAACATTCAATTTAGGTGATTCTCGTTGCAATTCTAACACCTGGTTAGGGTTTTCTAAACTCCAGATGCGCGCATTATGAATGTCCAATGAGGTGAAACGTTGATTCATCATTGAATACGACATAATCCATACAATTTTCATTGACATGCATCAAGATGTTGTTAGCGAATTTGGCGCGTAAACCATAGTCAGTCGGTTTTAGAGCTTGTAGCAACAGCAGACAATTAGAACATAGTTCTAAACACACACGTTTAGGTAAAAATTTCCAAACAGTCGTCATTGGCATTGCTAATTCTCGACTAAAGTACCAAACTGATTTCTTTGGGTTACGGAAGAAAGAACCTTTCACTTGAGTGAGTTAATATTAACGTCGCACTGTTCAGCTACACGAGGGCTTTTGGCGACGGACCACGTAATTTTGAACCATGGTCAAGTGACGTGGATAACACCTGAGCTGGCACCCCCCTCTCCTAACTACCACACCACACCAACGGGAGGACGTTTCAGCTCTCGACATATTTAACTGCATCGCTGCCCTACACGGCGGGTCTTTAGTGGTACTGGACTCGAACTCATGACATGCCTGCCATGGTCGGATACCTTAACCACTGGGCTTCCGCAGCCCCACCTTTCACTTGAACAGCACTCTATTCACTAAGTAATGGTAGTTCCGTACTTTTCTCTGTACAAAGACATCCAGTAGTTTCAAGCTGGAACGATACCATCTAAAATGTTATTATCGTTTGGAAGTTGACAACCGAACTTAATACGGAACACTCGTTGCACAGTAATAGCAGATTATGTATTTGCAAACTGAAGAACACAAAACTCTTTGTATTCACCAATTGCCTATTTTCTATTAGCACGCTGATCAGCGGGAAATGGGAAAGAAATTAGCATAAGTTTCGCGAACACTCGCACACATGCCTGCAAACAAAACTGTTTCAGTTGCTTTTTCACTCGATGTTTGAATCATACTAATATGTTATATGTAATAAGTTAAAACTCCGATATTCTTTTAGAAACACCCGGTATATTAAAAATAAAAGTAGAATGTTGATATTTCAAATAAGACAGTAAATTATGTTGTCATTCATTTGAGAATAGTTTTAATATTTTGTTCTGATACATTTCTCGCTTTAGGTATTTTCTATTTTGTCAGTATCATTACTGTTCTATTAAATCCGCTCTTTACAAAAAAAATTGCGATATGTATACAAAATATTTCAAGTTTAATAATTATATTTTTGCATCATTACCTTCTAATAAAAAACTTCCAATATTTAAAATTTTCCGAGAAGTAAGAAAAAAAATATTCTTTGCACTATTTTCATTTAATTGGTTTTTTTTTTTAAATTTTCTGTTTTCGAACAAAATTTTTATTGATAGTAAATTTCTCTTCACATTAGACTATTGAGTAATCTGCAATTTTTTTTTCAAAATAGGTTATTAAAATACTTTCTCCTTATTGTTCGAAAAAAGCTTAATACATAAAAGTTTTCGGTACTTACATATTATCGCAACAATCGCCAACTCTATTAATAACTCTTCAGGTTGGCAACCCTGATTTCTTGTGCCGTACGTGCTGAATATGCCACCATCTGCTTCGTTTCATATAATATCGCCAATAGGTTGCGATACTATGTAAGTACCAAATTTTTCGAAGATAATAAAAACGTCAACGAACATTTTTTATGAAATTTCCCTTGTAATTCTAATGAAACTAAGGCATTTATTTTTAAAAAAAGAAGAATATTTTTTCGATTATATTTAGAAGTCTTTTTTCCAACCAGTCATCTGAATCATTATTATATATATTTAACATTATGTATGTTAGTCGTTAAGAAAATTTCTACTTAGTGTTTCTAAATTTAGTCTGAACAAAACCCATTTGATCATATTCCAGTTAAATGTATTTTGATCTTTAAAACGAATTAATCTAAGACTGTAGACTGACAAAAATTGAAGTGTTCAAAAAATGGAGAATTAATTGCGTCTTTCATCACCATAAAACAGTAAATGAGATACAAACAGAAAGGAAAGGAAATATGTACACACAAAATGAATGAAAACTTCATTGTTCATTTTAACTGTGTTATTTTTCTCATTAGGAAAATGAATTTCACATTATTTTCTCTTTGTCTCCTAAATAGCAAATAGAACTATTATTTGTAGGATAATTGAAACACATGGTGTTTATAGGGTGATATAATCTTTTTTTCCACTTTGGAATTATGAACTACTAGAACGGTTTTCGTTTTCTAAAAAGGATGTCTTGTTTGGTTTTTTAGAATGTGTACCATTTTAATAATTCAAAACACAATACAAAATCTATCAATATTTTTCCTTCAGTTTTATAATTTTTAACTTCTTTTATATACTCTACAATGTGAAAGATTTAGATGTTAATTCAATTGTGTTTTATGCAAAGTAACTCGTTACTGATTAATTGTAAAGTAAATTTCAACAAAGAATAATTTGAGTCAAATGATGAACAAAATACTTACTGTAATATTATGTTTGTAAAATTGAAAAATAACGGTGCATAAAGGAAAATTAATATCGTTTTAAGACTGTTCCCTTATTCTTAAAGAATTGTACACGAACTTTGGAATAATTTTCTGATATAAAAGAACTCAAAGATTGTTATTATATTTTGGATTCGTTATCTTATAGAAAGCAACCTATTTTATCATACTTCTCATTTTTATATGATTTGATCTTTTTTTCTGGTACAAAATGAGTGTCTTCTATACCGTAATGCTAAATGAGCTATCCGTTTACGTGTTAGTATGAAAAAATAAGTATGTATATGGAATATTTTGAAATTATAAAAACGCTATAATTTGGAAAATGTTCATGAAAATTGAGACTTTATTCCAGGGATGAACCACACAATGGCACGCGTTCCAATGATGGCACGCGATAGAATATTTTGGGCACGCCATCGATCAAAAACGATTTGCATTTTAGCTTAAAATAATTAAGTTTACTATGAAGTATTATGAACAAACGCGAGTGATTCGTCGCGACGCCGACAAGTCGGGGAGCAGACTCGTTTGTTATGCCTTGCGTAAATACTTCATATATTATAAATTGTTAATGATGCAAAGTTTATCTACGCATAGTGTGTGTATGTAACTATTTCTAAATATATCCAAGTTGTTTAAAAAACACATTATAACGTTTACATTAATAGTTCAGCTTGTATATACATCTAATTTATTAATGTGATCTAATTCTTGTCTTGTAAGTCTAATCGGTAAAATAACTCTCACTGCTTTATTTTTAAAAATTTTAACGACCTGAGACAAACGCGAAAGAGCAGACACTACAGAAATCTCATACAAGCACTCAATTTCCTAAAAACAAATAAATCTGCCCATGAGCCCGCAGTCGCGCACAGTCAGTAAAAAGGGTTTTTTTGGCGAGGGGGGGGAATCAAGCGAGAGCACATAGAATAGTCAATTTCATCGACACAACTGTACATTTAAAGTTTTGTGTTAAATTTACGATTTTTAACTGCTATTTAACATGGCTAGTTCAACAAAAAAAAGTGTAAGATAGTAAGTGTAGCAGAGAATTTCAAACTTGGTGGGCTGAGAAATATGGCATGATCAATAAAGACGACAATACGATGTGTGTTTTATGTTCTGGAACAGTGGTATGCAGAACATCGTCTGTAAAACGGCATTTTGAAACAAATCACAAATCCTTTTGTGAAAAAAGCGAACCAGAGCAAAAAAAATTAATTGCAAGTGCAATAAAAGATAGAAATAAACAGTCGACGTCTATGTTTAAATATGTAAGCAAAAGTTGTCACACAAGTGCGGCAAGTTACTTGGCTGCAAATGCCATTGCTCGGCATGGTAAACCTTTTCAAGAGGGAGAGTTTTTGAAGGAAGCTTGATTGGCATGTGCGCCCTCACTTTTTGATGATTTTGATAATAAAGATAAGATAATTCAGCGCATCAAAGATGTTCCTCTATCTAGAAACACAATGAAAGATAGAATCTTGAAATTGGCAGAAAATGTTACTGATCATCAAAAAAAATGACATTAACGCCGCTTCTTTTATATCGCTATGTCTTGACGAAAGTATTGACACTACTAAATCGGCACGTTTAGCTGTCTTTGCTCGATATTGTGTAGGAAACATCATTAAGGAAGAATTAATTGCGATAACATCGTTGTTAACAACTACAAAGGGCACAGATATTTGTAGGCAGTAAGAAATTCGCTTGCTGAGAAAGAAATTGATTTGAAAAAAATTGTTTCAGTAACCACTGATGGTGCTCCAAATATGGTAGGCAAAAAAAATAGTTTCATTTCTTTATTCAAAACAGACGTAAGACATTCGATTCTTGAATGATACTACATTATTCACCAAAAAGCCTTGTATGCAAAGAGTGGTTTAACATCTCTTGATAATGTAATAACTTTAGTCACAAAAATAGTCAACCTCATATCGTCGCAGGCTTTAAATAAACTAAAGTTTGATGCTTTGTTGGATGAAGTCAATTCGGTGTATAATGGCTTAATAATGTATATAACAATGTTCGCTGGTTGATCCGCGGGAACGTACTTCATTGATTTGTTGATTGCTTGGAAGAAATCAGACTGTTTCTACAAAATGAGAGCAAAATTGAACAATACCCACAGTTGATGGATATTATATGGCTTTTAAAATTGATGTTTTTTACAGACATTGCCAACATTTCAATGAATTGAACATAAAGCTTCAAGGCCTGAATAAAACAGTTATCGTCATGATGGATCTCATTCGGGCTTTTGAAGCTAAACTATATGTTTTCAGAAACGATATTATTACAAAAAACTACAAGTACTTCCCAAACTTGAAAAAAGTATCAAAGATTTAGATTCCCAAGAGAAACGAAATGAAGAAAAAGTTATTGATGACTATTTCCATAATGGATTCTTTAATCAAAGAATTTTCAGCGAGATTTTTTTCAGTTCAAGAAATTATCGGAAACATTCAAATTTATTATGTACCCTGAGGTGATTTCGTTTGATAAACTGAACTTGTCTCAATTCGATTGGTTGGAAATTGAAGAACTTGAAATGCAACTGATTGATTTCCAGTCTAGTTCAATATGGATTCAAAAGTTTATTGAAGCAAGGAAAAAGTTGGAATTGATTGAAGCAGAAAGATTGACAAGCAATATAAGTAAAAATACCAGTAACGAAATTTTGGAAACATGGAATTCGATTCCAGACGCATTTAACTGTTTGAAGAAGTTGGTGTAGGCTATTTTAACCATATTATTATCTACCTATGCCTGCGAGTCATTATTTTCAGAGATAAATAACATCAAATACTCGCTTAGAAACCGTTTAACAGACGACTCTAATTCAGCATGCATTCTACTAAAAGTAGCATGTTATAATCCTGATAAAAGTTATTTGTCATCTAATCTACAACAGCGGAAATCACACTAATGTTATTTTAATTTAAATTACTAGTATAACTAAAACATTTACTACTATACAGTGCAAAATGTATTTTTTCGTATTAAATAAAGAATTTTGATTTGTTCGTATTTGGTTTTATTAGTTCTTCAATAATAACAAGTCAAAATTATTTGATGGCACGCCTATAACTCAATAAAAGTTTTTTTAGAAAAAATGGCACGTTGACCCAAAAAGGTTCGCCGCCCCTGCTTTATTCTGTTTGAAAATGTGCTCCGCGTCCAGACGTCTGTAAAGTTGGCAAAAACACACACAAGGTTTGGATCAAAAATTTGTGATTCCAAATCCCAAAAATGAGTCCATGTATATATTATTGTTATCTTAACAGCTTTCAACAGATTCTTCTTGTTTACATGTTGTAAGGAAAAGATTTAATAATATTAACACTAATTATATAAAAAAATGTTTATCTTTTGTTAGCCTTACAAAATTAATAATAAATTTGTTCAGTTTTTCCTAGATAACAAACTAAGAGAGAGAGAGAGAGAGAGAACAAAGTATTCAAATACACCTTAAAATGAAATTTTGGTACTTAAATATTACTGCAACAATCTCCAACTCTAGTAATAACTCACCAAATTGGCAGCCCCAATTTCCTATGTGTCATATGTTCTGAATTGCTAACCAGGTGTTTCGTTTTATATAATGTCGCCAATAAGTTGCGATAATACGTAAGCTCAGAAACGTCTGTCTGTTGTGCTGAATAAAAATTGGTTTTTGCTGTCATATTTTTACATAAAATGTATGTTTGCTTAACTCTAATTTTTCCATCATTTGGGCTTCAAAATTAAATAATAATCCTTTCTTAAACAAGTTTCTTATCTAGAAAAATAAACTATAGCAAAAGAAATTTACAGCTCTTTCAAAATATATATATTTGACACCCGTATTTCACCATTATTGTGAGGGAGCTTCAAGAACAGTTTTGAGGTACAATTTTTTTCCTAAAATTTAATGCTAAAGAACACAACTTCAGGTGGAATTCAACGTTACCAGTGAGTGTAAGCAGTTTATATACGAAACTTCCGCTCAAGCTGAAAGAAAGCGTAAACCTCTAGAGTTTTTTATATGAAAGTAGGACTGAAGACAATCTCCCATTTTCGTGAATCTCATCTACTTTGCAATTAGATTTAACCAAAAAAAATTGTGGTAATAAACTTTGTAAGAGGTACCTTTTCAAGTCAATGAATTGGAAAATTCCCATCCTTTAAAAAGTTTTTTTAACAGTTTTTCCAATTCTTTAGCATACGTGGTACTTTTTTTTCCCTCCTAAACTTTTTAAAAAGTGGAAAGAAATTAGAAAGAGAGCTTAAGAAGCAGGTAAAGAAGTTAATGAGAAAATTTAGAAAGTTGTTTTTGTTGCCTTGGATGTTTGCCATAGAAGTGAAACTCGTCCGGAGAAAAGAATAGCGAAGAGCGTAGAAGGAAAAAAAACAGGGATAAACCTGCAGGACTTTTTTTAAGTGTTTATATTTTCTCTTCCCCGAAAGTGAGAAATGAGTATCATTGTTGATAATTCTGGATTGTGAAGCATCCAAGCCACTCGGGAAATTTTTGCATCCGCCTTTCAAAAAGAAAACTAAAACTCTTACTCAGTTCAACTGCATACGATATTTTTATGCATTATTTTTAATGCATTTTTGACAAAACTCTAGGAAAATGAAATTCTTTTTGCCCCCAAAAAAGAGCTTATTTGTCGAATTTTAAAAAATTTAAACTGAGCATAAAAATAGAAAACTCGAACTGGCAATTAATTGAAATATTTTTCTTATTTTATCTCTTTTACTTCACTAATATATTTATATATATATATATATATATATATATATATATATATATATATATATATATATATATATATATATATATATATATATATATAAATATGCAAATATTATATCAAAAATATCAAATTTTTCAAAAAATATTTTCATTTTTGTAAAACTATATTTTATGTAACTTTTAAGGAATTTAAATACGAAAAGGGTTACATATATCTTGATTAAATCTTTTAGAAATTCACATAAGCATTATATGTGTCTAATTAAGCTATTTCCTTTAATTATATTTTCTACACTTTTATACTTCAAAACTAAAATTTCCACAATATATAAATTCTAAGAATCTTAACTTTTGCTTGTTTTTAATACATATTTTTTTAAAATCTAAGATTCTTATTTTTGCTCTTAAGGTATCTGACTACGTTCGGAACTGTGATTTTGAAAAAGCGCATAAATGAATAATTTCCATAGTATTTAGTGTCACTAAGATTAAAATACATGCATAAAATTGTTTTAAACACATTATGACAATTTTTTTTTATTTAAATACAATATTTTGGCAAAACATTTACGTAGAATAACCTTTTCTCAAAACGTTATCCTTTTATAAAAAAATGCTTCAATAGTAATAATATTTTGCTGAGATAAAGTAAAGACTTTTCCAACGGGTCTGAATTAGGATTTTTGAAAAATTCACATTATTTTCAGATTTTCTACAAATTGAAATAATTATCGGCGTTTATTTTCTTAAAATTTTTTCCTCTGTTGTAGTAAAATACGGATAAGTTCACTTCTAAGATATATGTTTCAAAAATTCTCTAGTTGAGCCTCTGCACAGAGGTCTGAGTATATACAGGCAAAATATTATTATAATATAAGCATTTTTCGTAAAAGGAGAATTTTTTGAAAATTGGTCTTCCTATGTTAATTTTTTGTCCAAATATTATACTTAAATATTTTTTTATTGTAATAATATTCATAAAACAATTTTATATACATTTTCTAATCTAATTGACACTAAATATCATAAATATTATCCATTTATACGCTTTTGCAAAATCACGGTTCCGAACGCAGTCGGATACCTTAAGAAATGTAATGCAAATTTTCGTATGACATTTTTACTTAGTCGGATGATAAATACATTCCGAAGAAACTAGCACTTATTTCTTAACCCCTTTAAAAGCCACTGGCGTATATATCTGTCTCGCTTAACTGATGCGTTGAGTTCCCTGGACGCATATATACGTCTGTTTTTTTTTTGCACTACTATCAGTAAAACTTTTCCTAAAGGTATGAAATGGAAGAAACTGACTTCGGTAGCGTTTACGAAGGATTTACTTACTTCAGGAAAAATATACTTATTTGTACCTTTTCTTTTCTCTCTGATACATTACATAAGTGCGACTATGTGGGAACGTTGGCACTTGGGAGCTAATCGCGTAACTTTTAATCGGCAGTAAAGTCAACTTTTATTCGCCAGAGGTTAAACGTCTCCTTCTTTTAATATATTCTTATAGCGGCACTCATGCCACATGCAGCTAGCAGAGTTTTTTTGTGGCTCTCGAAAATAGTAAGAAAATCAAATATAGAGAATATGTTTTATTTGGGTCAAGTTAGATCTGTGAGCAGAGTTTTTCTTGCAGGAAGATCAATAGATGCAAGTCGGCTAAAATAAACTTGTAAGCTGTGATGTGAATTTCAACAAGCAATTTCGCTACTGATTTCAAAGAAAAATGTAAAAAAAGTGTAATAATGTACAGTTGTCATATCAAACTTATTCTAAAATTAAATGTGCTACCACAGCAAATGATATGAAATTAGCACAATAAATAAATTGAATAAAACTGCCACTATTTTATTGAATTTATACATTTTTATGGGACAATTTGTATCACTTCTGAGAAGAAAATTAAGTGATGAATGGAATAATTTTATAAAGGAGCGGCCCTATAATATGCTGATAAATGTATCAGTACTGTACAATGTTTTATAGTTAATTTATCATTAGTAAATTAAAAACGAGTTTAGTGATTACTAATGCCTCCTATGGGTTTGTCATGAAATAATATTTAATACTTATCTTGATATTTTGTATGGTTAATATCTAAAATCATATTGTAGTTTTAGCGTCAAAGTACATTTTTATTGCATTCAAAACATTGTAAATGTTTAGGGGGAGCCATGAAAATTTTGATTGAAAATTGGGACGCCAATATTGAAAGTTTAAGAAGCACTGATCTAAATCAGTTTATAGTAAGATTACTGAAAAGTTAAATAGAGGCTTGGTATTTTTTTTAAAATTACAACAGTGCAAAAGCCGAACCGAAAACTGAAAAAGCCATGCTACCCAAACTGAAATATAAAGCTATTAAAACAATATATTTAACAATGATTTTTCCCCTAAACATCGTATTTTTATATGAAGAACAAATGGATGAATAAATTTAATGATAGTTAAAATTTATAAAGAGATTTCCAAAAAAACTACAGCTGAAGAAAAATTAGTCGTATTCTGAGATGGATATGTCATGAGACGTCATATCTTTAAAGCTGTGAAAAAACACTTCAGTAGGGAATTTCAAAAAATTCAATAGAGAATTTCAAAGAATTCAATAGGGAATTTCAAAGAATTCAATAAGGAATTTCAAAAAATTCAGTGGGGAATTTCAAAACATTCAATAGAGAATTCCAACAATTCAGTAGTGAATTTCAAAATATTCAATAAGAAATTTCCAAAAAAATCAATAGAAAATTTCAAAAAAATTCAATAGAAAATTTCAAAAAATTCATAAAAGAATTTCGAAAAATTCTTCTTCAGTTCTCTTTTATTACTGATATTTTCAGTATGCAGCGGCGCCTCCTGCAAGTCACAAACAAAGGATAAGAATAAAAAACCGTTAACAACTGCCTCGAACAGGATTCATTTCGTCTTAGTCCTCTAAGGCATGCAGTTTGGACCCGAAGGTGGTTAATTCAAATAACACTGCACCCATATAGCATTGAAAGTTACCGTGGATCTTCCTCTCTCTGTCACCAACATCTAGTCGTCGAAAGTATACCAATTTTTAGATACCGATTTTGGGATACTATTTTTTATTTGATTTTAATTTCCATCGCACACTGAAGCTAGAAGAGGACAATTGGTGATGGACCTTATAATTTTGAACTACAGTTCAAGTGACGGACACGGCATCTAAACTGGCACTTATCTCCTCTCCGAGCTTTCACGCCACAAAAACGGGTGGACTTCGAGCCATGACAGATTTAACTAACATTAACTCCTCTACACAGTGGATCTTCACTAGCATTATGTTTTGGTTCTGTGACTCGACAACGCCTGCCACCAGTTCATGACCATGACCCCTCGGCTAGCTTGGCTACAAACTTTATGCGATGTTGTTTAAGTAATACCAAATAAAATATGCTGCAGAAACGTAAAAACTATTTTATTAATTATGCAATGTGTGGCAAATAAAAGTGACCAGAACAGAGTTCCATATTACAAAGAAATACGACAACGCAAAGGAGATAATTCGCTAACCTGCTTGTAACAAATGTTGAAAATAACCATCCTTCATCACTTGACACTTTAAGCCCTGATCAGCGAGTTGCGAAAGCTAGATGGAAGCCGTAGACTGCTGGAATCACTGCAATCTCATCAGAACTATTCTATTGCAGTTCTTGAGTACTATGATAGTTGCTGCATTAAACCTTAGACTTGAGGGTTCCACACAAAAAGTAATCGCACGCTGACAGATCAAGTAACTTGGGTGGCCAGCTCGGGCCAAGATCAGACTGATCTTTGCTGACAACTCTATCAGGAGTAAAGATTGTGTAATCGGCAAATCGGCGGGCTGTATGGACAGATGCACATTACTGTTGGAAGAAACCATAGGTCCTTTTCTAACAGAAAATGTTGCCACTAAACAGCTAACATTGACACAGACCGCACTAAGGTCTGAACCGGATTTGATCTCTTGGTGTGATCGTAACTACTCATTCGGGCAACTTTTATTTGCCTCACCCTGTATATAAACAAAACTCAGTGTCCCAACAGCCCATGAGGCCATATCCACACAAAAATATTAAATGTAACTGTAGCCCATGAGGGCCAAGGCATACTATACCTATCTTAATTCACGTGACTTCAGACGCTGGTTGATTGATTGATTGAATATCAACGTCGCAATGATCAGCTACACGAGGGCTTTTGGTGACGGACCACGTAATTTTCAACCATGGTCAAATGACGTGGACGACACCTGAGCTGGCACACCCTCTCCTAACTACCCCGCCATACCAACGGGAGGACGCTTCAGCTCTCGACAGATTTAACGTGCATCGCTGCCCTACACGGTGGGTCTTAAGTGGTACTGGGATCGAACTCGTGACTAGGCAAGCCACGATCCGATACCTATACAACTCGGCTACCGAGGACACCTTTAGACGCTGGGGTCCATGTGCAGATGTTTCGGTCAAATGGTCAGTCTGAAGCAAACTCCCCCAGTGATCAGTTCCCAAGCAGACTTCGTACTTATTTATGGACCCTCTAAATAGATTAAGGGGACCTTGCCCAGCCTAGGTTTTAAGCCCCGGACCTGTGGCATGGAAAGGCAATACACTACTACTCAGCCACTGGGATTCTCCCTGTATATGCATCCCATTAATATTTCATTTATCAATTAACTTAACTCAGTGGCATGACAAACCGTGAGGGTCAAGACCTACTGTGCCCAATTCAGTATACGTGACCATGGACCCTGAGGTGCATGAGCAGAAGAGAAGATCAGGTGGTCAGTCTGACGTGAAACCCCCATTGTTAAGCTCCCAAGCATGCTTGGTACACATTTTACCGACCCATTGAAGGGTATAAAAGGGTGAGTCAACCTTCCCCAGCCCGGGGTTTGAAACTCAGATCTATGGTGTGGAAGCGTGATACACTAACCACTCAGTTGCTGGACTTCAATTTATCAATTATCAACATAAAATAACGCACTATATTTCAAATTACATTAACGTCATTTTATGATAAATCTGAAGAAAATACTTTTTTATCTTATTATTAAAAAGACGGAAATTACAAGAAGGTGTCCTTGAAGTTTATCAAAATCCGTCATCCATTATTTATTAAAAAGAAAAATATTTTTTTAATTAAATACACTTTCAATCAATAAACGCTAATTTAAGTCTGCTCCGAAAATACTTTTTTCAAAATATATAATCAAATTTAGATCAAAGGGAAGGAAGAATATTGAATGTTTTCACTTTCAATTTATGTATTTTTATTTTATTTTTTTCGTATTCTGCATTCAAAACTTTTTTTTTGTAAACACAAAGGCTTACACAAAGCATTTCTGAGAATCGGGAGAATTATGTACTTCACTTTTCGTATAACGATAACATTAGTTTTGTTTTTGTTTAGTAAACATCAACGAGAGAGAAAGCTATCACACGTGACAAAAAACTGTAATAAGATGTTTAAAGTATAGAATAAATATATATATTTTTTAAATTTTGTAGTAAACTTTTTACTCAGTTTTCAAAGTAAATATTTTCCTTACAAGAAAAAACAAATATTCTTCAGCTAGTAAACTTATTCATATTTTATATATTATCTTCTTTCAATAGCCTTCTTAAATTGAAAATTATCTTTTCTGCATTCTGAGTTCAGTGTATGAAGCTGAGTTAATTAAAATATATGCTTCGGCAATCTACATTATTTGGGATTAAAATTCAATGAATAATAGTACATATTATTCAGATATTGTTAACTTTTTTTTCATCATTTAAAGAAGTCTGAAAAATAAACGGTGCTTAAAATAAGTTTTTCCACCTCAGAAGTCAGAGTAATTTGAAAATTAATGTGTGATCAAAGTAAGTTCGTTCTGCAACAAAGGAAATTTCTTTATTTTATTTTTCTAACAGAGTATTTTGAAGACTTATATGCTAATCAAGCTCACTGGGTGCAACATATTTTCCATTTAAATTTAAGTTTAACTCTAACAAATAAAAAATTATGAATACCACATGGGAATGTAACAAGTAAAATGATGCTCCGAAATCCAACTTCGAAAAAAAAATTCAGAAAATCAATTTGAAATATATATATATAATAATGGAAACTTCATATTTTCCAATGAAAATGTTTTCACAAGTTAAATGAATTTTAGGCTTATTTCAGCTCCAATTAGAGATAAAAAAGATTTCCATTACTTAAATATTGAAAGTAATTTTCATTTTATAATTTATTCCATAGCACAATAAATTGAAATCTTTAAGAACTTGTAGCTGTAATCCGCTGCATAAAAGATTAAATCCTGCTCTAAATAGAATTGTGTTTTTCGTTAAACATGTTTTGTTTCATAATTTCATCAGGTATCGATATAGTAAATTCCTTTTATAACCTTAAAAAATCTATGCATTTTTTATATTTTTTAAAATAAATTGTAGGGTTTTTTTTAAATTTTATGAAATTCTTTATTGGAATTTATAATTTTAAACTTTTTATTTCATAATTTATTTCTCTTAAAATCATTTTAGAATCTGAAGACTTTAAGCAGACAATTTTATATAATTTTTTTTCTTAAGTATAATCTTGCTCAACAAAACCACTTTAATTACAAAGGTTATAGAAATTTTGAGCCCCAAGGCCAAATTCAAACTATTTCTTCATATATGTTGCCTTTAAGTACTAAAATTAGGGGTTCGTTTACCTTTATATTTTGTTTTTGAGTGAAACTTTTCTTTTATTCGAATCAGACCAAACAAATGGAAATGACCGAGCAAGATGTTAGGTTGAAAATTTAAAAAATCCTACTTGTCTGAAACATAAAAATATAAATATAAGATTATATATATATATATATATATATATATATATATATATTTTATATTATATTATGTAAGTCATTTTTCACAATATATTGCTTATATTTGTAATTTTATAATTAAGAGTTTATTTGAAGATAGATTATTAACTCCCTTCTGCATGCTAATCTCCTGACTAGTTAATAAATAACTTGTGAAGTATTTTCTACAATCAATTTCAGGGATGAAATACAATGTTAATGCAATATTTATATCAATATCTCGTCCCGAATTTCTTTTTATGCATCTATAACGTGCTCTTTTTAAATATTTCATTACGTTCTGAGTCCATATAAATTTAACTTAACTCTTTACTTAGCTGTTTCTTCTAGCGATGGTTCATTGAAATATTTTGGAGGACGATATTCATTTAAGAAAAGGAATTAACTCAGCTTATTAAGTAAAATTATTTTGATTTTTAATGTCGTTTGTTTAGTGGTAATATACTTTCCGCAACCCACTGTGTACTTTTGAAAGGTATTTATATATCTTTTGTGTGTTTCTTTTTACCTTTTCTCACATGAAATTTCTAAAATATATTTTGTATATACTATAAACTGCAAAAGAAATAGGGAATTAGAAATATTTTATTTTCTTATATGATGATGAGGAAATTAAAAATTACTACGGAATTTATCAAAACAGAGATCAGTACTTTAAAAACACAACACACAATTTGAAATATGTTTGAAAAAATTATAAATTTCCTTCTGCAATATCTAATATGAATTGTAAATTAGATAGTTGAAGAAGACTGATAAAGAAGAGATTAGGTTGATGTATTCGGGGGTAAGTATGTTTATCACGGCCAGGTAACGGGTTAAACTGAAAAAAACTTTTTTAAAAATTATTGGTGACTAAGAAAGTATTTGGAAAACCAAGGTCATCTTTACTTCTGGTTATCAAATGAAAGATGCGCGAATACTTACATAAATTGAATATAAACACAATTTTTCTTAAATAATACACATTGATTTACAAACATTTTAGCATTGGTTAAATGAAAATTGCTTAGAATAATATATTTGTTACCGTTAAAGTGTAAAATTCAATTATTTCATAGAATAACTAGGTATTTCATGAAAAAACTAGACGAGTCAATTAAAATAAATAATACATGAAAAGTGTCATATTTTAACCATTTATTTTATGAAATAACTAGCTATTCTATGAAATAACTATTGATAAACCGCTAAAGTGAAAAATAAACAATTTCAAAGTTATTTTATAAATTAATTGATCATAAATAGCTAAACTTATTGAAAAATACATTTTATCCCTATTGCGGATGATTAATTGATAAATAATATGGAAAAGCTGACGATATTATTCATCGTTACCCATATTGATAATATCAGTTAAACAGAAATGGAGGGGGGATAATATGTTTTTTTCATCTGTTACTGCCGCAATGGACTTTTATATTCCTTGACGTTCAAGAATATCATAATGCTCAGTAACCAATAGTCATGTGGTACTTTTTTCTAAGCTGTTTTAGCAATTTACTTCTGCTATCAAAGTTAATACTTTTTCACAAGTAACTTGCCCTATATATACGCTTATTTAATAAAGATTAAATCTCTCTCGGATTAAATATTTCTTATTTACAGGTTGGTCTCCCATTCCTGCAGAAATTATTGCTTGAAAACAGGTAGCAAAAATATTTGTTTTTAGTCCAAAGTGTAAAACTGTTAACATAAATACATCGTCTAAAATCTATGCTTAAAAGCAAAGGAATGAAGGGTACACACACACGCTCGCGCGTCATTGCAAAGCAGCTATAAGCTGTTCAAAACTGACTAAAAGCAATTAGAATTTATTCAAAGTAATTTCGAGCACTGTATTTCATACTTTAACGATCGTGTAATTGTTATTCTGTAGAATACCTAATTAAATCGTAGAATTTAATAATTTCATGTACTTTAATTGACTTGTCTAATTAGTTCATGAAAAACAGGTAATTCTATGAAACAACGAATTTCACACTTTAACAATAACAAATATATAATCGATAATCTTCTAAATTATTTACCACACTTCTAAGCATTTAAATGTGACTCCGATTCAGTCTTACGAGAATTTCTCCAAAAATATTTATTTGACGTAACGTGATCCAACAAATCCACTCTCACCAAGACGTTAATGAAAAAAACACTCAGTAAATTGCCATCTCATTCAATGAGAATCCAAAAAAAGTCCCACCAATCGCCTTTCTTACTTTTTCGTAAAATACAGCCATGGAGAGAAGAAAACCCAATTAGATTTGGGATTCGGCACAGAAAATGTATAAATATTCAGTTCGGCTCCTGTCATTTGAGCCAAGAGCACCGTAATCTTCACTCAAAGCAAGGGGAGGAGCTCTATCCCTGGTAGGTATTTAATTGAGTGGACCATTGAGTCTGTGATTACATATGCACCGTGGCAATGCTGCTCTGCTTCCAGGAATTTTGTGGAGGGGGACGTCTACATGTGCCGCTGACTCAATTTAGAGATGGTGCATAAATGAGAATAGTTAAGTTCGTCAATGCGAAGGAGTTGAGAGTCTTTCTGTCCAAGATATCAAAAGCCAATACATCAAAGTGTTTAATAACGTCTTCAACTTAAATGCATTTGGGAGAATGCATTGCATTAATGTCTTATTACAGAAAGAATAATCTATTATTACTTTATGTTTCTTAAGTTCTTTTCAGCCTACTATATATTTACAATAAATAAATTTTTTCCAGACATACCATCTGTATTGCTAATTACAAAGGGCATTATTATTTTCCAAATGAGGAAATTACGAGAGCAATTAAAAGTTCATAATGTCAATTTAAATAGATTGATCCAAATGTGGTAATAGGTATTTTAATAGATTAATTAAAAATGATAATGATACTTTATGTAGATTATTTTAATATTGATAATGCTAATTATCAAGATAATGTTCAGAAAAATAATGTAATTTTCTTCTATTGATCCTGATCTGCATGCAAATATGTAGTTACAATGCCTAGAGAAAATAATTTGCAGATTCTTCTGACACATTTTACTAATTACAACTAAAAATAGTTATGTCTCGTTACAATTATTTTTTTTCATTCTACATCACATTATAATGAAATATTTTAATGCATATTGCTTCTATGTTAATGTGTTGACCGCAGTAGCCTAGTGGCCAAGATATCGGATCGTAGCTGGCTCGCACTAGTTTAACCCCAGTACCACTAATGACCCGTCGTGTAGGGGAATGATGCACATTAAATCTGGCGAGAGCGTATACGTCCTCGCGTTTGTATGGTGTGGTGGTGTCGGCTGAGGTGCCGTTCTCGTCACTTGACCGTGGTTCAAAAGTACGAAGTCCGTTGATAAAAGTCTTTATGTGGCTGAACAGTGGACGTTATAATGTTCACTCACTATATGTTAATATGAGAGGAACAAAAAACTCTTTTAATCGTTGATAACCAAATAAATGTTAAAAGATCTCAATATGTGGTATTATGAAGAGTTGCTTGTTTTAATTACTGTTGATTTAACTGTTGGATCTTACGCAAATGTGGCAGCAGTTTCTAAGTAGATGTGAACCAGTGGTCATATTATGTAATGGGTTTGATTTGTTGGTACCAGGAAAGAATAGCAATAAGGAGGGGCTAATGCATGTTAAATCTGTTGAAGGTCTAAATTTCCGCGATAAAGTGGTGTGGAAATTTAAGCATGAGATGCCAGTTTAGATGTCACTCTAATAGCTTGACTGATGCTCAAAATTACTACTCCTGTCACCACTAGTCCTCAGTTTAATTCAAAGTGTGGTGTTAATAAAAAATCAATTTTAAACAAAGGATAATTAGTGTTACTCGAAATACTTATGATGACTAAAGAGGCCCTGTTAAAAATATTAATGCTTAAAATTTCAAAAACTCAACAATAATTTTGAAGAAGGCAATTTTTGTTATGAATGTCCATGTGCTTTACAAAAATTGTGCGTCATGAGATTTAAATAACACTAATAATTTACATTGATTATTAATATTATGATATAAAGTAGACTGAAGATTTGTATTAATTTTAATAGAAAATTTTGTGTTCATTGATTTATTATCTTCTTTATTAGTTTTTTGTAATACGATTTACAAAAAAATTAAGGCAATGCTAAAAGTAATTAATTTTATGACATAAGGGCTGCTCTCAATCATGATCTCAACTCTAATAAGGACAGTATCTGGATCCTGATAGACAGCAGAAGCTCCATCCAATATTTGAAGAATTGGCCAAATATTATGGACAGCACTGGTCAAGATATTATATCCAAATTGGCTAGGCTTGGTCAGAGGAAACAAGTGTGTCACCAGTGGATACATGTGGGTGTGTTTGGTAACGAGGCAGTTGATGAGCGGGCTGGTAGGGGTTGTGATCTCCCTAACCGCAGTTCCTGTGTCTTAGCCATTCTGAAATTCCTTCTTTTCACAGAGTCAAATTGAATCTGACTTGGTGAAATCCTCTTGCTCACCACTGGTACGCATCTAAGAGTCCTGGCCTATCTATACAGTGCAGGAGAACCAGGGCTCTTTAGAAGTGGTCACCTGCATGGTATGGCCTTTTTGTATGGGGTAAAGTCTTTACCAGTTCCTGCTCTCTCCTTGCTTCTCCTGCTTATCTTCTTGACTGCTGAGGTATTTCCCTGGGACAGTTATTTGGAGATCAAGACCTGGTTTGTGACATCAAAGGTCAAATGGCTGTAGGCTTTTCTACTCTAAGGGGATTTGAAACAACGAAAAATATTATTAGTATTGCTTAAGTTAATGATTTCTAATACTAGAAAAATCAAATCTTGTGAAGAAAACTCTGTATTTTTTTCACAAATAAAAGCACTTTGCAAAAAAAGTTTCGGAACAGACCGTAAAATTTTAAGAAAATAATCAGAAGTTAATTGGAAGGTATGAGTAGGTAAGCTATCTCTGAAATTATTATTTGAAAGTTTTTCTTATATATATACAGTGGCGTAATGGAGAACACTTGGGCCCCCGGCAAAGTCAGGTTTTGGGCCCCCCAAGCTGGATTTTACAAAGGGTAGGTACTTGGCGATAGTCAGGCTGTGGGCCCTCTAGAGCCCTGGGCGCAATGCGGGGGTGTACGTTACGCCACTGTATATATATGTATATGTATATATATATATATATATATATATATATATATATATATATATATATATATATATATATATATATATATATATTCTGTTTTCAAACGCGTAAAACATTCAGTAATGAAATACAAAAAAATGCGTAGTAAGATGCTCAGTTTCGTTTAATGTTTAAGTAATAATTGCAACAAAATAATGAAGTAAGAATCTGCAATTTGTTGTATAATATTTTTAATAGAATGGAGGATACTTTCGATAAAATGTGATTGGTATAGATTGAAATCCTTATAGATGAATTTTTGTATAGGTCCTGCGGAATATTTTAATTTGTTTTGAAATAATTTTCAAATAGAGGATTTGAATGCATAGAACATTTATGAGTTTATGAAAATCATATGAATGAAACTTTCTAAGTGCGTTTTGACAAATTATTCGTAACCCCATTCACAAAATATGTATATTTCTCTAATCATTTTGAGATACGATTTGTTATGATTTTGAAATAATTGTAAAAGTAATGGTAAAGTATTTAAAAAATGTTCTCTGACTTTCAAACACTTAGTTGGGAATAAATATATTGCAAGGTTAAAAATTCTTCTTTTAATACACTCGACACTTTTTGAAATTTATTCTATGAACATAGAATCAATCCCCTTATATTAATGGTAAAATATACAAACTATGGAATGAAATGCATATAAGTGGCTACGTAAGTGATAATAAATGTGATTTAAGTCTTTCTAAACTGAAAATTCTTTAATCTATCAGAGTTAGTATATGTTCTTAATATGTGGTAATATTAAATTATCTAAAATTGAGATTATTTCACTTTTATACAAAAGAAAAGAATTATAGTCGAAAATAACTTCACAGTGATATATACTGAAAAACACATGTGTCTAATAAGAAGAAATTTCATTATTTAGCTATAAAAATAAACAAAATTTTTAAAAAGTAATTATAAAATTTCTTCATTTCTGTATTTTTAAAGAATTTCTTTCTCTGAAAATATTTACTTAAATTAAAATTAACTGAATTAAAAAGATTTTAAAATTTGATTAAAATAAATAAAGTAATTAAATGATCAAAATTAATTAATTAATTAATGTCTTATTTCGATTTTCATCTGACAACTTCAAAATGTTTCGAAGATTATTTTTTGTGCATAGTGTTTATACGCACACACATATAGATTCATATAAAACTTTATATTTTTCATTCAGAAAACGTTTAATAATGTCAATGCTCTGAAATAGTGCTTTTGTGTTAAGCTATTTATTTATTAGTCAACCAATTATTTTTAACTTAACTTTAATAAGCAAAATACGATTAAGTACTCATAATGTAATCAGCCTTTTACTTACTTAGAAAATTTAGTTTCTTAGATTCAGTGAGAAAGTTTGGTCATATATACTACAAATGTGGGATGCATTTTTTAAAATCTTTTTCTATCTAAAACAAATGGTGCTTTTTTTTCTTTTCTTATTTCTTATAAATATCGTTAAGAGATTTATTACAGTAAATGAGTTATATAAAATAAATCTTTGTTGTTCAAATTGAAGTCAAGTTTAATCAATGAGTCAAGTAAATTCTCACTCAATAAAATTTACTTCTATTTCCAAAAAAATTAAAGTTTAAAAAAATTAGTTAAGTTTTAAATTAAATATCTTAGTAAAATAATTTGAAAACATATACAGGATTTCCTTTTAATTATCTGATCATTTTATAGCAATAACAACATTATATTTTTCTAGTTACTATATTTCATAACGTAAAAACATTTATCATCTATTATTAAAAATACGTGTTTGTTAAGTAAGGACTGTATTCAATTGCAATTTATTCCTAAACATAATTAAAATAAATAATTTGATTGATTTAATAAATTACACATTATATATAACTTAAAATATACATTAATTGTTACTATACTCACATCTCCATAATACTCGTATTTACATAATGTATCCATATTGACAACTCAGACAAAATCAGACACATAACTTTTACCTCCAGAGGGAACGTCCAGTCATTTCCACTTCTAAATACTTTTTTAAACCGTTGAAAGTTTTCGGAAAATGCTATCTAATTTTCCCATCTAACCAACTTCTCCCTTAAATCTGAGAGCACTTCGTGATCATTTAGAAAACTAATAGTCAGACCAAACATCAATGACAAAAATAACCCATCATTTCGCTTAATTTTCCACCAGGGACTTATTGCCACTCGTGACCGCAGTGGCCTTACGAAGACACAGGAAAAGGCTCAATTTGGTGCCAGACCCTTCAAGCCCAAACTGCATTTATAAACGAAGATTCAGAACATCCTGTAATTAAAGTTAAACCGAAAAGCCCCTACTCTCAATTCCACATTTAGACTGAAAGGTACGCCCATAGAGAAGGGTAAGCCCCATTCGCCACTCCTTTGCATAATGCTCGAGAAGGGAAGGATCCAATGGACTGCAGAGTATTTATTAACAAAGTTTTAATAAGGGTAAATTGCATTGAAATTGCTCTCTAATTGTTACATGCGCCTGGAATGTGTGGCCTAGCATTGTTAGCCTCGACTTTTGGGATTAGAACTTTAATTCCGTCTTCATCATGTCTGAAGTTAATTTGGGAAGAAATAGTGACAATGATTAGTTTCGTATGCCAAGTTAAAAGGAACTATTCTTAAAATGTGTACTTGCTTTAAAGGAATGGAGACTTGTATGAGTCCGTTATAGGGCTTTTGTGAGATTGGGAAGTTTCGAGAACTTGGTTGGAATTACTTTTAGTTTGACGATGGTTAGAAATATTTAATTAAAATGGAAATGGGGAAGTAAGATGATTTCTTGAATAAGTTGAGATCTGTTGCCGAAATGTATATTGAGTAATGCAATTAATACACAAATAATATCGTTTCCATAAAGACATTACACCAAAATAAAACGTGCAAATTGCATTAGGAAAAATGAGGTGGAAAAAGTAGGACATATATTAGAATTTAACAATTTCTTCAGAGACAAAATACTGTTCTAATTAAAATCTTATATAAATATAGCATTCACGTTAAAAAAATGAATTCATAAAAATATTTTTTTGAAATTTAAATAAAATATAGATTTTATTGAAATGAAAATGGAGATAAATATAAATAACTTAAAATAGCATCCTTAAATTCTAAAGGAATAGAAATATAATTGATTTTGAAGCATTTATATGATATATATTGTCCACATTCAGTTTTCTGTCTCTCTCTAAAAACATCAAGAATTTACTTGACAAGATTCAGTTGGAGATGTATGGAGACTGTGAGGATCATTATTTCTGGTATAAAAATATACATATTACTACCTTTCACAAAAGAAGAATTACATTTATTTTCATATATTTGAACTACTGCAAAACCTAAAGTAACTTTATTCAATAAATCAATTGCAATTTTTCGTTAGCAAAATTTTAATTGAAAATTGTAAAAATTCTGCTGATTTTGAAATACAAAAAGCTTTAAAATAGAGAGAATTACAATTCTAAAAGCACTGAAAAAAAATCCCTCATTAAAACTGTATCAAAAAACTTTAAGAATTAAAAATTATTTAAAATTTTTAATTCACTAAAACATAAAATAAATTAAAATTATATCATTATGAAGTGTTGTTGCTTACAAAATACATGGGGAAGATGTGGTGTAAAATATTTTTTTCACTTAAAAATATTTCTACGCTATTGAATGCTGAAACATATGTGCATTTTAAAAAATTTCTTAGAATATCCTAATATTCTAGACTTGGATAAGATATTGTCAGCCATCTTCTTCTACACGAGATACATCCCAGTCTACACTTCACCATGAGTAATATCTCTTATGTGAGAAGAAATATTTGACAATTTTGAAAGAAGAGCGATTTTTATTATCTGCCAACACAAATACCCTTTTGACATATTGTAGTCGCTTTTTCGAAAGGCGAAAAGGAGCAAAGCACTTTAAACTGAATAATTTACTGACAAAACAAGTAGAAAAAATCTATAAGAGAGAAAGTTATTTCTCTTTTAACTTACAATTTCAGTTTGTTTTGTTCGGAGATGAAATTTTTACATTTAATGATTTGATTTTTGGATTCTTAGATGCAAACCAAATCGAAATTTAGTCAACGATTAAAAAAAAAGGAATAAACCACTATATTATTGATTAAGGTCATCGCATCTGTGTATTTGTCGCAGGAAAATGATGAAATAAGGGCTTTCATCAAATCTCTAAGGGATATGATCAAATCACTCAAGATGTTAAAATAATGTCCCTTTGAAATCCTTCCCCTGATGTAAGAAAGTAATTCGATCAAATCCCCGAACTGTATTAGTGAAATGATGAAATGAACAAGTCAGCATTTGTAGAGCTCTTTCTTTGCTTATTACCACTCCCTTTTACCTCCCCCCTCTTCTCGTCCGTTCCAGGTAGCGCCGGGTTTATGACGTGACGCACCAAAACAAAATGACCCAATTATCATTTTTTTAGTTTTATTAAGTTATATTCTTTGCATTATTATCTTTCGATTGATATATCACTTTTGTATGCCTGAAAATTTGAAACTGGATAAAACTTCAATTGAAAAATGTAAACAAACAAATTAGGGAATTCGACCACGGCCTCTTTATAGATAAAAAAAAGCTTTTTGATAGTAAAAAAGTGTCATTTTAAAAAAGGAAATAATTACTAAAAAAAAAGGTGATACAAATAAAGCAGGATACTTCTGAAGTATTACATTAATGTATAATGTTGTTAAAAAAATGTTTGAAATTCTACTACAAATAATGTTTTTTAAAAAAAAAAATACCAGCTTTATTATCTAATTATTTTGTTAGTTAATTTCGGTTAAAAAACTTGTAATTCAATGATAATCGTTGTATTAATTATTCTATTTTTAATAATGTATCATATTTGCTAAATAAACACTTTAAAACTCTTGGCAATATTATTTCATCATTTCACTGAAACAGGTTAGGGTTTTGATCAAATCACTTACTTTTCTTAGGGAAATAACTTACTTTTCTTAGGGAAATCACTTACTTTTCTTAGGGAAATCACTTACTTTTCTTTTGGAAATCACTTCACAGAATTTTTATTTTAACATCTTGCATAAGTTGATCATCTCTCTTAGGAATTTGATGAAATCCCTAATTTAATCATTTCCCTGCGACATATTCACATAAGTACGAAAAATTAATCGTATAAGATATTCATTGTCTTTATTGTCCTCCTTAAATCATGTTTTCAATCATAAATGATTGAGATAATTAAGTAACGCTTATATATATATATATATATATGTATATATATATATATACAAATATCTTTAAATGTCTATTTCACTTATTATCGAAAAGTCAAATTTATTTGTATTAGTTTCCTCAAACAAGAAAACTAACAATATAGTTACACTTATTTTTTTAAAAAAAACTTTTCACAATATTCCTTATGCAAACAGAAAAAAAATTCCTTTTCAAATTTTTTTATGGTTGATAGTGCAGTAAAAAATAATTATAAAAAACAAAATATTTTTCCTGAAGATTTTTACCAGCAAATAACTTTAATTTTTTGGTAATGATTTAAATTTAAAAGTTATAACATACCCCAGATCTGATATATAGATTCTATTTTTAAACCATCCCTAAAAATTTCTTTTAAACCAATTTTAAACCTATTGTTGAAGAAAAGTTTTGAATTTCCTTTCACACGGTAATTAAGCTACTGTTCGATTGTTTCCTGCCATAATTCGTTATAAAATATTCTGTGATTCACGTTAACATGAGCTAACATGATAACATGGGAATACGGTTTACATGGTAACATGATAACTAAGGTATGGAAAAGCTATTATATGCCTATATGGGTGAATATTGAGAATAGGGAGGTAAGGCTCCGGCATTGTTCTCGCTCAAAACTATCATGTAATGATCAACATTTCTTAAAACATTCAATGAATGAAATTTCTTAAGATCTAATTCGTTTTCTTATGTTTTTATAAGAAATCCAATTGTGTGCCATCAAAGATCAAACCGTAAAGACCTATTTTAATGCTATCATTCCTTATTCTAAATAGCTTTCCAGTGTAAATTTCATATAAGAATTAATTAATGAGTATTTTCTTTTCATAAAAATAAATGTGTATGCAAAAGAAGCATGACAGAACTTGATTTCAGGAATCCACTTTGAGAAGCTGTACTTCAGAAATATTCAGATGTATTCACTACTAAAAAGAACTGATTGAAGTATTTTTATATACTTCTGCAAAAAATACTAAAATACATACACTATATTTAAATAAATTTTTGAATACAATCGTGAGATCACCTCTTGCTAAAAGTGTAATTTACTTGCATAATATTAAAGTCTAGATAGAAATTTGCTCAACAAATTCACACCATTAAAATGCTTTTATTAGAAGTTGTAAAGAGACTATATTTATTCTACATGTCATATATTTCTTTCAGATCTATAACTTTCTACAATCTCAAGATACAGAAACTTGAAAGACATAACTATTTCCTTTTCTCTATTTAGTACATTAAAACTACTGGGCTTATCTCTGAAAGTTTTATATTGATCTTTTGAAATTTAATTGAAACAATTGTTATGTTTTACTAAAACGATATTCCAAAATAAAGCAAAATTGTGTATGGCTAAGAATATAATACCATTCCGTAACAATAACAAAAAGTTAAATGTTTCAATTCAATTCATATTTAAAAATTCCCTACAAATAGAGATTTAAAAACTTAGTCATATATCTAAAAAAAATGTAATAACTCATAATTTTATAAAAGTCGAGTTTTGACTATACTTAATTCTTCTTTTGTTCTAACGTCTTAAAATCATATCTTTTTTGTTCATTAGGACTATCTCGCTTATGATCTCACGAATTTATCATCCAATCTTAAGCTAAAGGGGGGAAAAATTGGAAAAAGTAAAAAAAAAAATGCATGGCTTAAGCAAAGATTAAAATAAAGAAAGAACTATTTTGCTGATCACTTGAAACTTTTTTTTTCAAAAGGATCCTCATAATTCCGCACCTAATGTAACAGTACATGTGTGAATTTTAATGAGAATAAAAAAGAAAAAGCGGTTTAAATTATTCCAACAGAACTTCTAAGCACTTTGGCAGCAGTTCCCCTTTGGCGAGTTGAACCTACGCCAGAACCTTTAAACTTATCTTTTTTTATGAATTTTATATTTCAATTGCTTTAAATGTAACGAAACAAATTTATAGTTAACTAATATGAAGAATAGCGGTTACATAAATAAACTGTAAATTAAAACGTGCAACACATTTTAAAGATATAGTACATAATATAATAGGATGTATTTGAATTTTTATTGAGATCTTTATGGGGGAAAATAAACATCTTCTAGCGGTTACATTTTATAAATTGTCCATTTGTGTCTTTGCTTAGCTATTTTGGATACCTGCAGTAGACTTTGAGTAGTCATTAACAAACATTTAAAATATCTATATTGTATCTGCAAGCATTTGTATTTATTTTCATCAGCAATTGTAGATTATTCATATTTACACAAAAGTATAAAAGTAATAAATCTTATAATTTTCTTATGATTCCTGTATTAAATAGTCCAGAAAATGAAAATAAAAATAAAAATATCTATATACAAATATGCGGCATCAAAACAATAAAAAATTTATTTTATTTATGGTTGTGGAATCAATGAGTGTTTATTAACGTTGCACTTAAAAAAACTCCGGGACTATTGACGACGGACCTCGTAATTTTGAACCGCAGTTGCGTGAAGAGGATGATATTTTAACTCACACCCCACTCTTTTACACCATACTAACGTGAGGAATTTGATCCACGAAAAATGTAACGTATATCAGCTCCTCTACACGGTGGGTCTTCAGTGGCTTCAGGGCTTGAAACTGCTCCTTAACAACGCTAGCCAGTTGATCCGTACCATGATCAGTAGCATGCCATGGCCACTTGTGATTGAAATGATAAAATAGTTTTTGTAATTTAAATAAAATAAAACAAGTACTTATTGAAAATGAGCCTTTTTAATGGGATTTTTATCCATGTTTTTAACAAGTTCATCTTAAAAAAACCGAATATAAAACAACACTTTACCATTGTTTAATATACTCACCATATTTAAATGCGCTAAAATGTCAACTATAACATACATTGTGTAAAATTTGATGATTGTTCAAATAATTTTGAAATTTTTACTATCACTTAATTAAAATAAGCTTAAATAACAAACAATAAAAAGATATTTAGGGTTTTTTTTTATTTTATTAGACGGGAAAAAAGTTACATTTAAGAAGAAGAAAAATCATTTACTTCCCACACATTAATTTCTTTCCAAATAATGCAAAAGGGAAATCACAAACGATGTATTCAATCTTAACAAAAAGTAATACATCAAGAGATTTCCAAACAATGTATACACCCACGAAAAGGTTCACATAACTCATCATGGAATACTGATTAATTAATTTATGCCTCCATTTATGAATAAATTTAGTTAAATACGCCTACAAAGCGGCGTTTTATTTCTTTCTAATGCAAAACGAATATAAATGGCATAAAAGCTTTCTGGTTTTTTTAAAATTTACTAAGCGTTGGTAATTACATTTTCGTTACGCTTAATTAAATTTGAGAAAAGTAAATTTTAGTAATTAATTAAAAGAAAATATTTATATATGATTCTTACCAACTTAAATATAATACTCAACAATAAATTTAACCAATTCAAATTAGATGCTATGTATCATACACATTAATTTTTGTAATAATAGTTTAAATTTTATTACAATTATTAATATTACAATCCAAAATTTAAAGAAAGGGCAAAAACCGAAGATGGTGATTTATCTTTACAATTATTAATAAATTCTGCTTAAAATATTAATTATTATATCTAGAGTAGTTTTTTTTAATGAAACATGATAGTACAGCCCACTGGGATGAATCGGTAATGATTCAATGTGCAGCCTTAATTCATTTCTGTGCTAAATACAGTTCATTTACGGTACATAAACACTCTATACAGTAAATTATTTACAGTTCTTAAAGACAGCGAGAACATTGAAAGGAATACCCGCGTGATAATGCGCACCAGAAAATGAGCAGCGTAACTCTCAGGTTCTACCAGGTTTTTTTCTACCACCAGAGGGAAACCATGCAAGTACTTTGTCTGGTGGCGCCATTTAGCAGTTATTACAAAAATAAATTATATAGTAAATATAACCATTGATTAGAATAGTCAAATATTCGAGCAAAAATGATTATACACTGCTGGACAATTGCTACGGACGGATAACACTATTATCCATAGCAACCACAAAATGAAAGTAAGCAAAATGTGGAAAATTAGAATAAGTGCGGGATATTAGTAAGAAGAAGTATGAGTATGCAAATTTTTTTTCCACGTCTGTTCATCACGTGATAGCGTTCATAAGAGCTTTAAAAGTTTTGACGCGTGTGGACAGTTGTTGTTTCAAGTCAAAGTTTTACAGGAAAGATTTAATAGACGAACTTAAAATTTTTGGCATGTCTTCCCGACATCACATAGATGATTTTATGCGTGGCCGAATTATTGGAAAGATCGAAGAAGGGCGAAAAATAACAGATGTTGCCAGGGAGTTCGACATCGCTCACAGCGTTGTTTCGCGGCAGTGGAAGTCATTTAAAACTACTGAAATGTGTAGTAGACGGCACGGGGGAGGTCGTGTTAGAACTAGGACGCCTGCAGAAGACAGATAGATCGCCCTATCAGCAAAAAGGAACAGGCGCACCACAGCTCAGCAGGTGGCAAATCAGTTTCTTGCTGCCTCAGGAAAGCAGATCTCCCGAAAAACTGTTGCCAGACGTTTGAGGGGAGGAGGACTATACGAACGCAGACCAGTTGTGTGTGTCCCATTGACCAGACAGCATCGTACTGCCCGTTTGCAATGGTGTCGTGAGCATCACAATTGGACTGAACAGGACTGGGCATGCGTACTATTCTCAGATGAGAGTAGGTTCAGTCTGTCATCGGATTGTAGACGCCAACTGATCTGGCGCGAGAGTGGTACTGCTTATCGTCCAGAAAATATCCAGGAAAAGGACCGATATCCGACATGCAGTATCATGGTGTGGGCCGGCATCATGATCAATGGCCGCACGCGCCTACATGTGGTTGCGAATGGGAAAATGACGGGTCAACGATACATTGATGAAGTTCTACTTCCTCTTGTTCGTCTTTTCCGTGGTGCTGTCGGTGATAAATTTGTTTTTATGGACGACAACGCAACATGTCATCGAACACTCGCTGTTCAGGATTGTCTAGACAGCGAGGGTATTCAACGTCTCGTATGGCCAGCACGTTCTCCAGATCTAAACCCCATTGAAAATGTGTGGGATGCTTTGGGGACTCAAGTTTCTGGTCGAAACTATCCTCCGACAAACAAGAACACCCTCATCCGTGCACTCACAGAGGAATGGGATAAATTGCCTCAACAGCTGCTGGATAATGTTGTGCAAAGTATGGTACGACGTGTGGAATGTTGCATCACACTCCACGGTGGACATATCCCGTACTGATACCTTTCTTTAAGGTGCCTGCTGACTTTTAGATGCATTGTTCCATTTCTCCGTACGCAGATGAAATGAACATTTTTTTCTTTCAGATGTTTCACAGCTTTTGTACTTTCCAGAACAATAAATATTCTTTATTCTAATGTCTGAACAGTGTGGCAACTATATTTTATCCTACTAGGCCTCATGTCTCGCTTAATGTTATGCTACATAGCAATTTGTGATCCGTCCTTAGCAATTGTCCAGCAGTGTTTATATATATATATTCATTTCAAGTTAAAAATTTTGGAACGAGTTAGTGAAAATTATACACTATATTGGCCATTAAAATTGCTACACCAGGAACAAATGCAGATAACAAAATGATATTTTGTAGACAAATATATTATACTCGAAAAAACAAGTGATTAAATATTCAAGAAATTTGGGTGCATAGTCCTGAGAAATCAGTACCCCCCGAACAACCACCTCTGGCCATAATAACAGCACTTATAAGCTTGGATATTGAGTAAAACAGAGATTGGATGGCATGCACAGGTACAGATGCCCATGCAGCTTCAACAAGGTGCCACAGCTCATCAACCGTAGTGATTGGCGTATGGTGACAAGCCAGTCGTCGGCAACCCTGGACCAGACGTTTTCTGTTGGTGAGAGATCTGGATAACGTGAAGTCCAGGGCAACAGCCGAACATTTTCTGTACCAAGGAAGGCCCGTATATTACCGGGGGGGCATGCGGTCGTGCATTATCCTACCGAAACGTAAGGTTTCGCAGGGCTTGAATAAAGGGTAGAGTCATGGTTTGTAATGCACCGTAAAAGTAATGTGCACTGTTCCGAGTGTCATCAATGCGAACAAGAGGTGGTTGAGACTTGTATTCAATGACACCCCATATCTTCACGCCAAGGGATGGTCCAGTACGACGATTATGAATACACGCTGCCAATGCCGCCAAACAGGGATGCGACCATCTTGATGCTGTAAACATAACCTGGAATCATCCGAAAAAATGAGATCTCCCCATTCGTGCACCCTGGTTCATTTTTGATCACACCATTGAAGATGCTTGTGTCTGTGATGCAGCCTCACGGGTAACCTCAGCCATGGTCTCCGAGCTGAGAAGCCATGCTGCTGAAAACGTCATCGAACTGTTCATGCAGACACTTGTCGTCTTGCAAGCCACCCCAATTCATGACGTGGCTTCACGATCCATTAAGGCCTTCCGGATAACATGGCTGACTTCTCGACTGCTAATGAGAGGGATCCGTTGAGATCCAGCACGGCGTTCTGTATTACCGTCTGGAACCCATTGCTTCCTTATTCTCCTCACAGTCATTGGATCGCGACTGACGCCAGCAGCAATATTGCAGTACGATAAATCGCAATCCCTGTACGCTACAATTCAACGTTTATCAAATTCAGAAACGTGCTGGAATTCAATTCTGCTTCTTACACGAGGCATCACAACTTTTCACCAGTAAATAAAGTTCAAGTGCAATTTGTGTATGAGAAACCAGATGAACGATTTCCGCATTTAAACACATTGTACATGTCACTACCGGTGCCTGCTTTGTCTGAATGCGCTGAAAAGCTAATCATTTCCATATCCCTTAACCTTCTTCCTGTCGTTTAAATTTCACGTCTGAGGCATGTCGCCTTCTTGGTGCAGCATTTTTAATGACCAGTAGTGTATTAACTTTGCACTATAAAGCAACACGAGGTTTGTTGGGGACGAACCTCGTAATTGTGAACTTCAATCGAGTGACAAGGACGATACCTGAATGGTTGCGTTCCTCTTCAAGCTAACGCACTACATCAACGGGAGGATATTGAGCCTCGATAGATTTATCGAGCCTATGCTCTCTCTACACGGCAGGTTAAAAGTTTTGGAAGGGAGATGAAAAGTTTATGATAAACATAAAACATGTCTGGAATCTATTGTTCCACTTTAACCCTTTCGTGGACAATGTATTTCTCTTTTGAATTTCAAGCAGTTTTTTTTTATGTTTTATTGACAATTAAACAATTATATTTAATTTGGCGAGTTTTATTTTTACTTTTAAATTTTAGGGGTGGGAAGATTACTTGCCAAGGAACCATTCACCGTCATAACGAAAATTAAATTTAATGGTGATTATTTGCAATGAAAAAATGAGAAGCATGTTGCAATGCAAAAGGTGACATCACATTCTGCACACATGTAGCAGGTTCTCTTTTCTTGTCCCTTTCTTCTACATTTCCTACATCGTCTATAGTTGGAAAACATTTTTGGCATATGATTTCCCACACTTGAAAGCGCACACCATCCGGAGTTACACACTTTTTTGTTTGGAAGCCAAAAAAATGGACGTTTGCTCGCAGAACGTCCTTTCATTTTTCTTGATGAATATCTGTATGTTAGCTGACGAGCTACTGCTATACGGAATGTAAGCTGTTCTGAACTTCTGTTTCTTTTCTTCACAAGCCACAGCATGAAATCATTTATGATGGCAAGATCAATAAGAAAATTAAAGTTACAGATTTTATAGATTTTCTTCTTATTTAAGATCTTTCTTTTCTTTGATCGAAGTGATCAACCTCACCCAAGACATTGTTATGTACAGTGACCAGCTTTTGGTAAAGCTACTTCTTCTTTAGTACCATCTTTTTTTGTCCAATTTGCAGTTCTCATAATCATTGGTTTATGGGCAGCAGCACAAAACTGAAGCGGAACTCAGTCTTTCCGTCAGTGTTGCAATGTCAATATATTATAATGGATTTTGCGCTTTTCTCACAGGTGTATTTTTTAAAACCATTCCCAAGTTCAACAAAAGAGTTAAATTAATAAATTTTAAAGTAATATCATACATATTCTTATATAATTGAGAAACCATACATATGCTTATATAATACAAAAATATATATAATTCCTGATTAATCTAGAAAAGAATCAAATTTAACATAACGTATTTAAACTTTTTAAGCAATATATACTACCTTTGACATTTTGTTTTAAAATATTCAAGTTCCGTTTTAGAAATTTAATATATATGCCATCTATATACATTTGCATCCCACTAAAATATTAAAATAATAATTCAACGTCAGCCCCAATGTAAGAATTTATTACGTAATCTGCAAACTTTAAAAGCCCCTATTTTTTAACTCCTCATAAAAAAAATGGAAATAGTACAAAAAGGGCATACTCTAGCTCTTCTTCTGGTCCCATTATATTAGCATGCGCAACATGTAAAATGACACGCTCTGCGTATAGAGATAAATGGCATTCTACTATTCTGACCTTGTTTTTGCAACCGCCTCCGCGTTTTCATCTATTTTACGGGACTTAACGAGAGTCATTTCTCTGCATGTGCATTCAATCAGAAAATCCATTTCTCGGAGAATTTTCCCTCCACACAACCAGACCCATTTTTCTTACTCATAGCCAGTATTTTATGCTGTTGCGTTTAAAAAATGTTTTTGTCTCGAGTCATTATTTCAAAGAGTTGAGACCTTGTAATTTTTCTTCTTCCTTTTGAATGTCCAGTAATATTTAGATTAAGATTTCATGTTTAAATTGTATAGTCTTTTCCTTTTTATATAAAGAAATCATAGGTATTATTATTATTTTTACTATAGATTTTAAGATGTGTATCTTTTATTTAACACTTTCGCGACTAAGGCCCATCTAGAATGGTGGATATGACTCTTGGCTTGTAACTGAGTGGGTTTGGGTTCGAGCCCCGAGTAAGGAATGGATGTATTTTCTTCGGGAAAAGAATTCGAATCTCCGCCTGTAATGGATTCCAGTCTCGAATGGAAAGCAGCGCACCCCTTTTGTTATATGCTGGGATCATCATTTGTAAATAATTGTCTATATTCTTCTGATTGTATTGTATGCATCTGTTCTTCCACTCGTATTTCATATGTATCCCATGATAAAACACACGGCAACGACTAAGGGAGAACTTTTACCTCATTTTAAAATTGGTGACTATAGTATTTAATTATAACCTTATACGTATTTCTTACACAGTATGTCAAAGTAGCACGCATTGTAACATTTTCCTTTCGCTCAGCTGCAAAATCACCTTCTTCATGTAGTATTACACCGTTCTTATATATACACATGAACTCTAAGACGGAGGTGACAAACTCGCTGCCCGGCCAATATATCCCCACTGAATAATACATAATAAAATTTTTAAAAATTCTACCCAAATTGGAAAGATTGCAGCAGAAAATAGATGCCACAAATGTCAGGATATAAACATTAAATTTCTTTTTCTTTTACTTATGTTCATTATAATGTATTATTCGAAATAAACCTACATTTCTATGAATATTGATTTTTTTGCAGCCCGCATTAAGTCAAACCTTGTTTGTGTGGCCCGAGTTAGGTTTTGAGTTTGACACCCTTGCTCTAAGATATTGCGGAGTCTTTTCATCTCACATCACCCCGATAACCGATGGCCGTGAGAAAAACACCACTCTACCTACGAGCCGGAACTCCAAGTGTAATTTGAGGACCACTCCACCCCAAATGTGGGGATAGACAGTCCGCTTTGAAACACTAGAAAGAACGGTTGTGTTTGCCTCCTCCTTCACTAAGAACCTATCCTGTAGAATGGAAATAGTCAATAATTTGAATTTGTTACCAACTGCATGTACTGTAATTAATAGCTGTGGACGAAATGAATTAATTATGTAATCTCTCAACTCTCTCTCTACCCATCAACTTTCTCAAACGTCACAGTATGCTGAACGCAATTACGTAAATGCGTTTAGGGGGAAGAACGGTCAGATCAGTTGGCGCCAATGATAAAACATTCGACGGCTGTATTCTTATTCTTATTCTTTTATTCTTACATTCTTACTTGTTACTTAATCAATTTATTGTTTAGAGTGAGTGTTCGTAAGGTAAGACTACACTTTCAAATACTAATTCAAAATACACAAGTGTAAACATATCACCTTACGGTTTTTTATATTCCTTAATGAAAATACCAAAATTGCTTTCATAATGTTTTATTGCCCGATTTTAATGTGCGCACCAATAGTTGCAAGCAAAGCATCAAAGGCATTTTCTGGTCGCGTTTTTTGAAGTATTGCAGGATAAACATCCTGAACGAAAGCTGGGGGGTCATTGGGAAACTGGGTTAATACATAACCCTCCGTCCCATATCATAAAGTATACGCGTCCTTAACGTGGGATTTGGGAATTACAGAAATGCAATTGAAGGTTACACATATAATAGACAAATTAAAACATCCTGAACGTCCACTGCACATTTCGACTTCTCAATTCATCAGTGCTATGAATCAGAGATTGGTAAACAATATTTTTCATGCATCCCTATTAGAAAAAGTTAAAAGGTGTTATGCCCAGATATCTAGATGGCCAAGGACTTACTCCCATCCTTAGACCGGGAAACTTTTTCTCAATTCTAAACTAAGAGTGGGGAAGTCTCATTTACGCTGTACATGTATTGAAGAATTAAATTTGATAAACCTTTCTACAACTTGCCTTAGCTCTTGTGGTGAGGCCACTCTTAGAAACGAGAATTTTTGCAAATCGTATACATTGTACTATTGAGTTTTCCTTTCATTAAAAAGAAAATAAATATTTCCTTAATGAAACGTAAAAACTCGTAAATGAAAATCTATAATTATTTATCAATTCATTTCATTTTTGAAAGTTCAGCAATACTTTTCGAACACCCTATATTATTGTGTATTACTTATTACATGCTATTCGGGAATTTAGTATCAAAGACTGCCTCTAGGTGGGGCCACCATGAAATCGCCTTTACATTTGGGGACTTGCCGTGTCAGAAAATGCTTAGTTGCCAATATGCAGCCCATTAGAAAAAAAATATATGTTATTCATAAGGTATAATTTGTGCAGGTCTGAAGTATATTTGAAACAATTAAAACAAATGCCTTACAAAACTGCACATTAATCGAAATTAAATTGACACATTGATTCAAAAATAATTACACATTGTTACGTAATTTTATTATAATTTTTTACGTCTAAATAAACTAAAATAAATAGCTATATCCTTATAATTACTCTTAGTAAACTTATAGTCCAGTAAAGGTTAAACTATTTCCCTTCAACTGTGTAAAAATATATTCTGCATAACGTCTTAGAATTGGATATTATAGTAGAGAACATTTGATAGTACAAAAAAAGTACTTTGAATTTTTTCCGGCAACAATAAATTAGGTGACAATTATTTTAAATGGCATATAACTATGAACAATACAGCCATAAAAAGTACTTTTGAAACATAAGCAGAGAAATGCCCCTAAAAGTATAATTCAAAATAACGCAAAAATAGTTGGCAGCTTTTAGAAAAATAAAAATTTCATTTCAAATAAAAGTGAAATAAAAGCTTCTCAGCCTCCATTCAGGACTAAAGAGCTTAAAAGCATTTTCAAGTTTATTGTTTTCTGAAAAGGTTTTAAAAAATTGAGCCATTATTTTTGACTTTTTTGAGAATAACGTTAAAAATTATTTGAAATGCGAAAAAAAATAAGAAAATACCAACTGTGTATTTTGGTTTATGCAGAACATACATTTCACTAATTATGTTTGTCTTGCTGCAAGAAAAACAATTTAGATAATTGCAGCTTGCTTTATTTTCAAAATACTCGTCGATTTAATATTATAATATTTTTTAGTCGATGTTAAAAACAAGCCCTTGCAAGTTTTATTCGTAATTTTTTAAATAAAATTGATGTCTTTCAGTCTAAAACTAAGCTTATTAAAAGAAAACAGGATTATTTGGAAAATTCCAAAGCATTCTTTCAAAGCATTTTACTTTGAAAGGTAAGAAAATTCTCGTAAAAGCTTCAGGTTATATTAATTGTAAGATAGAAAAATTATACTATAATGTTTGTAATTTGAGGAATCCTATATTTTAATAATATTAATATACTACACTTTTTCTTTCACGTCAACTATTTCAAAAAAAAAAAAAAAAAACAAGCTTCCATTAAATGAATTGTTTCAAATTCTTCAAAATTGTAGAGAATAAAAATAAAAGCATGGTTCCTTTAAAAGGATAAAAAAGGTACTTAACATGATTTTACCATTACTAAATTACACAAAAGAGAGCTTTATTTCCGTAATTACTAAGATAAAACAAATTTGAATAGCCTTACATTATATTTTATTACGAAGTATACTTTTTTAAAACAAGCTCTCAATAAACACAATTTTTTTGGTTTGCTTTTTATTATTTAAGTGTTAATGTGTGTACGAATAAAATAATATTTCCTTTAACTCAGCCTTTGAGTATGCATGTAATAGAGATTATGAAATCAAAATAAAATCGTAAATTAAAATATATTTGTTGATTAAAAAAAATTTTAAGGTAAATTAAAGTAACAAGTAAAATGTCATTCAATTTTAAAAAATAAAATGTTGAAACGATATATCAGTTGCAACATTTTTTATAACATATGACTGCATATAAAATATAATTAATTTAAATTAACTTATTTTAAGTTTTAGTAATAATATTGTTTTAATTAGTCATACTGAACATGTATCAAATTGTGACTTGAAATGTGTTAGTAAAAAATGTTTATTTAAATATGCTAGATGAGATTGCACATAACTACAAAGAATATATTGCCTAACATTAGTATTTCTTACATACTTTTGTAGTTAAATTTTTATAATTCTTTAAATTACTGAAATCTAATATATTAAACACACAAATGCTGCAAATAGAAGTAAAAAAAACACTGTTAAAACATACATAGTTTCATTTCAACTTTTGTCATACATCGTTTTTTTAATACATAAATAAAAAAGATCAAACTTACAGCATATAAAAACTTTAATTTTGTATTTATTTAAAAGTTTTGTAATTACGAAGCATTATATATCTATTTTTATTTAAATAAGATCTCAAAATCTAGAATTTTAAAAAAAATTTAAAAAATTAAAATAAAAAAGGATTTAAATTAATGGGTATAGGCCTGTTTTAAAAAGTTTCAACAATTTATTGTATAAAGACATACAAAATGTAAAATAAGCTATGTATACAATGTATCTAAACGTAAAATATCCATTGCAATTGTTACTGCTTTTAAATTGTTCAAAATGCCTTACAGGTTTCCAAAATTTTTATACATTTTATATTATGAAAGACACATGCTCCTTTTTCTGACTCTAAGAGCTCATTATTTTATGCATTCCCTCAGGCATATAAACTTAATTTCTCGATAAAATAAATTGAATACTCAGTGGTATAATTTAATTCATTCCAAAATAAAAGCTTCGAAGTTAATTAACTTTAGGGAAGAATATTTTCAATCTTATTTTGATGCTTTCAAAAAATTCCTTTTGTACGGAAATAAAATAAATGGCAAAGATCTGCTTTTAAAACAAAGCTGAAGGTTTTGACATTTTTGTTGAAGAAAAATCAAACTCTCAGATAAGCGATTTAAAATCCATCATGTGTCAAATCCTGCAAAGCTTGTTGAACATGAGTAAGGAAAATCAATTTTCGAAAAAGGCATTCGTTTCCATGAAAACAGATTTTAAAACAGCGGGTATTGCTTTCAAACGCTTAAACCTTATGGTGCTTTAGAAAATGTTCTATGCACGAAGAAAATTACATGTGGAAGTTAAATTCGCATTTACTTTAAAAGAGAATAAAGAGGAAAAAAGAATTTAGGAAATCGTTTGAACTTATTTAATATGCTAGCGCCATCTATCGATTACAGAAGAATATAGATTTCTTGTACGAAAAGAGGAGAAAAATGTTAAAGGGTGCTACGAGGTGTTAAAATCGAAGTTTATCTTAAGAAGAAAAAACACCTATTTCTCGTAAATTACTTGAAAAAGAATGAAATAATTTTTTTACCTATATTTAGTTAGTCTGAAACAAAACAGATACATAAATTTAATGTATTATTTCTAATAAAAATATTGTTAATCAATGCGCAATTGCAAGAGAATTTTCCAAGAAATTTTAAACGAATTCTATAAAACAAACGATAAAGAGAGTACTTAAAAAAATAATAACGAACAAATTAAATAAAAATTTAAATATTCAATTAAAGCTAAAAGTTATCTAATAATATTTTTTTAAAAAAAATAGAAATATTGAGCTAAACTTTAGTACCCTGCTTAATTGCGATACATATAAATGTGGTATTAGAAAAGCATTATACTAAATTGATTAAAACTTATTGCAAATAACAGTTTATTCTACTAAATTTTAACTGTAAAATGGGGAAACAAATTTGTCGGCAATGTAGTTTTAGAAAATTAAGTTCATTTTTATCAAGTAATTTCATAAGTTTTATCTCAAAAAAGTAAATTTTGCGAATTTTAATTTAACTTCAATAAATCTGTAATATGATTGTACAATCAATGAATGATCGGAAGAAAAACTCCAAAACATTTTTGATGCTTTTAGTAACGGAAAATGTATCCTTTTAAACGAAAACTGAAAGAATTAGCATAAAAGTGTAAGACAGATTTTAATCATAATACTCTCTGTTTTTGAAAATTAAAATACCGCACAAAATCCTGTAAAACTCATGTCAAAACTCATGTGTTTTAAAATTAAAAAGTTTTAATTTTAAAAAACAATATGATGCATTCAATCGCATTTTTTTATTACGTTTTAAATTTAAAATGATATTGAAAGTGTAAAGAGTAAAATGCGTCTTTCAATATTTAACCGTTCTGCGGCGATTGGTATCCGCCTGTATGGTGCCATACTAAAAAAGAGAGATACCAGTTTCTAGGGAATGTACTAGGGGTTTGCAATGGTAATTCACCAATCCACAGCCCATTAGAAATATAAAAAAAATATTTAATCGTTCTTGTGTGAAACATATTCGGCATACTCTTTGGTATAATTTAAGAAGAATATATTACAGGTTTATTATGATCAATATAATATGCTCAATTAGAAAACTATATATCTTACATTATCTTCAAACTTCCTAAAAATGTTTCGTAATGCATCATTTCGAAAGAGTACCATATGAAAAGTTTCTCACATTATATTAATTGTGTTTGCAATTCGTGAGATTCCTGAGGAGTAAATTTTACCGCCGTTTCATTATTTACATAAGATAGGGGGAGAGATAAATGAGAAGAATCCATAGCTTGTATTGATAAAAATATCACATTCTCCACCTAGTTTACATTAATTCAATGCAGAATCTCTCTGTCTGTCTTAATCTTGGTTTAAGAACTCAATTCGTGAATCTTTAATTATTCTCATGTGAATAAACCATATATCATATTAGAATAAGTTTGCATGAGAATATATTCAAGTAACCTTGAATGGTTTCTTGAATGAATTTAATATCATTAAATTAGTACACTGAGTCAAAAGCTCATTTAAATTTTAAAAATTTTCAAAAAAGAAGAAATTATGATAAGGAAGGGCGGTTTTTAAGAACAGATTCACAAGGTAGCAAGATTTTTTTCAGCAACAAAAATATTTTTAATAGTGCCCATATTAATTAAAGAGGTGTGTCATCTCTAATAAACTTCATACAGAATGGTGCACATCCATACTATGCATACTATGCAACCCAATAAAATTATTCCTATAGACGACCCTTGGTGAGAGCAGAGTCATTGTGGTTGAGGTTGAACGATCGCATTGTCGCCTTAGTTGTGTTAGACATTATCCTGGAGATATATTGAACAAAAGTTATTGGAAAAATAAATTAATAGGATTCATTGTCCTACACATTTTGTTTGTACATTGTACCTGTACTTTGTCCTGTTGTTTTGCGCCCTCTACTAGTGATAATTTTAGCTAAAATGTTTTTACCACTAAAACAATCCGACTTTTTGTTTCCTTTCTTTCACAAACCGCACTTCTTTATCATCGCTTCTTCCTTTTTAAGGTATCCGACTACGTTCGGAACCGTGATATTAAAAAAGCGCATAAATGGATAATTTTCCTGATATTTAGTGTCACTTAGATTAGATTACATGTATAAAATTGTTTTAAGGACATTTTGACAAAAAAAGTTTAAATACAATATTTCACCAAAATATTAACTTAGAATAACTTTTTTTTCCAAATGTTCTCCTTTTGTAAAAAATGCTTCTATTATAATAATATTTTGCGTGTATATAGCTCAGACATCTGTGCAGAGGCTCAACTATGATTTTTGAAACATTCACATTATTTTCAGAGTCACCACCAATCAGAATAATTTTTGGGCGTTTTTTTCTTAAAATTTATCCCCTCTGTTGTCGTAAAACATGGATAAACCCACTTCTAAGTTGTTATATAATTCAAATATTCTAGTTGAGCCTCTGTAGAGAGTTCTGAGATATATACAGGCAAAATATTATTATAATAGAAGCATTTTTCACAAAAGGAGACTATTTTTAAAATGGGTCATTCTATGTTCATCTTTTGTCAAATTATTGTATTGGTTCCGAACGTCGTCGGATACCTTAACACGCTTTTATAAGCTTCCCCTGTATGTATGGCTTTGAACTTGATTTTTACCCACCTTAAAATATCATATTAATTCGAAATTTTGCACACATGGCAGCGACCGATAACTATACAACAATTTAATAATTTGGTTCCATTGTCTTGATCAGGATCATCAGGATTAACGATTTTCCATTTCCAGATTTAGCGAGTATATATAATTCCAGATCACATTTCCAGAATTGTCGACTAATTCCAGATTTCGAGACTACCAAATCAGCTGAGAATTGATTCAGAGGTCACCAAATTAAATAATTTCTCACAAACTCTTCGCTTCAAAACGTTTACTTTTATGTCTAATGCTGATGCAAGTTTTTAAAAGAATACTGGACTCTGTTTAGTGAAAAATATCATTGACTGTACACCTTCTTTCGTATTAAGTATTTCAATCTTAGCTCTTCCAGATTTCCTTCAGTTAGCTGATCCTACATTTTTGCTAACCAGGCGCACTGATAGGATGCCATACACAATGGGTATTCCAGATTCTAACAAAGTGACGCATTTTTAAGTATAATTCATCAATGAAGAAACGATAGTTTAAAAAACTAAAAAAAAGTACGCTTCTATTGTAGATCGAACTAAAAAAGGACAAATAAATTATAGTTTAAAAAAACTAAAAAACGCGCTTTTATATTTAATTGAGCTAAAAAGTAAAAAGTAATTCTGAAGATAAGAATAAAATTATTAACGAGAAAATTAATATCATTGTGGTAAAAGCGCGGGGGGCTTTGTACCACATTTGTACACTTATCTGCATTTCTTAATTCGCATTCACTAGTAAGAAATTATAACAATTGATATCGAGCACCCCACGCTTTTACCACAATGTCATTATAATTTTCTTGTTAATCATTTTATTCTTATATTAAGAATTATTTTTTACTTTTTAACTGGATTTAAAAAAATGTAAAAGCGTGTTTTATATATTTTTAAACTATAATTTATTTTTATGAATTTTTAAATACTAAAGGACCTTTTGATGCTACCTGTATTTTTAAACTGTAAACATATCATTAAAATTATATACCATTAATTAAATAATTATTTGAATAATTGTGATTTTATAACATAATTAGCTCAAAGATTTAGATTTCAGAATGGTTTGTTAGAGTGAAGTGTTCCGTCATTTATTTTTAAAATAAAAGCTGTTGAGAATGCTGTATTTAAACTTGTATTAATTTAATATTTAATCTTTCTTTAAAGTTAATATTGTATTTAATTTTATAATGATTTGTTTTAACCTTATATTATTGTTATTGTTTTTACATTTTCTTGTTCATGTACACCCTTTCTTAACCTTTCTTCTAAAAAATTTACTAAATGGTGTAAATGGTGTATTGATATAATATACAAATGGAAAAGAAATTATACGAGCCAAATGGCAAAAATCAGATATACACACTTACTCAAAATTGGGCAATACTATCTAAAAATGTATTAAAATGTTTTTCGAGTAATTAATGAAACTCACACTTAAAAATTAATAAAACACTTAAAATATTGGTAATATCCATACTGAACTTTTAAAAAAGATAAAAAAATACCGGTGGTTTTTTCCCCCCCTGAAACAATTCCATACTCTAACACCTTTGTAAATTTTGTAAACAGTAAATTTTCAAAAACTGTTTTGAAGTGCTTCAAAAAATGTCTAAGGTTATGTTAATGCACACAATGTGTTGTATGGTTCCTCTCGTTCTCTTCTTAAATGGCTTTTTTAGAGAAGACATATAATTATCTATTCATCTGTTAAGCAAGTAATATAAAAAAAATTAAGTCAATTCCTACTTAGGTCATCAAAGAAAATTTTTGTTTTAGTAACTTTTTATTAAATATTTACATTTGATATAGATCTGTAAGAATCACACTATTAGGTGACAAAGTAGAAACAGATTTTCCCTGCAATTTTCTATTTTCCTTTCTATATAGGGTGTTGGACTATTTTTTGTTTCTTAATATTTATTCATTAATTAAATTTAATTATTCTAATAAAATAGTATTGTATAAAAGAAATCCCATTCTCAGAAGATAGGCCATCCCAGGGAGGATTCGAACCCACGACATTTAGATTAGTAGTACAACGTGATATCCCTTGCGCTACAGGGAAACAACAAACGTTTTTCCTTTCTGTATATGCTGTTGGACTATTATTTTTGTTTATTTCTATCTATTATTGTTTAATTCAATTAATTTATTAATATTTGAATAAACTGTATTAACATCAAGTGTCATCCACTTCAAGTTTTAAAAAATGCATTTGATCTTGAATGGATGAATAGAAAATACACTGCTGGGGGGCACCGTAAATGCAACACCTTGAAAGAAGCATGAAAATGACATGAAATTTACAACATGCATTAGCGGAGGTGATATATGCAAATGATTAGAATTTCAGCTCAGACACACATCACGCGCTCCTGTGGCGCCACCTCAAAGCGCTATTTAAGGCTTGGAGATTTCGACGATTTCAAGTCCAACAATTGTGTTTTTCTAGGGGTTTTTTTCAAAAAACGATCAGTTACGTTTCATAGAAAACAGCGATCAGCTTTTGATCAAGTATCCGAGTTCGACAGAGGAAGGATAGTGGCCTACCGAGATTGTGAATTATCTTTTAGAGAAATCGGTAGTCGTGTTGGACGAAACCAAACTACTGTTATGCGGATATGTGACCGTTGGATGCAGGAGGGTAAGACGGACCGACGTGGTCGATCGCATCCACCTCAGTGCACCACTTCACGAGAGGACAGACAAATTGTGCGCATGACAGTGACGGATCGTTCAGTCACATCACGAACCGTAGCACAGCACATTGAGTCTGTAACGCATCATTCAATGTCTGCGCGTACCATTCGACGCCGTTTTCAACAGAGTGGTCTGTCCGCAAGACGTCCATTGCTTCGTCTACCCTTGACGCAGAACCACAGACGTCTCCGCCGCCAATGGTGCGATGAAAGAAGGATGTGAGCGACAGAATGGAATGAAGTTGTCTTTACTGACAAGTCACGTATCTGTCTGCAACACCACGATGTTCGGATTCGAGTCTGGAGACACCGTTAAGAGAGGATGCTGAACAGTTACGTTATGCACCACCACACTGGTCCTGCACCGGGTATTATGGTATTTGGCGGTATTGGATATCACTCTCACCCTACTCTAGTATGCATTGCCGGTACTTTAAACAGCCAGAGCTACATCTTCGAAGTGCTGGAGTCAGTTGTCCTTCCTTACCTTCAGGGATTTGCCACAGCCATATTTCAACAGGATAATGAGCAACCACACATGGCACGTATTGTCCAAAGGTTCTTCGTCAATCACCAGATTGAATTGCTTCCCTGACCGGCTCGCTCTCCGGATCTTTCGCCGATAGAAAACATGTGACCCATGGTTGCTCAACGATTGACCCAGATTACACCCCCAGCTGCCACACCAGATCAACTTTGGCAACGTGTGGAAGCTGCTTGATCTGCTATACCCCAAGAACACATCCAAACTCGCTTTGAATCAATGCCGAGGCGTGTAGCAGCGGTGATTTCCAACAATGGCGGCTACTCTGGCTACTGATTGTTGCAGGAACCACACTTCACAGAAGTCTATAAATTTAATCATTTGATACTTGGTCAACATGTTATCTACAAAATGAATTTTGTTGTGCTATCTCTTGTCTTTCTTGGTGTTGTATTTACGGTGGCCAGCAGTGTATTTTATTAACGATTGAAAATTCGAACTAAATATATCTATTTATGTATATATAGAGAGAGAGAGTGAACTAAGAAAGTAGAGGAATTGAAAAAGAACATTGTTAAAGCGAGATGAGATTCTGTTTATTTAATTATTAAATATGCACAGCATGCTATCGATAATAGTATATTATATAAGGAAGCGAAAATCAGTTTTTGATCATTCAGTTTCTCACCCCGGCATCTTGAGGATCGCAGAATTAAAAAAAGTTGTTCATATCCGTGTCATTTCTTACAAACAATCTTTGATAGATACGAATTCGAAGATATATGTGAAAAAAAATTTATATTATAAATATCCGAGAGAGATGTAGCAATTCTAACCTTACATCGTAGAGCCGATGTAGCAATATATTAATTTAAATTATAGCATTACACGGGTAACTACAGAAGTATTACGAGTGTGTGTGCAAGTACAGATATCTCACTCTTTGAGAACGTGGATAAATATACATATAATACATTAATGAAAGTAAGAAGATAAGACTTATGTGGCTGTAAAGAGGTAATACTTGGTTATTATATAAATACACTGTATGTGTAATTATATAAAGATATTACAGCACATGGAGATATTATGTTGGTGATCTCTGCTTTGCTTCATCATTATACGATTGGATTAGAGCAGAGAGAATTTTTAAAGTTCTGAACATTTCTCAAAATGAAAGCTAAAAAATTGCGAAATAGTTTTCATTAGATATTTAAGGGGTGTTGGAAACCTCTCTCTCTCTCTATACTGACAATGTTAAATTGGCTGTTTTCGATGTACCTTTTCTCAAAATCTGTTTTATGTACATGCTTGAAATTTTTCATACTATTAAAGTACATCTCTCTTATTATACTAAAATGAGCTTTTAGCTAATTTTGAATTTTTTAAGAAATTATGAAATATTTTATCAAACATTGCGAAATTTGACCCATTTTTTACTTAAAAAATTTGTAAAAATTTAATTTTTGAGTGTTTTTAAAAAAGCTCATTTTAGTATATATTAGACATCATTACACATATTCATAATAAATTTACATACCTGTGAACAGTAGTTTCTGAGAAAAAGTACATCGCACATTAAAATTTACATTTTGAGATAAATTGATTTTAAAGTATACAGTGAGACTTCTAATCGGCTGGGAAATATAAAAAATAAAAGGCTCAATTTAAAATAAAAGATACATGTTTTGGTTCATATCAGTCGTTACACTATTAAGCAAAAACAAAGTAATTTGTTTACAATTTTCGCCATTAAAATAGGCGTGGCCCAAATTCAACGATTATTTAAAAATACGTTTTAAGGGCTTCTAAATACCCTAGAGGTTCAAGTAAGGTATTTTTAGAAAGGTTAAAATCTATACAATTTGAAAATGTAAAAATCTCAAATTGTCAAAAAAATAAGATTTTAGCATTCCAACACCCCTTAATATTTAAACCATCTGCAATTTGTTACAAAGTCTGCTTTACAATTTAAAATGGTGTACGTATGTTGATCTATTTATTTCAGAAAAATGTGTAAAGAAGGCATCCAATAGTGTGAAATTCTTTTCTCGTGTAATTGCATCGCTTACATATTTCATTTTTATTCTCACCACCCAATAAAGAGAAAATTTGCAAATGGTTTTGTTCTTTCTTTAATAAATATCATAACACTTTTTTTTTTTGTAAAAATATATTAACCTTCAACGCTTTATTTATAATTTACAAGAAAAAAACGTATGGAAAGGAAACTAAATATTTTCTTAGAGGTCTTTTCAGAAGAAATTAGACTAATTAGTATCCAACACAGGAAAAAAAAAATCCATAATGACTAAAAAGCCGTTAATGAAAAACTCATTAATATTACACCTAAGTAAAGTTACGTAATATGTGAGATCTATAAATTGCCTTTCTTCAAACCTTTGCGCGTGAATCTCTTTTCGCTTACACTATTGAAAATCATCAACGAAAATTAATAAATTGAACAAATAACATCGAATCGTGTTTTATTTCCTTGCATTCAAAGAAAGTAGAGTAACATTTATTGTTTTATAAAAGTGAAAAAAATTATTTTAAAGATTCATTTAAACTAATTATTTTTTAAAAAAACAATACTGTTTTAACTTTAACGAACGAGTAACGGAAATTTAACAAGTTTTATTCTCTTACGTTTAATCCATTATAAGGTCGTTAGAAGAGTTCACTAACTTAATTTATTTTAAGTGTCAATGGGATACTATCTTCTCACCAACGATAGAATGCGATTATGGGAGATGTTGATCCCTTTAATCAACTTCGAGAAAGATATGAAATGGAAGAGTTCAAAGAAAGGTGGTCCTCATTCTCTGTTACATTATCAACTTCAGCTAGTATGATAACTGATTTTAGTTTTTCAAGCCATAAACGCAAAGGTCAATCTGTAAATTTCCTAATTAGCAAGATAACTAACTGTTCCAGGAGACGTGGGATTTACTTAAGTTGGAAACCACATACACACACACATATGCGAACTATACAAAACCATACAGACGTTTGCCCTTTGTTCCCTACAAAAGCAACTACATAAAGATTGTACAACTTACAATGACCCAATATACATTGATTCCTTTTACCTGAAATTTCATGGAGAGGATTATGTATAAATTCTTAAATATTTTAACAAAATATAAAAGTAAGTTATAATATTTTTGTAGATTTTAGTATTTGAAAATCATGATTTATAAATATTATACAATTAAGATGACCATTTTTTTACAATGAAAAGGAGGATGAAAAAATTAAGAAAAAAAATTACAACGTCGAAGTATGAAATATTCTATTAACTCAAACAAAAATACATTAATTACACCTTGATCATTTTAATTTTTTACTTAAACGAATATTTTTCCATAGTATGTTTATTTTTTTTTTGTCATAGGTCATTTTCTAATATTTCGAAGCAAGAAATATACTTCATATTGAATTTTATGGTAAATGCTGCAGCTATATATATATATAAAGTATTATTATTCATTTTTGATTTCTTACTTGTCCAAAAACCAATACCAGTTGAAAAAACTCTTTCAACTGCTGTATTAGGTCCTGGACAACACAAAGTAAATTCAACAAAAATAACTGAATTTTCATATGGAATGTTTTTAATATTAAAAAGGTTAAATATATCCACCCTTCTTATATCAAGTTCAACATGTTGTGATTTTCTCATTATTCTAATTTATCAGAATTTAAAAATACACTCAGTGTGTTCTAATTTCTGCAAACAGATGCGTAACAGTTCGGCCTGGCCTCTCTGAATAGAAATAAACAGATTAGATTTAAAGGATTGAAAAAGAGGACAAGTAGGAGGACACTTTTTGAGGAAGGACAGAATCTATGTAAAAAGACTGTCCTCTCTAAATGATGACGATTGGTCACCTTAATATTATGCAATATCAAAAGAAATACAAAACTTAAGAAGTCCTACTTTTGAATCGTTGCAGAGGGCGATAGGAAAATACTTCCCGACAAAAAAAATGTTTTTAAGAATGAATTTTTTGGGGGAGGGGGGTAGTCAATTTGATTTAAAAAATATTTTAATATAACATTATATACTAGGAAAAATGACCCTATAAAGGGTAAAAGAAAATAGAATAACATTTCTTGTTTTGCAAAAATATCAAATAAAAAAAAGATGATACTTAAAAATTGCTTCAAAATATATATTTCCAAAAAAAAAACTTTATTGTTTTAATTTTAACGAGTGAGTAGCAGGAATTAAAAATTGTTTATTCTTTTATAAACATAATTATAATACTTTCTCTTGTAATATTTTTAACAAGTACATACCAAAGAAAATAAAAAATTAACATTTCTTCATGCGCAATAATTACACGAACTAGCAATCTAGGAGTTTTTTCTAGACCCTGTGCATTTACATAACGTAATTTGTTTCTCTCAATTTTTTCCCTTTCAAATCAATATTCATAGTTCCGTTAACATTGCAAATATACCTTCTTCTTGAAACAGATCCCTTTCCAGAAGTAATTACCCTTCCCAGACCATGTGTAACACATTTTTTTTCCATGAAATATTTTAAATTTCTTTATAATTAGATTCAAATTTTCTGCGAAGAATAAGAAGAAAATGAATAAAAGTGATATATTGCAGTGATAAAAGAAACAAGAGAGTCTTTTCCATTAACAGCATGTGTTAGATATGTATGCGACAATTTTTACTGCGTTTCTACAAATCAGCGACGATGCTTGTCAGAAGGGAGAGGGGGTTAAAAAAATAGCATAAAATTTACCAAGAGAGAGAAGCGTCTTAGATTAATTACACATCTAGATTGTAAAAGTAGGAAAAAGATACTTTTTGTTGATTTAGCGTGTATATGCGTCTCCCCTAACATTTATTATAATTTTTGTAAATTCTCTTGCGAGAGAACACCTATGGAAGTTTATATGTAAAGAAAGTATCGCTAACGCGAAAGTAATTTTAAAGTTATTTTTTTAGACAGAATTAAATGCATCTTGGAAAGATGAAGAATTCTTTTTTTCTGGCAAACATTTTGCATATAGAAGACAATGTGCACCGAAGTGAAGTAATTTATCTTTCTTTTTTCGAGCCGTAAAAGGAATTTTAGCGAACGCGGAAAGTGCGTTTTATTCAAAACATATATTAAGCGAATAAGAAAGAATACCCTACTGCATTACAAATCATACAAGATAGACAGTAAAGTTTGGATGAACTTTGTTCTTTTTAATACGCTGCCTGTTTTATTTTACTATCCAGTTACTGTTGTAATCATAATTTATGAAAATGAGACGTGTGGTGAAATATATTCAGTGTTTATACCTTGGAATTTAATTTTTTTTATGTTCTCGATAAAGGATGGTGTATACCGTTGAAAGTACTTTTGCTGACAGCTAATTGTTAAAGAGACGATTTATAAAGATGTAGTAGTCAGTTTTTTTTCTGGAGAAAACTTATCTATTTAAATTTGCATTTTCACATCATATCAAGAAAAATTGTCTTCCAAAATAGTATCTTTGTATATTAATATTTTTTTTATTTTATTCACAGAAATGTAATAAATATCTTAAATACTTAAACTAAATTTCAACATTAAACAAATATTTGAATTTACACACAAATATTTTTTACACAGTTTTGAAATAATTCGGTTAAAGATCTTACTTTACAGGGTTGATTAACTATAACGAGGCTGAGAATCGCTGATTTGCAAAAAGATAAAATATTGAAATTTTCTGTTACCTGCTACTTTGATTTTTAATAGGTCTTAGGGGTGTTAATTTTACCTCGACAGCTGAAAATATAAACGATTTTCTACTATATATAATTCTTTGAAGTTAAAATTAAATATTTCTATTCTTTTAATCGTTATTTATTAAAGAATGAGAGTTTTAAAAAGGGTAAAATGTTTAAAATATAATCATAGTTTTAAAAATTATAATAATATGAAAAAATAAGGAACCTATCTGTAACAAATATTTAGCAAATTTTATGTTGCGAAGGATATTTTTTAAAATAGTAGCCTTGGAAGTGTAAAACATTATAGAACTATATAAAATGTATCATACTCCTTAAATCCTACTTAATTTTAGTGTTATAAATCTTTTGTATTTCAAAAAAAAATTTAAAAAATATTAAAATGTTAAGAAAAATATTTTAATGATATTTTTAATTTTTTTTAAAAAAATATTAGTTATTATATATTCTATTTATGTAAAAATACTACAGTGTAATAAGGATGTATTTAACTTTATAAATCAACTTAATAATAGTAATTAGAGCAACTATTTTAGAAAATATCATGACTTAATTTTTTTAATTAGGATTATATTTTAAACATTTTACACTTTTTTGAAACCTTATTTCTTTATAAATAACTTGCAATACAATTGAATTATTTAATTTTAACCTCAAATAATTATATCTAACCGAAAATAGATTAAATTTTCAGGTCTAGAGACAAAAATAACACTCCTGAAACCCCTGGTAGTTGAAGAAACTTGGTACAAGTCTAAAAATACGTTTCAGCAGTGATCCAAATGCACACTAAAATGATCCAACATCATCTGTAAATTTATTTTAAAAGAAACACACACACACACACACACACACACACATATATATATATATATATACGTGGGTTAGGGAAAAGGTCATGGCAACTGTTTTTTCTTGTAAGTACCAGTTCGGAAGGAAAATGTGACATATACAGACGAAAGGACAAGGTGTTAACTACATGTGTGGACAATGAATAGCACTGAAATAACGTAACAGACTAATTTATTACGGTAGTATACAGGGCAATATGGTCTTCACGGTGCAAACGAATGACAACACAGTACAAAGTACCCCCCCGTGCTACTGTACGGTATTGTAAGGAATTATTTCCAAGGATTTCCACTAATTAACTGTGATATTCCATCACATTTTCCCTTTGGATAACGGCTATTTTGATGTGAGAATGATGTTCAACACAACACTCACCAACTGACTGATTTCACAACCATCGTTGCGCTACTACCAGCTATCACAGAGTCATCTGTTATTTTGTATACACACTATGCCTGCAGAACTTCCCCACGACGCATATACGTTTGTGATCCATTCACATACATATAAGAAAAGAAATAGTTTCCATGACTTATGCCCCATTCCTCATATATATCATGTTTTGATTCGGAATCAGACTTAGTTTTAAAAAAAGATCTTTATTCTAGAATTAGTATATCTCTTCTGACGCTAAGAAGAGAGAAGAAAAAACACGCCATGGTGTGTTTTAAGTGGGTTAGCACTTAAAACACCGATGGGGTAAGTATCGCGGATTTTATGATTGTACTTGAAAGTTAATGCTTACATATAGGGCTATTAAATCTAACAATCTGGAATTAAACATGTTTATTGTCTAGGACATATATTCGGAAGAAATAAATGGGTGATTAGTTTGATACTTGAAGATTAAGTGAAAAATATAAGTTAAGTGCAAGATAGTGAATTTAATTTTTAATCTAATTTAATTATCCTTACATACATATATATATATAGAGAGAGAGAGAGAGAGAGAGAGAGAACTTAAAAAAATATAAGAGCTATAACCAACTAAAAATAAACTAACAATTTCTAAATAACATATTTTAAGATAAAGAATACAGTTACGGAAAACCGTGAATTTTTTCGAAACGTCATCACGGGACAAAATTCTTCATTGAAGTCCAATCATAGAGAATGTAATAATTCTTTCTAGTGTGAGAACAGAAATTTCGATTCATCGCCATAAAAAGATATTTCTAGTACTTTTAACTAATTTTATGCCTTCATGAGGCAATATCCATCCGCTTATAATTTTATTTTTCGTTTTAAATTATTATTAATGTTAAGTGCATAAAATACAAAGCCAAATATATAAAGGTCAATAGGAAGTTTATACCCTCAGTTGTATTTTTATCACATTTTTTACACACATTTTTTTTTAAATTAAATAACTTTTTTATTTAACCTTACATGGTTTCGCTAAAACAAAAAAATGCTCTCTCTTTTCTATACTATACTATCTCTTTTTACTTCACTATATTTTCACTCTCTTTTTACTACACGAACAGTATCTCTTTTTTTACACATTTTTATGCTATTTTTCGAGAAACGTACTTACTATGTAAACGAAGAGTTAGATATAGTGATCATTCTAATACAAATATCAGCGGTTTTTAATTTTTTTTTTTCATTTATGATCCCCATCTTATCATCTAAAATGTTTTGTTAGTTTAAATATTAAATCTGAAATAAAAATACTTAATAATGAAATTTTCCATTCCTAACTTATTTTTTTATTAAATAATATACATGTGGAAAAATTGTTTTAGGATTTGTTTAAGTATGCAAAACGAAATGATATAAAATCCATTTTGGGTAAAACGGATTTTCTTCACTGAAATTGATTTAATATCTGTAAAAGTTTTGATAAATTTCTGATTGTAAGACATATTAAAAGATATGCAACTTTTAAAGATGTTTGAGTTCATATATATAGAGATAATAAGCGTCACGAAGCTCATAAATATTTTTATATAACTATGTCCCGCTGAAATGGCAACAGAACATTTTATTGTATTTCAGAAATAGTACGATTTTTTTTTATTTTTATTGAGATCCAGAAAGTAATAAAAAATTGTTTTGAGTCGTATAAATTAAACACTCGTTAAAGAGTTATTTAATAGTTAAGCAAATTCATCTCTTAAGCTTTACGTGGCAGTTAATTAACATTATTAATAGTAATAAAAAAAATTTAATTCAAGATAACTCTTGAAATCAAGAATCGAAGTAACGTATTTACAAAACTGAGCTGCTACGAATTAGTAATTTTATTGCACTATATTAGTAATTTTATAGCACTGAAACGTTTACAAAATAGTTGTTTTCATATGTAAAGCTTTCAATAGTCGAAAATATCTTGTGAATGAATATTTTATCTTTCCTATTCTTCCATATTTTGATCTTTTTAATAGTTTGAAATGTCATGATTAAAAAAGTAAATATATAATTAATATTTCTTTAGAATAAATGAGTTAAAATTGTTTTATTTCTCAAAAATATTTAATAAAAACCACATCTTTAAGAAATGTAAATCATTTTGAAAACGGCAACAAGATCAAATTTGGGTATAAGGACTAACAGTATAATTCCGACTTTTAATAACAAAAATCTTTTTGAAAATTTTTATATCTGATGTTATTGTTTTTGAAGAGATGGGAAATTAAGCAGCTGTTAAGAGCAAAGCTTCCTTTTGCCAGCATTCTAAGGCTCTACTTTCAATTCCGGTTATTTTCTCCTTATTTTTCTTATTTTTTGCGAAGATTACTCGATAGATTAAGAAATTTTTTAAAGGTATATGATCCCTACCAGAAGCTTTAATAACTCCTTTAAAACAATATTTTCGCCTTTTATCACTTTTACAATATCCGTACATTTTCCAAAGCAATTTTTCCCGTTCTAAAAATTCAGTCAACAAATTCATCAACTTTATAATACGTCTTCCACTCTTTCTTGAATTTCCTTCGAAGGATAAAAGAATAACTATTTTTTTAAATATTTTCTTTATACATGTACCTAGCAGCTGATCATGTTTTGAATTAGCAATTGTTTCATCCAATACGTTTGTGTTAAAGGAGTAAAAAATATCGACTCTGCATAGCGTTGGATTTTCTGAACGGGAAATATTCAAGCAAAGCAAAGCAGTTATCCATAAAGTTGTTGATAAATTTCAAATGTTTGGTAAATTTACGGATCTTAAGACATGCGATTGACCAAGAAAAACGAAAGCATGTAATGGTCATATAAGAAGGATCGTCGTAGTATGCATAACCTTCAATAATAAGATTAAGCTTCTATATCTGCAAATGGAATCAGGTCAGTTTCAGTACAAGCTCAAGACTTATATAATCAGATATGCATTATTATCGTATAAATCTATAAGAACATCTCGACTTATACACCAAATATGCAATGGAATTGACTGACTCTCTTCATATGATATGTAGAATAGATCAGTTCAGTGGTGTAAAATGCTCTTTTTTCCAATGAGTCATGTATGCACGTGCTACAAGGGTTCACCAATTAGTTGGAAAAAGATATCAGGATAGTTTCTAATTGTGAAAGATCCTCCGAGCCAGGTGATATATGATACAATGCTTAGCCTGTGACTCACTCTCTCTCTGGTGCTTCATATTTTCTGTCACCTAAAGAAACTTCAAAAGGAAGTCGGGACCTTAATTAGTTAAGAGAGAAATTGATCATTGGCATGAATTGTTTTATATGTCCAATTTACATCAAGGATGAGCTTTCTGTTGTAGATCAAGGGTTTTTAAAATGATGAATTAAAAAATAAGTTCTTCACTGATCAGGCAGCGCCGGAAATTTCAATCCAATTGAGAATATGTGTTGTAGTGTGAAAAATAAAGTTGCGTAAAAGTAAATGTCTAGTTCTACGGCACATGTGTTGTTACTCATTTCCCCCGATCGACAGTAACATCAGATCGAGACTCGCGAAACTCCTAGTGGCAAATGGCTAGTTGAAAACCTATCGATAACCGTAGCCTTGAGCACTATGCAAGTGACAGTACGATTTGGCACGTATTCGCCCCAATATTGAGAGAAAACATCCTGGGAGATTGTCAAGACCTCACCCCTCTCTTCCTTTTCCACCAATCTCACGAGAGGACTTGCGGCTAGACAAAATTTAGAGTTCCCCCATGTTGTGAATGCACTAACATTTATAGCACTATACCATGTTTTCTCCTGGATTCAAACCCAGACCCTATTGCCAAATCCATTATACTGGATGGCGTACAACTTGCTTCAATAAAACATATCTAATGTATACATAATTCAAATGTTTATTGTCAATCTTTTCTTTATAGCAGGTTTAACAGGATTCTACCAGTGATTTAAATAAAGGGGGCACAAAATTGATAAATGCTGACTTTACTTGAATAACCTTGTAAATCTATTTTATTTTTTTATAAAATACGTTCATGCTGAATGTGGAATTCCGTTAAATCTCATTTTTCTATATGGGTGGCTTTAATTTTTTTAAAAACAACTGCAAGTGTAGGGATTTAATTTAGTTAATATTATAATTGCAATAAGATTAATATTTGAATCCAATTTTTCCATAAAAAAGTATTTTTTAATAATCACTATGGGCGGGGAGGAACAACCCCTATTGCACAAATTATACAGATGTGCGTGCTCATTGCTGAAATTGTAAAACTGTAATTAAATGTATTATGTAGTTTTTTTATTTTTGCAATATATATTGTAGGCAGGAAAAAAAATAAACATCAAGTCTTCATTTTCACATTTTAATTTCTAACCATAACATTGAGCAAGACTTATTGTCTTTTCATTATTGTAATCGTATGTGAGATAAATAAATAAATTTATTGCATCATCACGAAAACAAATTTGTACATTGAGAGTGCAGTAGCGCACACAGGAATTTTTCAAGTGGGGGTGAGAGCCCGGGGTCGAAAGTTCACCATTCTTGTATCATGCTCATTTTGATTTTGTCGATTTTCGGGAACAAAACACAGTAAAAAACTAACTTTCGAATAAATAATTAGCATTAATTAATAAAATTAATTATTAATAACAAATAATTAATTAAATTTTACGTACTATATACTTAGAATTATGATCAATCGGGAAAAAAATCAAAGGCTTAGTGATCAAGGGGAAAAAATCCCCCTTGTGTGCGCCACTGAGAGAGTGACATAACATTGATTTTTTTTAAGAAAAAAAAATTGAAAAAAACCTCACTAAGATAAAATCATGTATTTTTATCAGTTAAATTGCCTTAATATTTTCATTTAACCAAATTAAAGTGAAATGCACATTTAATTAAGGCAAAGGAAATTTATAGGTAAAACACGGTATATATAAGAACTTCAAACACAATTAATATTTTTGATAAATGTATTCGTTTTTAAATTTAAAAAAAAAATAGTTTTTAAGGAAGAATTTGTATTATTATTATGGTTCTCGAAACTCCCGCATAAATATAAAGGAAGAGAGCTGATTCACATAGCGGTATCCTTCTATTAAAATACAGCAGTTTAAAGCATGTATCGTGCCAATACTTCTTACCTTAAGATGTGTAGGAAAGCTAAGATCTTATTTTTTTGACAATTTGAGATTTTTACATTTTTAAATAGTATAGATTTTGACCCTTCTAAAAATACCTTACTTTAACTTCTAGGGTAATTAGAAGTCCTTTAAGTTTTTAAATAATCGCTGTATTCTAACAGCCATTTGAATGGCGAAAAATGTAAACAAAGTACTTTGTTTTTGCTTAAAAGTTGAACGTCTGATATAAACCAAAACATGCATCTTTTATTGCAAATTGAGTCTTTTATTTATTTTTTTTATTTCCTAGACGATTAGAAGTCTCTCACTGTATGCATTAAAATCAATTTATCTTAAAATGTAAATTTTGATGTTCAATGTACCTTTTCTGAGAAATTACTGTTCACAGGTATGTAAATTTTTTATGATATATTTAGAATAATGGCTAATATAAACTAAAATAAGCTTTTTATAAAAAATCTTAAAATTTATTTTTTACAAATTTTTATGTGAAAAATGGGTCAAAAAAATTCACTATGTTTGATAAAATATTTTATAAATTATGAAAAAATTCCAAATTACCTAAAAGCTCATTTCAGTATAATTATAAAGGTATACTTTAGTTGTATAAAAATTTTCAAACATGCACATATAACATATTTTGACCAAAGGTACATCGAAAACAGCCAATTTAACATTGTCGCTATAGAGGTTTCCTACTCTTCTGAACTCTGATTGAGAGCGACATGTTTCTCTCTCTCTGTCTGTCCCTTACTTTTATCTTTACTACCCCCCCAGACTAGGGAATAATTACAGTATACAAGAAAAACACCGGAAGCAATGTCTTCATTCGCTTTTATCAAAAGATAATCGATGTTAAGAGCTCTTAAGATCTAAATATTCGCAGAACCTTCAAAGGTATGATTTATTTCTCAATCCGTATTTCTCTATATGAAATTAGTTGAACATGAACTGTAAATATTCTTATAATTAAAATTGTGTATCTTCTCTATCTCTGGGTTTTATTCTAACCACAAGCTACGGCGAATCAACATGTTTTCCAGGAAATAGGAAGTTTAATATCATTTTAAAATGTTGTACTTAAATTAGCTTAGTTACTTACCAAAAAGTAGGTTAAGCAAATTAGCTAAGTAATGAGCTTAGGGAAATAAGTTTTGATAAATACTTTAAGCTTGAAGCAGCGACACATTTGGACCTTACGTATATTTTAGTCGTAAGATGATGTCATGATGTGCTATTAGTATAATTAATATTTGCTTAGGGTAATATAATGTTATAGTAACTATATTATGCTATGTAGTTCATAGCGATACAGTATGCAATATTATAGAATATGATGCTGTACATTGTATATGATATAATACAGTTTATAATATTATAATATTTTAGCGTATGGTATTATACATATACACTGCTGGACAATTGCTAAGGACGGATAGCACTATCATCCATATCAACCACAAAATGAAAGGAAGCAAAATGTGGAAAATTAGAATAACTGCGCGATATTAGTAAGAAGAAGTATGAGTATGCAAATTTTTTTCCACGTCTGTTCATCACGTGATAGCGTTCATAAGAGCTTTAAAGGTTTTGACACGTGGGGACAGTTGTTGTTTCAAGTCAAAGTTTTACAGGAAAGATTTAATAGACGAACTTAAAATTTTTGGCATGTCTTCCCGACATCACATACATGATTTTATGCGTGGCCGAATTATTGAAAAGATCGAAGAAGGGCGAAAAATAACAGATGTTGCCAGGGAGTTCGACATCGCTCACAGCGTTGTTTCACGGCTGTGGAAGTCATTTAAAACTACTGGAATGTGTAGTAGACGGCACGGGGGAGGTCGTGTTAGAAGTACGACGCCTGCAGAAGACAGATATATCGTCCTATCAGCAAAAAGAACAGGCGCACCACGGCTCAGCAGGTGGCAAATCAGTTTCTTGCTGCCTCAGGAAAGCAGATCTCCCTAAAAACTGTTACTAGACGTTTAAGGGGAGGAGGACTATACGCAAACAGACCTGTTGTGTGTGTCCCATTGACCAGACAGCACCGTACTGCCCGTTTGCAATGGTGTCGTGAGCATCACAATTGGACTGAACAGGACTGGCGTCCTATTCTCAGATGAGAGTAGGTTCAGTCTGTCATCGGATTGTAGACGCCAACTGATCTGGCGCGGGAGTGGTACTGCTTATCGTCCAGAAAATATCCAGGAAAAGGACCGATATCCGACATGCAGTATCATGGTGTGGGCCAGCATCATGATCAATGGCCGCACGCGCCTACACGTTTTTGCGAATGGGACTATGACGGGCCAACCATACATTGATGAAGTTCTAATTCCTCATGTTTGTCTTTTCCGGTGATAAATTTGTTTTTATGGACGACAACGCAACATGTCATCGAACACTCGCTGTTCAGGATTGTCTAGACAGCGAGGGTATTCAACGTCTCGTATGGCCAGCGCGTTCTCCAGATCTAAACCCCATTGAAAATGTGTGGGATGCTTTGGGGAGGCAAGTTGCTGGTCGAAACTATCCTCCGACAAACAAGAACACCCTCATCCGTGCACTCACAGAGGAATGGGATAAATTGCCTCAACAGCTGCTGGATAATGTTGTGCAAAGTATGGTACGACGTGTGGAATGTTGCATCACACTCCACGGTGGACATATCCCGTACTGATACCTTTCTTTAAGGTGCCTGCTGAATTTTAGATGCATTGTTCCATTTCTCTGTACGCAGATCAAATGAACATTTTTTTTCTTTCACATGTTTCACAGCTTTTGTTCTTTCCAGAACAATAAATATTCTTTATTATAATGTCTGAACAGTGTGGCAGCTATATTTTATCCTACTAGGTCTCATGTCTCGCTTAATGTTATGCTACATAGCAATTTGTGATCCGTCCTTAGCAATTGTCCAGTAGTGTATAAGGAAGTTCGTATAATGATTTATTTAAGCAAATTCTTTTCAAAATAATAATGGTTTATTAATAAATCCACTATATAATTACAGGAAGTTCATTCGGGAAGACATCGTGCATTGAAAGAAAAACCAAATTATATCAAATGCTAATACTCAAAGATATATAGTAAGTCTCTCTTTCTCTCTCTATACCGACAATGTTAAATTGGCTGCTTTCAATGTACCTTTTCTCAAACTCTGTTATATGTACATGCTTGAAATTTTTCATACAATTAAAGTAAACCTTTCTCATTATAATAAAATGAGCTTTTAGCTATATATATAATTTTGAATTTTTAAATAATTTATAAAATATTTTATCAAACTTTGGGAAATTTGATCCATTTTTTACATAAAAAATTTGTAAAAAATAAAATTTTGAGTTTTTTACAAAACGCTCATCCCAGTACATAGTAGACATTGTTATAAACATATCATAAAAAATTTACATACATGTGAACAGTAGTTTCTCAGAAAATGTACATCGAACATCAAAATTTACGTTTTAAGATAAACTGATTTTAATGTATTCATTGAGGCTTCTAATTGGCTTGGAAATATAAAAATGAAAGACTCAATTAACAATAAAATATGCATGTTTTGGTTTATATAAGCCATTTAACTTTTTTTGTAAAAAAGAAGTATTTTGTTTACATTTTTCACTATTCCCAGGTTCAGCTGTTATCTAAAAATATGTTTTAAGGGCTTCTAATTACTTTAGAGGTTGAAGTAAGGTATTTTCAGAAAGGTAAAAACCTATATAAATTAAAAATGTAAAAATCTCAAATGGTCAAAAAAAATCAGATTTTAACTTGCTAACAACACTTAAGTTAATACCAAGCCTAACCCCCTACTCCACCGCCTTAAGATATCCGACTAGGTTCGGAACAGTGATTTTTCAAAAGCACATACATGGATAATTTTCATGATATTTATTGTCACTTAGATTAGAATATACGCATAAAATTGTTTTAAGGAGATTTTGACAAAAAAAATTTATTTAAATACAATATTTTGGTAAAAAATTAACTTAGAATAATCTTTTTTCCAAATGTTCTCCTTTTGTGAAAAATACTTATATTATAATAATATTTTGCCTGTATATATCTCAGAGCTCTCTACAGAGACTCAACTAGAATTTTTGAAATATATAACTCAGAAATGGGTTTATATTCATATTTTACGACAACAGAGGGGAGCAATTTTGAGAAAAAATGACAATAATTATTTGAATTGGTGGTAACTCTGAAAACAATTTTAATTTTTAAAAAATTCTAGTTGAGCCTCTGCAGAGAGGTCTAAACTATATACAGACAAAATATTATTATAATAGATCCATTTTTCACAAAAGGAGAACATTTGGAAAAAATATTATTCTAAGTTAATTTTTTGCCAAAATATTATATTTAAATAAAAAAAATTATCAAAAAATGCCCTTAAAACAATTTTATGCATGTATTCTAATCTGAGTGACACTAAATATCATGAAAATTGACTATTTATGCGCTTTTTTTAAAATCACGGTTTCGAACGTAGTCGGATATCTTAAGTCAGTGACAGTTTTAGAAAACATAATAGTTTTTCATTTTGGTCAATTGACTTGTTACATATATTTACTTAGATTTTGGTTTGTTCTTTCAGTTTATAGCTTCCATATAGGATAATTCTTTATGTTTACATTTGACGATCCTGCATTATTCCGAGCTAAAGAATTAACCAAGATTTGATTAAGTTATTTGATGTAGTTGTGATGTTCAGGTGGACAACTTTTCTTGCATCGTAGATTTTATGATAGTTGCAGATTTGAATCTCCTTTAGCCTTGAAAAAATTGGCAAGCAATTTCAAACCAGTACTGAATTTTGTCTTTTAAAGGCAGTTCACCAATTCCATTATTTTTAGGTAAATTTCTATACTTGTCATTTTGAACGTTCATTCTTTCAATAGCGGATTTGATACAACGAATTCAAAAGTACTAATTATTAAATAAATACATACAACAGTTTTTGTTTTGTTTTCACTTAGTATTTTGTAATGATCTCTATGCTATCCAGGATAACTAGAAAGATGCGGTTCAAATCTGGGCTCGATCTTCGCAAGAGGATGTGTTTCTGATTATTTATTTTCTGAAGAAAATATTGTAGTCACTGACTACTGGTTGGCGGTAGATTTTTTAAGAGTTGGCGACGTCCCACACCTGCGGGGGAAGGGTTACTGTGTTTTGTAGGGAGAAGATGATTGACGAGCGGGGCGATCAGGGCAAGAAAAAGTCCCTTGTTTTGGAAGCGCGAAGCGCTGAACTGTTTTTGGGGGTAAGGAAATGCAATTCCTTCGGTGAGAGATCGATGCACAGACCGTGATCTTGTGTAATAAGAATAGTTTCTTGGGAGTGTTTCAACACGAAGGACTGTGTTTGAATTCATTAATTTGAGAAGTAGTTTAGAAAGTAATTGAGAAGTTATTACAAATGTATTCCGTATAAATGCGTCTTTTTTGTCCCAGTTGTTTAAAGCAGTGATCCCAAACTTTTTATCGTCACAGGCTGCTCAACGTTTGTTAATTTTACCACGGCCAGCTGAGGGAGGGGGGGCATTGATTGTTTATCATTTAGATTGTTTTGGTTTAAAAATTTTAATTCATTTGCATTTAAACATGCCTTCGGAATAAAATACAGTTACTCCAAAAAATTAATATAAAACGATTTAACATGGAATATAATGTGATTCTCTTGGAAAATTGCACAAACCTGAGAGAAATATCCACAGGAAGTAAGATAAAAATAATATATTGTTCATTATGCGGCCTGGTACTGTTTGAACCATGGACTGATACTGGTCCTCAGCCCGGGGATAAGGGACATTAGGCACGGACTGGTAGGCTTGATGGTTCAAATAAACATAATTGTCTAAATCAACAGTTTACTGACAAAGATTTAACAAGTATACTTTTTTAGTAGTAAGATGAAAAAGAATGCATTCGTTATTCTTTATTTCATTTCCAAATATTGTTCAAACCTCCTGTTTTTTCAAGAAATTTTCAGGAGTAGCTGTAGTATCAATAGCAATTAACAAAACATTATTGAATGTAATATTTTCATAATTATGGGAAAATATGAAACTCTCATTAAATGTAAAATGAAATTATTTTTGAAATAATTTAAGCTATCTATATTGTTGTGTTTCAAACCCGAGGCTCATCAAACACGAGCAACTACTCAACTCTCACTGGAGGGTTAACTGTAACTATTGGCTTGTATATAAGAAGTGTTCTTAATAAAAAATATTCATTACGTGGCGATATGCTAAAAGTGTTTGCTTCTCTTTGACTTTTAACTTAAAGAACCACATTTGATTTTAAATTATTCATACTTTTTACATATTCTGGCACCCCGGTCTTTTTTAAGCACGACTGTTGAAAGTTTGTGAGTGAAGCAGCGATCGCTACGATCAAGTTTTACAATGTGCTGCACTTCTATTGAAGATGCGTTGAAAAGGGATACTTCATTACCCGATTTGTATGCCTTGCAAAGACAAATAATGGACAAGTTTGCAAGGCTCGATACCGTCCAGGGGCATATTTTGGAATTGCTTCTTGGCGATGAAACATTGAGAGGTGAATATGAAGATGACTTCAACAAAGCGGAAAAATACCGCGATAAAATGAATCAGTTAACTGCGGAGCTGGAGTATGCTGTTAATAAAAGTCTAAATAAACCGCAAAGTGAAGCTGAGATATCGCAAGTTAACACCAGAAAATTTAAGCTTCCCAAACTGGAACTAACAAGATTTAATGGTGATCCAAAGGACTTTCTCAATTTTTGGTCTCAGTTCGAAAAAATTCACATCGATTCGAACATTGATGACGACGATAAAATGCATTATCTTATTCAATGCAGTGTTTCCGGTTCAAAAATGTTCAGACTGGTGAGTAGTTTTCCACCAACAAAGGAAAACTACAGAAAAGCTGTGCAACAAGTCAAGGAACGATTTGGTCGAGAAGATCTGCTAGAACAGATTTATATAAGAGACTTGCTTGGTTTATTTATGCAAAATGCTTCTGAAAAGATAAGGCTGGAGCAATCCGAACTTTATGATGTTTTAAAGAGCAAACTCCTAGCCTTAGAATCGCTAGGGAAAACGCAAGAAAAGTTCGGCGATTTTTTGGAGCCTCTCGTGGAGTCGTGCTTACTGGAAACCGTGCCACGGGCCTGGGAGAGGTGCAGGAATGCGGAAACAACATCAGAAGGTCAAGACAGCGGCCGATCTCTCGACAGATTAATGACTTTTCTCCGCAAAGAAGTTGAATCGGAAGAAATGATTCTTCTCGCTCGTACCGGACTGGGGTCTACGCAACGTCAGAAAGTCAAAACCAACGCAGAGGAGCCATCTTTGGCTGCAAGTGCTGCTCTCGTTAACACCAAAGGAGAGAGGTCGGGCAAGCCAAGGTCTTGTTTATTTTGTTCTCAATCTAATCACTGGACCTCTGACTGTCTCATTGCTAAAAAATTGTCGTTAAATTATAAAAAGAGTATTTTAATTAGAAATAGAGCATGTTTTTGATGTTTAAATAAAGATCATAATGCTCGATCTTGCAGATTAAAAATGTTAATGTGCAGGAATTGTGACGATAAAAGCCATCACGCATTATTATGTAATAAAAAAGAGGAATTTGATTAAAAAAATGAGACAGTTGGGGCTACCATTAGTAACTCCCTTGCCAGTCAGTCTTTAATTACTAGTGTGTATTTGCAAACTATAGCTTTAAAATTGAGTTATAATAATAGTGAAATGGTTTTGCGTTGTTTGCTAGATAATGGGTCGCAAAGATCTTACTTAACTCGGAGAGTTATTGATCATTTGAATTTAAAACCGGTATTAAAACAAACCATTGTTCACGGTTTGCTTGGGGGGGAGAGAAACGGCTCCAAGGAAGCATTCCCTATACAATGTTATTATTAAGAGTATAGATGACAGTTTTTCTTGTCAAATTAAAGTTTTATCTGAAAATAAAATATGTGGATAATTACCTAAAGTAAAGGATTTGCAGGTTCTATCTGAAATTAAAGAAAAGGGTATCATAGTGCCTGATTTAGGCAATTCTGTAAATGAAATAGATATGCTTTTAGGAGCTGATGTAATTAGTGTAATTTTGTCGGGTAGATCAATAAAATTAAGGTCGGGTCTGATGGCTATTGGTACTATGTTAGGGTTCACTTTAATGGGTAAATCGAGCCAAAAGAAGTTAATGAAAATACTGAGGTTTCTGTACCGGCCATTCGGGAGAGGCAATTGTGTTTTTAAATCAACTGAATGTTAAAGAATAATGGTACCTTGATACTAAAGGGATCAAAGATCCAGTGGAAAATATTAAAAGTGAGATACAGCATTCAGATATGATTGAAAGATTTCAGAAGGACATACAGATACTTCCAAGTGGCAGATATGAAGTGGCGTTCCCTTTAGGATAGAGGGTCAACTAAGGGATAATAGAGGCTTAACTCTGAAAAGGCTTAAGAGGACATGTAAAAAAATGGGGGAGAAAATTCTTTGAAAGAATATGCTAGTATTTTTGATGAATGGGAAGCATTAAAAATTATATAAGAGTAAGAGAGATTGAAACTGATGCTTATTATCTTCCCCATAGAGCGATGTTTAAAATTTCTGAAACAACAAAAATAAGACCTGTTTTTGATGCTACTGCTAGAGAAGAAAATAATCCTTCGCTTAATGATTGTTTGCTTAAAGGTCCTAATTTAATAGAGTTAATTCCGGATATTTTGGATAGATTTCGTATGTATCCTATTGGTTTATCGGCTGACATTGAAAAGGCTTTCTTACAAATAAGTGTCACGCCTGAACATAGGGATTTTTTAAGGTTTTTTTATCCTCATGAAAACAATGAAATAGTTTATCGTCATTGTCGTTTGGTGATTCGGCTGTGTTCAAGCCCATTTTTGTTAGCTGCTTCTATCAATCACCTACTAGATAATACTCCCTCAAAATATATGGATATCGTATCTAAGCTTCGCTATTCTTTTTATGTTGATAATTGTGTTACCGGAGTATCAGATACACAAGAGATTGGGTCATTTGTCAATAAGGTTCGAAAAATTATGTCTAATGAATGCTTTAATTTGAGGGGATGGGAAAGCAGTCAAAAAAGAATCTATTTCGAAATGTGAGGTAGATACCAAGGTATTGGGTTTAACTTGGAATTTGGATATAGATACTCTAAGATGAACGGTTAATAATACAATTTTGGAAAAACTGACAGAAATGACAAAAAGAACAATTTTATCGGCTGTTCAGAGAATATTTGATCCTTTAGGGATTTTAACGGCTGCTACTCTATTACCCAAAATGTGGTAGCAAGAAACTTAGAAAGTGGAATTAGCTTGGGATAGTCCCCTACCACTTGGCTTGTGTAATAAATTTGATAAATGGTTTAAAGAAGTTTTGCTCCTTCAAAATCTAGAAATCCCCAGGTATTGTGAAATGAATTCAGATTTAGACCTTCATGTATTAGTGGATGCATCCAAAGAGGCTTATGCTGCCTGCATCTTTGTTAGGACTAAATTAGCATCAGGAATTAAATTACATTTACTTAGAGCTAAGGCAAGAGTAGCACCTACTAAAAGTATATCAATGCCTCGGTTAGAGTTACTAGCTTGTTGTGTGGGAGCCAGATTAGCTAATTCTATTAGAAACTCGCTTGATATACCTGATTTAAAAATAACATATTTGTCAGATTCTATGGTAGCTCTTCATTGGATGAAAAATAATGGGGAATTGTTGATTTTTGTTTCGAACCCAATTAAGGAAATAGCTAGAATTTCTTCTCCAGAAAACGGGAGGCATGTCCCAGGGCGAATGATTCTCGTTGATGTTCTATCGCGTGGATGCTCTCCACGACATCTTTTAGAAAGTAAATAGTTTGAGAGTCCAGAGTGGCTTCTGGGGGATGCTGTAACTTGGCCAACAAATGAGTTAAAATGTGAGACTAAAGTTCTCGATTGTGAGAGAAGAAAAATTAAGCTGTGTAATCTTAATGTTACACATAAGAGGGAAACGTGGTGTATTCAATAAAATTCTCTATTTATCACTCTATTATTCGGACGACGGCTTGGGTTCTGAGATTTTTGAGTAACTGTCGTAGACAATCGAAAAATAGAAATTTAGAGGAATTTTCAACATCCGAAATTGAAAAGGCTGAAAATACCTTAATATCCACTGTACAAAAAGAATATTTTCCCGAAAATAATAATATCCAACACATAAAAACATTTGTAGACAATGAGGGCTTAATTCGGGTTAAAACTAGAATCACAGAGCGAAAGGATGATTTTAATTTTTTGTCTCCTATTCTACTTCCGAATGATTGCATTTAACTCGGAGATTAATAGAATATTACCATAGGAAAAACTGGCGTGCAGGGATGCAAATGCTTGTATCGATCCTTAGAGAAAAATTTTGGATTTTGAGGGCAAGGAGGACAGTCAGAAATATCATTCAAAATTGTGTAAAATGTAAAATATACAATGCGGGACCAGTTAAAAGTGAATCTGTATCTTTACCGGCTGATAGGGTAAGAGATGCTGGTGTGTTTGAAGTGATAGGTATTGATGTTGCCGGATCTCTCTTCCTCAAAAATGGTGAAAAAATGTGGGTTATTCTCTACACATGTGCAGTGTATCATGCAGTGCATTTGGAGCTGGTTACAGCATTGTCAACCAACAATTTTTTGGGGGAAGGCCTTCTGTCGTGTACACTGATAATGGAACTAATTTAGGGGTGCTGTCCAGGAATTCAAAAACCTGGACTGGATAAAGATTGAACGGGATCATAAGAGTGCTTAAAGATCTCTTAAAACGCACGTTAGGGAATGCAGTCTTGACGTATGAAGAGCTTCTTACCGTATTGTGTGACTGTGAATCAATTGTCAACAGTCGTCCTTTGACATATGTGTCTGAGGACTCGGACGACCTAATACCTTTGACACCTGCAATGTTCATGATGATCAATACATCCCTGGATGTGACTGATTTAGTTCTGAGTGATTTTGCGAGATTTCAAAAAAGAGTCAAATTTCGAGCGAGGCTTTTGAAAGATCTAAGAGGGAGGTTTCGTAAAGAATATCTAGGGTTATTAGTGCAAAAGGCTCATAAAACGACTCGAGCCCTTAAGGTAGGTGAGATAGTTCTCATCGAAAATCCCAACAAAAATAGACTTTACTGGCCTTTAGGCAAATTTATTGAGCTGATTCCTGGAAGGGACGGAAAAATACGCACCCTAAAGCTGAGATGCAGTAATTCCGAGATCATCCATCCTATCCAAAGAGTTTTCCTTTGGAAGTTCAGTCTGCTGAAATGGGAGAGTCTAATGATGTTCCATTGGATGCTGAAGCACTTAAAATTCCTTCTGCTGGCGTTGATGTCTCAGAAAGTACAATACCTATGAATGCGCCTCCTAATATGCCTAAGGTGTCGAGATATAGACGTACTATCCAGAGACCCAGGAGACTAAACGTTTTCAATGTCACTACTGTTTTTGAGTCTGAGTAGACTCAAAAAGGGGGAGGGTGTTGTGTTTCAAACCCGAGGCTCATCAAACACGAGCAACTACTCAACTCTCACTGGAGGGTGAACTGTAACCATTGGCTTGTGTATATAAGTGTTCTTCATAAAAAATATTCATTACGTGGCGATTGGCTAAAAGTGTTTGCTTCTCTTTGACTTTTAACTTAAAGAGCCACATTTGATTTTAAATTAATCATACTTTTTACATGTATGTTAAATATAAAAAGGGTACACCGTGAGCTAAAACCCAACTGCTGAAAATAAAATATATATATATATATATATGTGTGTGTATATATATACATATGTAATGGTATATCTTATTGTGCGACATAATTTGTCGTGTCGATTGGTTGATTTAAACAATGGCGAACCAAAGGAAGGCCGTGGCCGGTGGTGGAATTTTCTTGTGCTACTTGGCGAGTGGTCGAGTACTGAATTATCGAAGAGGCACTCATGTGAATCAATAATCCAGTTTATTCACATCTGGAAACACATAAAGATCAAGTAGGGACGGCATTACACATAACAAGAAGCAAACATCATGGCACAAACACAGACAAACACAGAACGCGTAGCGGCCGGATGGTTACATGATTGCAGAGAGGCGAGAGCAGAAGAGAAGAGAGCGTGCGATTTCCAGATCTCGGTATTTATGGGCAACAGGACGTCACGTGATTTTAGGAGGTGGATGGTGTTAAGTCCCCGGTAGGTGGGTAACCATTTAAAATAATTACATGATTGTCCTGAAGGACTGGACGTTAATAATTCAAGAGCTATTACAGATTATTGGAATTATTACACACACACATATATATATATACTTACAATTATAATTTATGGTGAGAATATTTTTAGAACATTTCGAAGTGAGAAGTTTAACTTTCCAATTTAAGCATAGCATTTTCCTGATTTCTATCTTAAGGGTTGTATTTGTAATGATCAAAATATGCATATACCTTAATTGAAGTAGCTTAAAAGATATTACACGTGCATTTCTATTACTTTATTAATGTAAGTACGTTTAGGTTGTTCGATTTATTACAACCATTAATTAAATAAACAGAAAGTAATGGAAACTTTTTACATATTTGCTTAATTGAATCTAGTTTTATGTATCAAATGATTTGAATATAAATCATATTGCAACTTTAAAAATTTTAACTATATTTATGTTTAAAAACACCTTCCTACTTTATTCGTGTTTCATTTAACAATTACTTTAGAGTTTAAATTTAAAAAATTACTTCAGTTCTGAGAACTAATTTAATATTTTTTTAAAATAAAAGTAAAGTTTTTGAAATATTTGTGTATACAATTTAACTCAAGTTTGAATGTTAATTTTAAACAAACCACTTAACATTTTGCATCCATTCTAACATGCTGAAAATTCATCCTACATATTACAAACTACTTAAAGAATTACCGATATATCCATTGTTTCACCGTTGTTTTCTATGCTAGAAATCATTGTTTCGAATGTATTTTATTGAATAATATTATTGGTACAAGAATGAGAATATCATATTATTTTTGTGTTTTCCTTCACAGTTAATTTTATATACTAATATCTTATAAAAAATTCAATTAGTAACGGATTTAATCCCCCCTTTGAAATCTCTCCAATTTCTTGAAACTATAATTATACGTGTAACTGTACCCTTGCGCACTAGATGGCAGCACCAAATTTATTTTACTTGAAGGTTATTTCTAGTAGTAAATTTTAGAAACAAAATTGAATCATTGCTGTGTGTTTCGTTTTAATATTTCTGTTTAAAAAATAATCGTACTTTTACGGTACTGACTAAGTTTGGAACCGTGATTTTTAAAAAATGTGGAAGCGAATATTTAATTTAATATTCAGTGTTGTTTAAATTAGAATGAATATGTAAAATTATTTTCAGAATAGTATTACGATAAAAAATTACTCAAATGCAATATTTTGGCAAAAGATGAACATAGTATTACCTATTTACAAAACATTATCCTTTTATGAAAAATGATTCTATTGCTAAGACTTTTCCAGATATCTAGGATTTTTGAAAATTCACATTATTTTTAGAGTTCTACCAATTAAAAACATCTTCGGTGGCTTTTTTTTTTCAATATGATTTATTAAAATATGGATAAACCCACTTCTAAAATATATATTTCAAAAATAGTAGTCCAGGCTCTGTACAGAGGTTTGAGTTACATATAATCAAAATATTATTATTATTAGAGCATTTTCCATAAAAGAAGAATGTTTTGAAAATAGATAATACTATGTACATTTTTTTGTCACAATATCGCCCTTAAATGATTTGAAATGATGACTTAAATTATTGCACTTAAATGACGCACTTGATGATAATAATATTCGTAAAACAATTTTTAAGTGTATTCTAATCAAAGCGACACTGGATATTAAAAAAAAATATATTCGTTTGTGTGTAGGATTTTGCAAAATCAAGGTTTCGAACGTAGTTGGAAACATTAAGAAACTTATGCGTTTTTGGAACAATTATATGTTGTTCCGAACTGAAGATTCATTATTATAAATTTTGCTGCTTATATATTTTGCCAAACTTTTCCCACAGAAAAAAATGTGTTCCAAATTCATTAGTTCATAATTAACCTTGTATACTACGAAAAATTAAATGAATTTTTGTTGACGAAACTATTTTTTCTTTATTAAATCAAGTTTTATTTAAAAATTATATTAAAGTAGAAACCCAAAATATAACGAAAACTTTTAAATACATTGTTTCGTTCCTGCTTCGAAAAATTAGAAATTACTCGGCTCAATTAAGCCACCATAACGATTAAGAAATATTTATTTTAGTACATGTTTAAAATTCCGTAATACTTTGTATTTTAAAGATATAAAATTTACCGAAAAGATGCTTAGACATCTCATTACACATCCAATCCTTTGACACCATTTAAGCAATGAAAATTTTAAATAAGTAGGAAAAGAAAGAAGAAACACACACACACATTATTATTATTATTATTGTTTCCTTTTCAGTTGAAATTAATATTTTTATATAACAATGAAAAGAAATATTGTGTGTACCATTTTTTTTTATTTCGAATAATGATCAAGTGTTTAGAAAATCCTAGCTAATATACACTTCCCTCTCTCTCTTTCACTTTCATACTTTTCTTGAAACTTTTGTAACTCGGAACACGGAGGGCAATGGGTGACTGAATTCGTAATTTTGAACTTTGGTCAAGCGACGAGGACTACACTTGAACTGTCACACATCCCTCTCCAAACTTCCTCACCATTCCAACGGGGAAAATTTGAACCACGGCAGATTTGTGCATCCACCCCTGTACAAGGTTGGTCTTCAGTGACATCGGGACTCTAACCCACGCCTCAACAATTTCGGTCACGAGTTTGTGACAATTCTATTATTATCTATAATGTATGTTTAATGATGTCACCCAACCGGCATAGTGGTTAGCGACGCTGACTGTGGTACCGTAGGGACTGGGTTCGAATCCCGGAGATGACATGGATGTTTGTAAATGTATAGTGCTTTTGTGGCATGGGGGTACTCCTAAGAGCCATCGAACCGCAAGTCCTTTTCGTGTGGTTGGTGGAAGGAGAAGAGAGGTGGGAGGCCACTGCCGCTCTCTCCCGGATTTTCTCCCTCTAATTTGGGGTGGAATCGAGCAAAATCGTACTGCCACCTGCATGGTGCTGAAAGCTAAGGCTAACGGAAGGCCTAAAAATTCTAACCCTTAGCCGCGTTGATTTTCGCGTGCCTCGATTTGACTTCGTCAGGCAGGTGGCATTAGTCACAACAACACGCATGTTTAATAATTGAAATAATATGTGTATTAAAAATGAGGTAATAAGATATTACACGCAAAAGAATAAAATCAAATCAATTTAAAAAAACAATTGCAGATAAAATAGATACTTTGTAAATTGTTCACGTTTAACTATGTTTTCCGTTTCATTTACCACTCGAGTCTATCGGCCACTTAAATATATTCACGAAATCAAAAAAGCCGGTAGACGAAGGCCGTAATTGAGGTGAAACTTCACATTAGTTATTCATTTTTCTTTCCAATTGTTTCATTAAATTGTAAAATCAGTAATATGTGTAAGACGACTCAAGACATAAAAATTTCAAATCAACGAAAAAAATAGTTTTCAAACATAACTATATGAGTAGCATTTATTTTTAACATCAACAATTATTCAAATAGGACAGTTCTTATTGTCTAGTATCTATTTATATTAAGGATCATAGTACTTCTTAATTATATTTCTGTTCTAATTGCATTTTTTCCCTCAAAATAAAGTTCATGGCATTTAAAAGGCTTCGTGTAATTTCAAATTTGATTGAGCTCCTCATTTTTTATCAATTATATTCTATATTGTATAATAAATAACTATTCTCTTAAGTATCTTTTGTTCATTTTGCTTTCATAATTTATCAAAACATTCCATACGTAAAAAATGAGGGGATCGTAAAACTTACTGTGAAGTTCATAATTCTCTTTTCTTTCTTTTTTAATAACTAATTTTTTTTTCAAAAATTAAAAAGCGCTAAATACTTTATTTTACGTTTGAATAAAATATGAAAAGAAATTTTAGGTACCTTATTTTTTAATTGCAAATGTTTGTTGCGTGTTAGAAAAAATGGCAAAAAAAATTAATAGTTCAAAATTGTCCTGACATATAAAAAACTACTTTCATATACTATAAAAACATACAAATAAATTATTTGAATAGAATTTCTAAAGTATCAATCAAAAATAAGAGATTTCGTCAATTTATTCCTGTTTATCCTAAGAAAAGAACATAATGTTGTATGCCTATTAGTGCTGTTTTTTATGAGTAAAGTGCATTGTTTTTTATGTATATATTTCTAAACAATTGTGTATTGTGTGTATTGCATTGTGTTTTATATATTTCTCAACAACTAATATAATTTAAAATGCGAAATAATAAGAAGCAAGTAATATTAAAAAAATTGAGCTAATTCCTACTTAAACCAACAAAGAAAAATTTTATTTTAGCTACTTTTTGTTAAATAGTTATAATTAATATAAATATGCATATACATGTGACAGAATCATAACAATAAGTGGTGATTAATTTTTATTAATTATCATTAGAGTATCGTATGGTCATCCAAACCAATCGTGTATATAAAATTTCAGTTCATCTCAGTGCTTTAAAACGTGAAAAAGAAACATTTTAAAGTTTTGACACAAGTCACCAAAAAGTTCACTAAATCGACAAAAATGATGCCAACGTGGCTGTATTTGTAATGTTTTGAATAATTAATTTTAATCAATCAATTTTTACTAATTATAATTAAATTATTATATTGTCATCCAAAATAAAATCATGTGTATTAAATTTCAGCTCAATTGAGTGCTTTAAAATGTATTTTATTAACAATTGAAAATTCCACCAAGATAAATAAATAAATAATCAAACAAATAAATAAATATATAGAGAGTGTGAGTTAATTGTAGGAATTGAAAAACAATTAAGAAAGTAACGAATTAAAGATTACTTGTTTTTAACTTTATTCGACTTTTTTTAATTACTCTAAAGAATAAATGCGGTTAAGTCAAGATTTTTTTCTATCTTGTTAAGCCCTGTATTCAGTTTCGATAAATAATTTCGTCAGATATCCAATACTCTGCGCCAAAAAACTGATTAAACAGAGATTCAGGACCAACATTTTTTAAAAATTTTCCCAGTATTATAGTTCCATTTACTATAGTTTCCATTTATTCAGATTTATTTAAATGTATTTATTTCCGTCAGAATCAATTTATTTCTTACTGCTTTAAATATGTTCCGAATTCCGTCACTGTTAATCTAACGTCAAGTTTTCATTTCCAATCGAAGTTTTTGAAATGAGACTACATATTTGTTGAAAAAATACTTTCACATTTCAAAAAGTTCAGTAGAACAAACATTTAAAAAAAATAATATTTTGTTTGTATCATGATGAAGTGGCGCTTATCCGGAGGACAGAACTCGCGACTTACGTATCCGAAGCCCTGTAACAAGACCACTAGACAAAAGTGATCACCTCTGTCTGGAGGCTGTTATTGGCTTATGTAGATGATATCACTACAGTGGCTTTATAGTTCCTGAAAATATTTGCTTATCCCTATATCAAATTGATACACGTAGCAATGGATGTACTCAGAAGACCATTTAGGGTGCGCGGTATTAATATTCTTATACTAAAGGGATACAAAAAATTATTAATATTACAGATGCTATATCTTCCTTCATTAGAGATTGTTTTCCTAGTGTTGGCACCTTTTCGAGGGAATAAATATATACTACTGTTTAACAGCCTAAGAAATATTGATATGACTCCTAACTGATCAAATGTGTAAAACTATTTATTTTTTACACAAAAAAATCGAACTTTGAGAACAAAGGCTTAGAGTCTTAAAATCGGGCCCTTATTTAGTATTCCACCTCCGGTCCACGGGTGGCAGTCCACTTAACAGAATTTCATTAAACAAAAAAATTACAATATGTAAGACATCAAAATAAAGACAGATTCGCAAACATAAACACACATATAGTCTTCGAACGGTTTGCAGACTTGTGTCTTATCCAGTCCTGCAATAATGGAGAATTAATCGTGCAATATGAAGTCAAACCAAGTAATACAAGAGGAAAAAGTGGGGAGACCAATACTCTTCTATTCTTAGTAAGTATTAAGTCGCACCACAATTTAAAATTATGCTCACAAAATGCTACACTTAGCTTAAATGGAATTTCTCGAACCTCAAAGAAGGACCCTGGAAACCCAAAGGGTGTATTTGGTTTCAGAGCCACAATTTGTCAACGAATACCAAAATGATTGGTCATCCAAACATCCACTGCTTTAAATGTTTTATTCTTTTAAAGACCGCAAATCCAAGATAACCGCAAAAGTTTCAGAAAGCTCTACACCTGCTGTCCTTACAATGTAATCTCCACACACATTCAACTCATTAAAAAGTATTTAATTCTATTTTTAAAACTGATGTCACATATGTCGGTACATTTGAAAGTAAAACAGATCGATGAAAATCATTCATGGAAAGAGGGAAATAGTATTATATAGTAGTCATCATTATGAATAAATTCTCTAAATAAGAAAGCAGAATGTGTAATGTTTGTATTAGAATTGAATTTGCGGTTATATATACAGGAACAGATTGACACGAGCAGAAAAACCACTAGAAATCATTAATCATCACGTGCATCTTCAGCCATTATGACACATGTTAAAATTATACATACTTTAATATCTTCTGATTTTAACTATTAGACTAAATAGCATACAACTTTGACGTTAAACAACGGTATTCAATTTTTTTTTTTTAACTGTGCGAAATCTATTCGCGTCGCGCGGCGCGCATGGGCCTTCTTGAATTAAACTAGTCAAATGTTAAAGGCAACACCTGAGTTGATTTCCCTTAGCGCTAACTTCTATACCAAGGGCTGGCAACCTTATAGCTGGGGTGTGCCAAATCAATACATCAATATCATTCAGTGTGCCACGCCGTAGGAAATATTTGAAACAATTCGATTCCCACAACAATGCATACAGAGTTAGGGAATAGAGGTAAAAAATACAGACTTAGAATTGTATAATATACAGTAATGCCTTAACTTACGTTACCCCGATTTACGCGAATCAGGAGTAGTTACACGGTTTTCAAATCTCGTCTATTCATCTTTTTTTAAAAGAAAAAAAGATGGTAAACTTGGGGAAATTGATATTTTTATTAAAGTATTAGCCGATCTTCCTAGGCAAATAATAATCTTAATCCCAAGAATCTAGTTCGATCAATGAACGATGGAGGTGTTTCTTGCGTGGGGGTGTAAATCGGCCTCAGAATCAGGTAATTGGTATTCTTGTATAGTATTGTGGATCATGAGCTCTATTTAGATATTTTTAGATATTTTAAATTATCCGCCCAAAATTTTGATATTGGAGACGACTTCATTTTTAACAGGATAATGACGCCAAGCGCACTGCTTTCAGTGTACGCCGCTGGTGTCTCTATAACTGTCTCCAAATTCTGAAAACTAAGGTGACCAACCCTCCTCCTTTTATACTTTCTGTCCTTCCTCGAAAATTGTCCTGATTTTGGTCCTCTTTTTCATTGTTTTAAAACTGATCTGTTAATCTCTGTATTCAGAGATGAACCAAACATATTTCCAAAGTGTCGAAGAATGATCTGAAACAAATATCACAGGAAATAACAGTTTTCAATGGTATTTTTTGACTTGGTCTCAAGTAAAGAGGGCAGATATAGAAAATTACATTGAGTTTTTATCGAAAGAAATGCCTGATATTAAAATCGATGAGAATTGTCTATTTGAAGTAGAAAAAAGTCTGAATTTCATATTTAAATTCAAATAAATTAGAACAATTGGAAAATCAACATGCTGAGAAATATGTAAAATATGGGTGAAATTACTAAACCATTTCAAAAATGAACCCATTCCATATGAAAATGTAATTATTCTTGTTGAATTTACGTTGTGCTGCCCTGGAACGAATGCAGCAGCTGAAAGAGTTTTTTCAGTTGGTAATAATTTTTATGAAGTGATTAGTGAGAAATCAAAATTGAATGTTAATATTTTAGCTTCAGTGCTGACCGTAAAATCCAGTATGAAGGATATTTCTTCCTCGAATTTCCGATATGTTAGAAAATTATATGTTGACCAAAAAAGTCCTTTCAATGGAAAATACTCTTTTAAGCTAATAATTAAAATTAATGTAAGCGTAATTAGCCTATTTTTGTTTGAGTTAATAAAACGTTTCATATATTTTAAGTTGTAATTTTTTCTTAAATTTTTCGTTCTCCTTTTCATGGTAAAAAAAATGTCGCTTTATGCAAACACCTCAATCCCTTTATTTAGTCCAGTATAACATATTTGTGGTGAGCATTTGATTTAAAAAAAAGAAAAGATAACATATAAACACATAATGTGAAGTAAAAACAATAATAACAGAAGCATGGAGGAAAATCGGTGCAGAAATTACAAAAGTCTGATTAACCCTTTAACGGCCAGTGTGGCTAATACGTCTCGTCACAGATTAAAAAAAATTTCTCAGAGCGGTTTTTAAATATTTAGTTTATCTATGTACGTTCATTGAAGCTAAAACGCATAAAAATTAATACGGATAGTATCACGACACCTTTTTTTGCATTTCATATCACCTAATGGGTAGTTAAAAACAGTTTTTCTGGGTTTAAATCTACAAATTGTATTTTGATTACTATAAATAAAATTTCTGATATTTGAAAAAAATTTCGACATGTCTTAAGTATACTTTTCTCTCACCTGCATGAATTAAGCACTTGTAAAGGGTGTTTTTTAGAGGAATAGAACTTTAAATTGCAATAAAACAACGATGTATTATTCTATTGACATGAATTTTTTTTTATTCGAAAGATAATCTTGTGGCATTACATTTTAAATATGATTTCTGGCATAGGGCTGCCACGGCTGGCTCGGATGTAGTCCAATCTGGACGTCCAATTTTCGATGACTTTTTCCAACATTTGTGGCCGTCTATCGGCAAAAACACGACGAATGTTGTCTTCCAAATGGTCAAGCGTCTGTGGCTTATCCGCATAGACCAATGACTTTACATAGCCCCACAGAAAATAGTCTAATGGTGTTAAATCACAAGATTTTTGAGGCCAATTCACAGGTCCAAAACGTGAAATTAGGCGGTCACCCAACGTGTCTTTCAATAAATCGATTGTGGCACGAGCTGTGTGACATGTTGCGCCGTCTTGTTGGAACCACATCTCCTGAACATCATGATTGTTCAATTCAGGAATGAAAAAGTTAGTAATCATGGATCTATACCGATCACCATTGACTGTAACGTTGTGGCCTTCATCGTTTTTGAAGAAGGATTCCACCAGCCCATAAAGCGCACCAAACAGTCAGTTTTTCTGGATGTAACGGTGTTTCGGCATACACTTGTGGATTAGCTTCACTCCAAATGCGGCAGTTTTGTTTGTTGACGTAGCCATTCAACCAGAAGTGCGCTTCATCGCTAAACAAAATTCGCTTATGAAAATCGGGAACAACGGCAATCTCGTTTTGGGCCCATTCGACGAATCTACGCCTTGCTTGATGATCGTTTTGATGAATTGCCAAACCAAACTGAGAATAAATCACTTGACAGCTGTTAAATTGGTCCCCATCTTGGAAAGTAATGCCAACTTAAACTTCTATACCTGAAAAAAAACACTCTTTACAATTAAAAAAAAGTTTTATTTCGGTTTTTAGAAATTTTTATTATGTAGATAGAGCCTCTATCCACTGCTCATCTAGAACAGAAAAATGACTTAGAAATTTCTACTCTTCCTGTACTCGAGAGAGCATTTAGAATCACTTGAGAGTGTTTTGGGTGGGAAATATAAACAAACTGTATTTACAATATGTGGTACAAGATTCTCGGGTTCGAAAATCTTTCATTACAGCTTTCCTGCTCGGAGAAAAAGTTTGCATATTATTAAGTTCCACAGTAAATAGCTCATCAAATTTGGAAAATAATTAATTTAAATTCTCAAAAATATTACTTTATTTCTAACTGTTCATACTAAAATTAAATAAAATATAAAATATGGATGTATACCAAGTTCAATGTATATTCTAGTTATTCTATATATTTTTTAAGTATTATTCTATGTTGCACAATTATTCTATTATTATTAAATTATACTTATACTTTGTATTTAATTGTTTTTGAATTAGTCATTACATAAATGTTAATTTTTCATAAAAAAAGGTGAATTGTTTTATGATTCACTATTTATATCCTGAAAAATAAATTAAATCTCCTAAATGCGCAGTGGCTATAACGTCTAGCCACCATCCAGGGAAAAAAATCACGTTTAGATATTATTAGATGAGTGCCCGTTAAAGTGTTAAATCTATACCAAGACGTTTAAAAGTTGCAGTGGATACTAAAAGACATCCTACTAAATTAAGAAGTAAGAAGGAAATACAATATTTAAAGATATGTTGAGATTTTTTTTATGTATACAAAGAATTTTGTGGCGTAAGTTTTAGTAGTTTAATTTTAATATTAATTTTTAAAACTAAAAGTTACGCTATTTTAAAAAATTTGATTATGTCATCCCTTTAAGAATAAGTTGCAGATATCATTAAAAACATATAATTTCAATATATTAATTTTTATAAGTCAAAAACATTGAATTTTATAAGAAATTGCAAGTCTACGAACACTTTTAGGGTCTAATGTATATCCTCGTATCATTCTAACATGCATTTTTTTTTTTTTTTTTTTTTTTTTTTTTTTTGCGGAATGACATAGATATATACAAATAATATCATTAAAATATAAATATTTAAGCTGCAAAACTTTTACAGTTTAAAATAATACAAATCAGAAAAAACTCGTGTGTGTGAAATAAGAACAATTTCAAAAGAATGCTGAAACCAATTGTGTATCCGAGGGTCATTTTACTTACTTTGGTTGTTGTTAAATTAAACGCAGAAAAATATACACAGCATCAAATATTTTTTTTTAATTTTATTCTTCTAAAAATAGTGCATGAATTTAATTGCTTAAAAAATCGATTTTTACCATGGAAAATTTGGTACATACGTATTATCGCAAAAACCGCCAACGTTCTAGATAATTCGCCAAGTTGGCACCCCCGATTTTGTGTCATATGCTCTGAATTGGCAATCATGTGCTTCGCTTCATATAATGTCGCCAATAGGTTGCGATAATACGTAAGTACCGAAATTTTATAGGAAAACATGTTTTAATTAATCCAATTTTTAACTTAATTGACAGGGAAAGACATTATAAATAAGTCTAATTATATTTTTTTAATATATAAATATAGGGAAACCGTTATTTTTTTAATAGATACATAAATTTATCAGAAATTTAATTGAACGAAACCAGCTTTTGTGTGATATTGAATCACGGAAAGATTATTATCATGCATTTCAAGATTTGGTAAGGGTAAATGGTAAGCTGTTAAATCTCCTTATTTCTTTCATGATTCAAAATTTAAATACAATTTTCAATACTAGAAGCGGGTTAAATAAATAAAGTAGAGGGTGTGTGCTTGGGGTTTGGCGATTTTCAAAGTATGTTGCCAAGATATGTTAAGGGTTAACGGAAAAGACTGGTATGTAGTGTTAACAAAAATGAGCTTACCAGGATAAAATCGTTAGCAAACCCAAAGCAATTCCCCAAATCTGACGCATTTTACTCTTCTCACATTTTAAATTTAAAATCAAATTATAGCATCTCAATAAAACTTACTATATTTATCTAAGATGTACTGTAGGTAAATAATGTTACATAGAAATAATGTTATTTGAAACTATTAAATTATTCCAAATGAGAGCTTCTACGAGTTTTTAATTATATTAAATATTTTATAAGTTTAATATAAAATATAATTAGTTATTAATTAATAACTAACTATATTTTAAATTAAATTATTAATAATTAATGATATTATTTATAATTTAATTTGTAATGTAGTTATTAATATTATTGATTATTAGCTACTAATAATTAAAACTATAGTAAAAATAGTTTGAATTCTTACGACATTAAATATTATCACAATAATTAAAACTATTTACACACATATTTATTAAGAACATCCATTTCATGTTGAATATTTTGTATGGCAACAAACTCTATGGACAAAAGTCGAATAATAACAAGTCAACCTTTTGATACATTAAAACCTCAATCCATAATTCTAAATCATTTTTAATGAAGTAATCGCCAAATTGAAGCGATAATTTGCCAATGTTAGAAACCACCCAGTGACCATCTCATTTCGTGGCAATTAAGTTAATATTATATTTACGTCGAAGTTATTTTCACAGTAATATCTTTTTAAGTCAATTGCTTTCTACCAAATGAGACTTCTTTTCCGCGCAACCTGTCAGTCAAGTCAGAATTTACGATGCTGCGCCATTTTTTCCCCTTCTGATTATGACTGCGATTTCGTTATCTGTCATTTTGTAGTTAAGTGGTCTATCTAAAGTCCTGGAAACGTAGAATATTAAGCGTGTTAAATATGATTAAAGTGTGAAGACTAAAACCAAGCTGCATGCAAAATAACACGTCCTTTTAATGCGGAAATCCGTATTCGCATCATCTAACTTTCTTCAACTACAAAAAAAAAAAATTACTACCATTGGAAAAATGTACGGATTTTTAACTTTCAGTCTGCTCCATTATGATTATGAGGGGGTAAGTGAACGAATGCTTTTCTGTGATGATTATAACTTGTCAGGTATGGGGTGGTAAAGCCTTGAATGAAATTCAAGGACGAACAAATTATTTCAAAAATTAAAGTGCGCAATTTTCCATTATATAAAGGCGAGTTGTAGGATTCCAACTCATCATTAGTTAAGTCATTTGAATAATAAATATAAAAAGATAGGTGTAAATTGTGTAAATCAAATTCTAATGGGTATTTAAATTTTTGAAGAAATCTACAATTCTGGTTGCATAACAAACCGACACACCATTTGAAAGTTTTAGAATTGCGAAAAATGAAAAGTTGTCATTTTTATATATATATATATATATATATATATATATATATATATATATATATATATATATATATATATACACGCATATATATACATAAATGCCTAACATGTATAAATGCATACATATACATAAATGCATAATATGCATAAAGGCATAACATGCATAAATATATACGTATACATTTACTACGTAAATACATACAAACACATAATTTCCATACACATACATACATAGACATATATGCATGCATAGGCATACCTACATAGACATACATACATAGATATAAATACATAGATATACATTTATCAAAAATAGATATACATAGATATAAATATATCGACATACATACATTGAATTACATGCACATATATTCATTTACATACATATATTGACATACATAGACATATATGTATGCATAGGCATACCTACATAGACATACATACATAGATATAAATACATAGATATACATACATCATAAATAGATATACATAGATATAAATATATCGAATACATACATTGAACTACATGCCCATACATTCATTTACATACATATATACATATATTGACATACATACATTGGCATGCACATACATGTGCATACATTGACATACATACATTGGCATGCACATACATGCATACATTGACATACATATACATACATACATTGACATACACATACATACATACATTGACATACATATACATACATTGACATATATTGACATACATATACATACATTGACATATATTGACATACATATACATACATTGACATACATATACATATACATACATTGACATATATTGACATACATATACATACATTGACATACATATACATACATTGACATATATTGACATACATATACATACATTGACATGTATTTTGCATACATATATATACATTGACATACATATGCATACATTGGAACAAAAACAAATTTAATAATTATCAGGGACCCCAAGGGCTTGTCATATATAAAATTATACACAAAAATTAACACTTATCTTGATAATTTGTGTGGTTTATAAATAATCCCTGAACTATACCGATTAAAAGTTACGCGATTCGCTCCCCAACGCCTCCGTTTTCCACGTGGGAGTGCGTTTGTGATGTATTAAGAGAGGGGGGGTGGAGAAAATGAATAAATAAGAAATCCTCTGATAGAAGTAAATCCTTCGCAGACACTGTCAAGGTTCTTTTATTGCATTCCAAGGCCTTCGGAATAATTTTATGGATAGCAGTGCACAGATAATATCGTACGTCGGAAAGACGTATATATACGTCGGGGAAATTTAACGTATCAGTTTGGTGAGACGTATATATACGTCGGTGGCACTTAAGAGGTTGAAGTCGTATTGTATTTTTAGCGTCAAAGTATAGTATTATTGGATTTTTGCATTGTTATTTGTAGGGAAAGCGATGAAAATTATGATTGAATATTGGGCCACAAATATTAAAAGTTTGAGAAGCACTGCGTTATATAATAGCATAATCCCTGTTTTTATAATATATATCCCTATTTATTACATATATATATATATATATATATATATATATATATATATATATATATTACCATTTATAGAATCCTTAAAAAAAAGACTAAACTTTGTTTTTTCATTTTAACTCGGGGTATAGGGTACCCCTGTCAACATAATGGAGGATCAATCCCCTTTGTACAAATTATAGAACTATTCATAATATTTACTCGTCCTGCTACAGTTCTTCAATGCTAAAAACGCACGGGTTCATGGGCTTGATCTAGATGTTTCTGTCGATCAAGTGTGGGATAAGAAACAACAACATACCCACTATTCAAATTTTAAAACTGTGATTTACATGTATTACGCAGTTCAATTTTCTTCAATATATTTTAAGCAGGAAAAAAAATAAATTTCAAGTATTCATCTCCACAATTTAATTTGTACTTTAGTTTAGTATTTTTTAAAAAACAATGCTCCTAATAACCTTTTCCTCTAAATTGTACTGAATTTTAATTTTGTCTTTGGTCCTGCACCTTGATAGAGTTACATACAATTGATAAATAATTGAAAAAACTCTAACAGAGCAACCTTTCTGTCTAAATAACTGTCTTTTGTCGAAATAATACGAGTCAATTCATTGCATGATGGTTTATTATAAACTCTAGGAGGATCTTCAGGGCTTGTATTAAAATCAAACTACACTCTTGATCTTGGTTTTTATTTTGAATTTCATGCAAAACTCTATATTTTTCTTCAGATGGACTTTTACTCATAATTACCTGTAAAATTTGTTTCACTATTTTTGCACGTCATGTTTAACTATCTTTGTAGGTTTATGCAAGCCTTACCTTCATCATATGTTTAAATTTGTCCAAACTGTGGATATGTATAAATAAATTTATTACAGCAAAATGAAAAACATTTTTATAGAGAGAGAGATTAATTTGTGTAAAAAAACATTATAAGCAGGATAAAAAAAAGTAAGCATTTTTTACTTCGTTATTTTCTGAAAATAAAACTTAACTGTGAATGACATTTTTTTAAGTACTTCGAAAATTGGTCGATTTTTTAAATTTTAATCAATTAAGGAAAGTTCTAAGTATGAATTTTAAAAAAGTATAAAATGATGTTATGAGAGTAAATCCTTAGAGAGTATTAAAAAATACTTAACTTTCAAACCACAGACACAACTTCATTTTTTTTTTGCCTGAAAGTTTCTTAGTTTATTTTTCTCTTTTTATTTGTACCACAAACGTGTACATACTTATATCCGTTAATTAGCCGTATATTGTAATCATTAAGGATGCATCAAGTTTTTACTGTGCCCATTACTCCTTTTTTAATAAAAGTAATTAATTCTTGTATACTAGCATATCATTACACATTCCCAAAGAGATTTTAAAACATTCTACTGACGTCTATTCTGATGCTGTAAATAATGTCATTGATATTTATAGCGTCAATATGATAAGTACTGAACATGACACTTCAATAACAAATATGTTATACTTTCGTTTTTTCTTATAAAATTATAATTATAAACGAGTATGTAGGTGATATTCACAACTTGTCAATTTGATAAAATATAATAAATAAATTATGCGCAAAATGTTAATATGTACGTAATTTCAATATTCATATAAGATTTTTTTGTCACAATACTTTCTTCATAAAATATATTATTTTCTTTTGTAATAAATTTTAATTGCTAAAAGTCTCATTAAAAACTAACTAAGGATGTTTCCAGGAAAGCAAATGCTTTTTTTATATTTTATTTCGTTCATTCATTAAGGCTCCAATTAGAATAATATTTTAATTGATGATTATATAAGCGCTGATAGAGCCACCTCTGATGACGATTTCTACATTATTAATATTATATTTACTGCTACTTTAAATATTCTTTTTTAAATATTTTTTCTGAAAACTTATTTACACTTCTATTTTTTTCAGTATGTAAGCTTTTTTAATTTTTAAAAATGCAGTGAAAATCTGAGGAGACTGAAATATGTTTTCGTATTAAGTGATATTGGGAAAAAATATGCATTTAACAAAATTAAGTTTATTAGAGTACCTTTTATTAACATAAACATGCATATATATGCATGTATTAAATAAAAATCAGTGGAACAAAAGCCTTCACAATGACTTAATTAAATTTGATACAAAATTTAGCAATACCAAATTATTAACAGATTTTCGTTTTCATCTTTTATTTTTGACCAACAGCCGTAAAAAGCTCCGTCTTCCTTTTAAGCAAAATAGCAGTTTATTTTCCTCCTGGGCTCTTTGCCATTGAGCTGGTAAGAAAATTCTTCTAAAATATAGGGCGGAGAGGGGGGGATGCGAACCAAACTCACTATAGTTCAGACCTCTGTACAGAGGCTCAAGCATGATTTTTGAAAAATTCACATTATTTTCAGAGTTACAACCATTTGAAATAATTATTGGCGTTTTTTTTCTTAAAATTTCTCCCCTCTGTTGTCGTAAAACATGGATAAACCCACTTCTAAGTTATATATTTCAAAAATTCTAGTTGAGCCTCTGTACAGAGATCTGAGCTATATACAGGCAAAATATTGTTATAATACACGCATTTTTCACAAAAGGAGAATATTTTAAAAAATGGTCTTTCTATGTTCAAGTTTTGTCAAAATATTGTACTTAAATAATTTTTTTATTGTAATACTATATTCTTAAAACAATTTTACATACATTTTCTAATCTAAGTGACACTAAATATCATGAAAATTATCCATTTATACGCTTTTGCAAAATCACTGTTCCGAACGTAGTTGGATACCTTAAAAAGATTTATTTCTATTTGGAAATTTATATATGAAATTATTATCTTTTAGAGAGTTAGTAGACATATATTTCAAAGTCAACGACTTAGTGTCCGGATTCATGCAATCATGATGACCGTGGTAGCCTTGTGGTTATGATCACAAACTCCTGACCGAAGGGTCGCAAGTTCGAATCCTGAGTTCAGTAAAGATATGCCGTGTAAGCAGGGACGATACACATGAAATCTGTCGAGACTCTGTCTTCCCATTGGTGTGGTGATTAGGAGAAGGGGTGCCAGTCCAGGTGTCGTCCTCGTCACGTGACTGAGGTTCAAAATTCCGAGGGCCGTCGCCAATAGCTCTTGAGTTGCTTTATAGTGTAACGGAAATATGAACTCCCTCAATAATGAATATTAGTTGAAGCTGCTTCTCGTCCCATGAACTAATTGTACTCCAAAACGCCCCTGGAAAGAAGTGTTAAAATCAGGTGGATGGAGATACCAGTTTCAGATATCACTTGAGTTGACCAATATTTGGAATTCCAACGTCTATTTCCGGTGGTATTAATATAGCTATGGCCATAATTCCCACCTTTTTTGTTCCATTGAACTCTATGTCGTTTGATTCTGTCTTCGTACTCTACATTTAACAAGTCATCATTTAATGTGGCAGGAAGTAGTCCTATAATTCCGAGTGCCTCCTTTAGTATTGAATTCCACTATCCAATTCTGAAGGTTGAGAGACTATGACTCGAACACGACTGTGCAATAGGAGTAGGTGCCATGACACAGGACACTAGGAATAGAATTACAAATAACCGAGATAATGTATTTATTTATCAATAGGACTAATTTGGGATTTATGGGGGTGTTTAACTAGAATTTTAATAATCGTTACTTAACTTATTCGAAAGATTAAAGACGCTCTCAACACTTGCTTCCACAAAATTACCGAAACGATGATGGCCTCGGATCCGAAGGCTTGTCTCCGATAACTTTCCACAGTAAGTTCTTTTGTCGACGTCGATAAGAGTTTGGATCTAAATAGCAAAGTACCGCTAATAAAAAAACCTAACAGTCAGACTGTAAAACATCTCATTGTGTTAATCGCCAGCTTCTCAAATAATTAAGAGCTATCCACTTCCAGGCTTATATATTTCTTTCTCTCAATTTTATGGCTTAGATCCTGATCTGAATACTCTGTTCTCACTCTAAGGAGGTGAAAATTATACTCTGAAACTTCAAAGAATAATACCCTGTATTAGCTTAAGAAGAAATCCTTATGAAAAAAGGCCCACTACAATTCTCATACCTTAATAAAGGGTTCAAAATTACGAGTCAAAAGCCATTATGTTATTCTAGTAAAAGATTAATACAAACAATTAGAAAGAGTCTATTATGAATACATGTTATACATATGTATGCCATGTCTGGAAGGTTTAATTTAAACTTTAAAAGAATGGTGAAATAAAAATAGAACTAAGCCTTTACTTGGGCGTAGGGATTTAAGGTAAATAAATGTAAATTAAGTGCGCCAGTTTAGGGGAAAGAATAATCGAGAAGCTTGAGATGGTGTTTCCTCGCCGTATGAATGTCCTTTGTTCGAATAAGTTAGGCGCCAAGTGGCAGCCATTTTGAAAAGTTTACCATTGCTACTACTATAAAGACGGAATAATTAACAAAGATGATGAATATTATTTCTATGTAGGCACGGAGTCTGTCATGTACACAAAGGAACAAACTAAAAGAAATCAGTTGCTGCCATCAAAACTCAATTAATCAATTTTAAGGAACAAATAGCGTATAGAAATAAATTACACATCCTTCAGTATATTAAGTAACATTATATAAACAATAATTAATTAAGGATGTAATAAAGATATTAATTAATATCCTAAATTATATGCTGTCATAATGCATTTCCACAATTCGAAAAATTTTATTTGTTAAAAAAGTCTGAATAATTCCCGTATTTGCTTGTCTTAAATTAGAGTATTCAGCTCTGATGTGTTATGCGCGTGCACAAGAAAAGAATCTGGGTAAGTTCTTATCGATATTACTAAAAACCTAAAAGTAAAGAGTTATTTTTCTTGTAAAACTTCATGCATCAACAAGAACTTTTGAGAAATCTTCCCCCAGATCATTGATGTGTGTGTGATAAGCCCTTATCTTCAATAACCCCCTTCCTTGATTAAATTTTTAAGGTACTTTTTGGCACCCTCCAATAACGAGGAAATTCTTACAATAAATAATCTAATCAAGAAATACGCGAGAGATTAAAGATAGGGGGCAACTACTCTACTACACACTTGATAAATATTCAACTGCATAGCAATTTAAATTTCGAAATATTTTGAAAGAGAGAGATAACTAATTCCCTCGATAGAATTCCTCGAACTTCGAAGTAAGACTATATATCAGGGGTCGGTAACCTCGTAGATGTGGCTTGTCAAACCAATCTACCAATATGATTCATAGTGCCACACTGTAGGAAATATTTGAGAAACAATTCGATACTCCTGCCCTAATGTATGCACTGAGGGAATAGAGCTAACGAATATAGATTCGGAATTTTATTATATATTAACTTTGCATCTTTTATAAAGATATTTACTAATATAACAATTAAAAAAACACGAAATAAAAGTATTCCTTTAACATAAATAGAAAAATTAGAATTGTACGTATATTACGTATTTTTTCAACGTATTTATTAAAACAAGAAATAAAAAGCATACAAAATAAGAATTATCCTTCAATGTAGTTAAAAAATATTTTAATATCGAACCTTGTATCTGATCCGCTCTATTTTATATCGCGGTATCGGAAGTATAATATGTGACTTTCAGTTTGACACAACTCTGAACATTCATTTGTTAATCAATTTCTTTGCGGACTCAAAATATTTTTCATATGTGAAAAGTTGTTTTCAGATAAATATGTGAAACCTAATGTGGAAACTATAGTACATGCAATTTTCTTCAAACAATTATGTCTCTCCGTCAATGACATCCAACAATTTAAATTAGCTCTCAATTTATATTAATTATCTTTCTAATTTTTTTCTTAATTCCATAAAGTTTGTTTTCCTTAATTCTGAAGATGATTGTTCAATAATCTCCATTTCAAAATTATCAATTTACATCCCCTCAGAAATTGACAGATTTGTAGATTAATGAAGAGAGACACGTGGAAATGACCAGCGTCCTTCGGGCGCCGGTGCCTGATATATAGAATCCCTGAAGAGGTAAGTGCTTGAAAAAATACAATTAGCTAACTCATGATTAGTTACAAATATTATTTGTCACCTAAACATTGACTGCTTGAGGTTTCTGATTCTCAAACAGAGAAAATTTCATAGAACTTCTATCGTAGGAAAGACAATTTTTTATATCTGTGGATAAAACATCAATTTCATTTACTGTAAAATCCGATTCATAAAGCGCACCTATAATTTCAAGTAGTATTTTTTAAAAATTTTAGGTATATTCGCCGCATAAAGCGCACCCCCTTTTTTACGCAGAAGCGTGAAATGTTCAATACCCTTATGCTTTGAACTCATTTGTTCGAGGAATTTTCTTAGGCGTTTTAAAAAATTATATACTTCATAGAAGTATAACCCTTTAAGTTCATAAGGTGACATCTTTGATGACATTTTTTTTTTGTTCTCAATTGTGCAATTTAATAGACACATACTCATCTGTCTCTCCGGTAATATTGCTTCGTGTCTTTTGCTTCTATGAAAATTAAATATGTATGAAGTTCTATTTAAAATTATCAAATTATTATCAATTTCATATAATAAGCTGATTATTAATTGCATATGAAAAATAAATGAAATCCAACACTAGTATTTTGATTACATAGCTGCTATTCCTATGGGATTTTTTCCGATATTCTTTGTCATTCAGTTCATAATAAGATATTACATATGCTGTATATTCCTGCTAAACATGCCCCAATATTTTCAAACCACAATTTTGAATTTTCAAGTATATTCGGCAAATAATGAGCGCCTTCTTTTTTAAAAAAGAAGCCTGAAACGTGCATGCGCAATGTCCTTATCTTTTGAAGTCTGGATAAAGTGTATGAATGGATAATAAAAGCATGGAGCGAAAATAAACCGGACATCATTAAAAAGTCATTTTAAAAAAAATGTAGTATATCCAACAATCTAGGTGGAACGGGTGATAATTATTCACATTTAAAGATCGGAGTAACACTAATGGTGAAAAGATGAAACAGAATTTGGTGATGAGATTTGGTAAAGATATACCGGAAGATGAATACGACGATCTTTTCATGTAATCCAATAATTAATGTTCATAAAGTATCTGTTTTTTTTTAAAAATAAGCATTATTTAGATACCTGCAGAAATATACTTTTTTATAGTGTCTCTCATCTTCTCTTTATTTTTAAAACTGTCATTTTTATACCCAATATATAACACACACCCTTAAATTGTGAACTAATCTTTTTTGTAGAAAGTGATCGCTATACGCCGGTATATATAAGATATGTGTAATTAGAAAGATATTTTATTTCGATTTCTACATTCATATAAATGTGAACCTCTATTTTTACATTGTAGAATCCTCCTTATAGGATTTTCAATTAATATTGTTGCTAGGAATAAAAAAAAAAAGTTTTCCTTACAAGTAATCTTTTGAAGCTAAAAAAACTTTTTCTTTCATTAAAAAAACACTTTAAAACTATTTTAAATGTGATCTTAGGGCTTCTCATGTAATCTTAGGACTACTAGCAGTATAGTTTGAGAAACCTTGCCTTAAACTGTAAGCAAACATTAGAACACTATTATTTAATGGAAAGGGCATATATAAGATCTCTATTTAAAACTTTTTACGTACTCTTAAGTCATTTCTAACAGATTTTAAGAAATTCCTTGTAATATTTTTTTTATTGCTGTTAGTATTAAGATTCTCCCCCATCCGTTTTTGTCAAGATTCAAAGTACATTGGACAAGAATAAACAAATAAAACAGTTTCGTTTTCCACGTTGAATTGGTACAAGCATTTCGAAATGTTTTAGACAGAAAAGACAGATAGCAAGAGGAGAAAAATGCAGTTTTTCTTCGAGAAATGCAACATAACTTTTGTTATCATGTAAATTCAAGAGTAGACAAATATTATCTCTCCCCTGGCATGTTTCTTCTGCCCCACATCCCCCTCCCTCCCTTCCACACTCAACAGAAGTCGAGGGTGGAAGGAGAGAAAAAAAATGGTTGCCCTAGAAATATTTATTTTTGTCCGAAGGGCAAGCCATTATTCCAAGTTTCACTTTTTATCGGGTTTTGCCCATGCATTTCAAATGAAGACGGAACTTGCATCTTTATGCATGTGCGCATGCTTGTATAATAAAGAAATTGCAATTTACTTTCATATTTTAGAATTAGATGGGTTTTCATTTTCTATTAATTACCATTTAAGTACAAATGAATTACTTTCATTCAATTTCCAAGCAGTTCAAATATTTTATGTTTATTTGTGAGGGGTGAGAGGACTACCTGAAGAGTGGAAAGTAGACAGGAGAGAGAAATATAAGGGATAAATAAATAAAACGCGCACTACATTGGAAAATCTTATACTTTGAGCGGATATTCCTTTTCAATTACTTTACATGACATAATAATTATTTGCTCTATTTAGTGTGTGAGGCTGCGGTAGCTCAGTGGTCAAGGTATCGGATCATGGCAGGCATGTCATAAGTTCGAGCCCAGTACCACTAAAGACCCGCCGTCTAGGGCAGCGATGCACATTAAATCTGTCGAGAGCTGAAACGTCCTCCCGTTGGTGTGGTAGTTAGGAGAGGTGGTGCCAGCTCAGGTGTCGTCCCCGTCACTTGATCACGGTTCAAAATTACGTGGTTCGTCGCCAAAAGCCCTCGTGTAACTGAACAGTGTGACGTTAATATTCACTCACTCACTCAGTGTGTGGGTAGGGCGATACATATGTATATATACTGCCTGTTACGCCTCTGCTTCGCAAGGTATTTCATGTTTGCGCCAGATTTCAAGTCTGTAAGTCTAATATTTCAAAAACGGAAATTATATTTGTTTTATCCGTAATGCCCCCATAGCCCCTGAAAAACCCCTTGGGAGTCGATTTCTATAAAATCCGCTCTTAGCAGATCTCTTCTCAAAAAAGAAACATGTTTTCCGAATCTCAAGTTTGCGTGTGTAATTGTCCAAAAACCGGAATTTTTGTGTATCAGGTCGTCTCAACCACTGGGATAGCTACTCCTGAGTGGGCCCTGTGTCAAAATTTCGTGTGGGCCTTCTTTGGGAGCCCCTTAACATTTCACGTTATTTTACTTAAACATATAGGGACCCCTGTATCTCGGGGGCCTAGTACAATTGATACGACTGATACAGAAGTAGCTACACCCTTCGTCTCATCCCATTTTGGCTGTCAGTTTTCACCAAACGCGTTCTTAGCAGATCGTTATTCAACAAAAGGAACATACCTACCAAATTTGAAATCTATAGGTCCAACAGTTTCGAATATTTCATGATAAGGGTGTGAGTGAGTGAATGATATATTTGTATACATCATTCTCCTGTATATATAGATAGATGTAGACATTAATGTGCTATAAAACCATTCATTTAATTATTTATAATGTATACAATTATTAGTTAAGAACTTTATAATATTATTTAAATATGATAAGTTAGTTTATCAAAAATGTCAATATGTAATCTCAAAAAAGTAGAATTCAAGGATTTCCAACTTCTATACTCAATTTCCAAATCTCTTTTGTGCTGAATTTTATTTTAAAAAACTATCATTAGCATTCTTTTTTGCACAATGAACGAATTTGTTCTTTAACATGTGAGAAGTGTTTCATACAACACCACCTTATTCTATAAGAAAATATAATAGTTCTACAAGGAAATTTCAAAACCAGGAATTATTCAGGTAACATAAATCTTATTAATTCTTTACTTGTTTGTATATTGTAAGTATTATTAGAATATTTTAGTATACTGTTTTTAAGAAAATTAATTTTAAAAGTTTTATTCACACACACACACACACATTTTTCATTCAGAAATAATAGGCAAGGGAAAAGGCTAAATTTCAAATCAGTAGTTGCTTGTATAATGTCAACCAAAATCGAGTGATTTCAAAAAGATACAAACTTTATAAAGAAATATGTTCCATATTTCACTTACTAAATAGTTGTTGCCTTATTAAAGTTATACAGAACACAGCCGACGAGAAAAAAATATGAAATCGGAGTTCTTATTAACCTCTTAAACCCTTTCAAAGTTATCATTTAATATATTAAATAAAACTGATATTTATTTTCTTTTTTACCTTGATAACACACGGCCTACGAACCATCTACCAAATGTTCAGAGGGCCTCTAATTATAAACTTTTTATGAACTAATGTGTGGTACGCCTACAATTAAGAAAGCCGACGCGTGTAATGAGCGTAAAAAATCAGTTTCGAGGAGATCTCATTCATTCTTCTTCTATGAATGCGACTTTAAAAAGAAAGTCATATGACATCACGGCAATGCGTCTTATATACAACAATGGACGTCTAAGACGATGCAAACATCTAAGTTGTCGCACGAAGAGCAGATTTCAATGGCAACTGATTTATCAATGTCGCGTTTGTTCCATTTTTCACAACACCAGATGGTGAGAAGTTCTTTTACACACATCTCTGTTCTTTAAATGAGGCACCAATAAATGACGCACGATTTCAACTTGATTTGAAGTTACAAACACATTTAATATGACTCTATTCTCTGAAATAGTGTCCTGTCGGGGATTGACTTACAATATTACAAAAATAAATCGGGAAATATTTCATTCAAATATTAGTTCGTATTTATAACAGAATTGTGTTTATATAAACCGTATTGAAATAACAGTGGGCTCAGTTATCGTTGTTTTAAATAGCAATATTGCTTATAAATAAATTTATTTAACCATGGCCAAAGAAAAGCATTTATTTTGTCTTTTTAGAAGACAATATGGAAAAAAATTCGTACTTATATAAAATTAAAATTATCTTTAATATATGACGTAGAATGCTGGATTCATTCTATCATATCCAATTTATTATTTTCTTAAACATAAAAGGGTATGCAACAATTTTCTAAAATTGAAAGCCACTTGATTATCCTAAGATTTAAAACTGCTTCAAAAACATGACTTTTAATATCCGCCTATTGAAATATGATCACGTCAAGTCAGGCTACGATTTTTAAACAGAACAATTAATTTCAAAACGTTTATTTTTGACCTTAGTAGCTTTAGATTCACAAGGGATTACGTATTTTAAAATTAGTAGTTTTATTCGGTAGTTTATTTATTTCTATACCGTCACGGAAATATCCAACTATTCTAAAGATTTTTGAAATAACGAGAATAGTAGATTCAATTGCAGCATTTTTAAGTAATAACCATTTATTGCATAAATATTAGAAAATAATTGTTTGCTGGATAACCATTGATATTCATCTATGCTTTGTTTATTCAATTTTCGGAATACATAAAATATTTAATTTAGATTTTTATTAGCATTGCGCTATAAAGAAGGTTTTCTGAAACTTTTTGTGGTGTTGACTCCTTTATACAGAATTTTGTGCGACCCCATAAGCATTGCGCAAAGTTTACACACTCTTGAGTGCTTATATGTATGCTTTATTTTTAACATATTATTGTTTTGCAGTTATAAGCATCCACAATACCTTGAATATAATGATTCAGAAATTTTGATTAATAAAACGAAAATAAGTTTATATAATCTAATTGCACAGTAAATTATGTTTAAATATATTCTATTTATTAATTCTAGTATTCTGAGATCATCATCTTATAGTAATAACGGTATATGCAAGATTTGAGCATTAATGAGAAAGATGTGCTTGATTATTTTTAATTACGTTATTATATATATATATAAATCTTGGGGTAATAGAAGACCCCGCCGGAAGAGAACTTCCTCGATATTCTTTAGATTTGATCGATACTCCAATAAAAGAATCCAAAAAATTAAATTATCTATTGGCTCTCTCCAATAAGAATATAAAAAGCAATTAAATTATTATTAATAATAATGGTGAGCAAGTTATTTTATACTACAAGGTTTATCAAAAATCATAAATTTTGGCGACCCCAGCTGTAAATCGCACTATCCCTAGTTTAATAAACACTGCTATAAAGCAACATGAGAGGTACTAGACAACGGCCCTCGCAATTTTAAACATCGGTCAAGTGACGAGTACGACATCTGAGCTGATACTCCCTTTCCAAAACTCCACACCATCCCAACGGGAGGAGTTAGAGAGAGCCTCGACATATTTAATATCATCACCACCACTATACGCGGGATCTTAAGAAGCACCAAGACACACACCCATAATTAGACAACCCGGACCGCGTATTCTTTCAAAAGAGGAACCACTAAGCAATTATTTTGATTAACTTCCAATTGGCAATTGTTAATAACATCAAAGTCTCTCAAAATGGCAAGGAATACAGCTTAAAGCTGTACAGAGCTAAGTACCCTGCAACTTTCCAACGAGATTAATCATATTGAGAATTTTAAAGTTGCTTTGAAATTAAGAACATTCAATAATATTTTCTTCCACTTTGTCCATTTTTTATGCAAAATTTGCTTTCGATTTCATTCTAAGCTTTTGACAACATTTTACTTAGTTTAAGATAGTAATTTTATGCACAACATAAATGTTCTCATTGATTTATTTGTAAATCATGAGTTTCATTTACTTTTAAAATACCAATTACTTTAAGGTCATTTAGTAGATAACGTAAAATGATGAATCACCGATGAAATGATTTTAAGTTGTGATAAAATATATGGATCACTCAACTGGACCTGTTCCATAAAGAATGTTTGCCCTGCTGAGCTTATTTTTGTCTTTAAAAGGAACATTTGAATAAAAAGTGTTATATATATATATAAGTAAAATAAAAAGTGTTATATATATATATATATATATATATATATATATATATATATATATATATGTGTGTGTGTGTGTGTGTGGCAGCCAAAGCCAAGCAGTCTTCGCGCAGGCGCAGCAAATCCAAACTAAAACTCTTGGACATTGGAGAAGGGAGAAACAGCAGAGAGAAACACAGAGGTGCGCGAGCAGGCGTTACCTTCTACATATCATTGTCAAACTTATCTACCTTTTTAATTAATTTTTATTAAGTTTTAAAATAAAATAGAAGAAAGACAAACATCTTGGACCCCTTGTTGTCTCCCACAAATTATGGGGGCTCGGCCGCGATCGATAAAATTTCGATTTTGAACCAAAGTCTGGACAATGAACAAAAGCGTCCGTGAAGGAGACGCTCCGCCATTTTTGAAACTTCGTTCAACTTGTGTAGAGGTTTGAACTCAGCATGAATACTCCGCCTGTGTAGAGGCCGGGATCGAAAAAATTTCGATTTTGATCAAAGTTTGGACAGTGGGGAAAAAAAAGCCGTCCGTGGAGGAGACGCGCCGCCATTTTTTGGAAACTTCGTTCAACCTGTGTAGAGGTTTGAACTCAGCATGAAAATTCCGCCTGTGTAGAGGTTGGAACTGTTGAATAAAATAACCTGTGTAGAGGTTATATTTTTCATCGAACCCTAAATATTCCGCCTGTGTAGAGGTTGGAACTATCGTCGAAAATTCCGCCTGTGTAGAGGTTGGAAATATCACAAACACCTGCGAAGAGGTGTCAATTCGAACAATTTATCTGTTCAAGAACTATAGTTCATCTATAACCTGCGAAGAGGTGAAATCTGTGAAAGCAAAGTTTTTCTTCAATTATTGGATACATCGTACGTGCGAACAACAAGGGAGCTAGAAAAAAAAAGGTAGGATCTTTCCATATTTTTCTAAAATGTATAAAAATGCTCTTAAAGAGGATTTCATAAGAGTTGTTGAGGATCTAGACGGTACTGTGGAGAGTACGGACACTATAGCTAAACTAAAGACTAAAATTGAGAAGAGTAGTACATTTGAAAGTGATCCAGATTTCGTTAAAACTTTAATTAAAAACTGTATAGATGAGAGAGTATCTCGAAACGAAAGAGAGGTAACTTTAGAAAAACAGAGAATTGAGCTCGCGAAACTACAGTTAGCAAAGTTAGAAAAAGAAGTCGAACTTCAAACGGCTAAAAAAAAAGCATTAAGTTTAAATCCTGCAGCTAAAGTCGAAGAGAAACAGTTCGAAACTTTAAATAAGGAAACTGCAACTCATATTGGCATTCGAGAAGCAGAAGATTGGTTTAGGCCTATTGATTTAGCTAAAGAGTACGGTATTTATATTTCATCTAGAAGCGGATCACATAAAGAAACTCCTATTACTTATGGATATACCGAAGACCCCTTTAAAAATAGATCACAAAACTTTAAACCAAAGATTAAAGTGAACTATCCCCAATATCTTGAAAGAGAAAATAAAAATTGCTATATATGCGGTGATTCATCTCATTACGCAAGAGATTGCCAAAGCGTTTTAAGCCTAAAGAATCTAACGACCACATCCAAAATAGAATAAACGTGAATAGTTTGAAAGTCAAGAGCGAAAAACAAAAAAGCGATGAGTTCGCACAACAGCTCCAATACGTAAACATTTTTGTAGAAAATCAGCCCGTAACAGCCTTGATTGATTCAGGTTGCCAGATCCCAGTTTTAAATTCCTCACTAATTAGAGTGCACAAACCTTCCGAAGAGATCATAACATTAAGTTCGTGTTTTGGCGAACAGCGAATGGTAGAAGTTAAATCCATAAATATTTTTCTCTTAATCAACACTCTCCGGTCTAAGTGTTCGAACGGCAATATCACCGACCTTGACCGAAGAATTTATTATACATCCCAGTGTATATGCTGAAATAAAGAAACTAGGCCACGCAAAGAGCGATGTTTTATTGAGTGAAAGTGAATCCTCTTTGAGTGCAGATGTAAGTGCTTTTGCTTATCCTAGTGCTGTTTCTTTTTCAAATGTGATAGAAAACTCTAGTTATGATTTGTCACATGTTAAAATAATAACATGTTAAATAATAATTCTCTTATAATACTAGAAATGATTTGAGTTCTCTAATTAAGGATTATAAATGTAATAAAATTAAAAGTACTAAGTTAAAATTGAGTATTATAAGAGAAAAATGTTCTGATATAGTATTGTGTAAGAAAGTAAATGGTGCCATGAAAACGAGTTCCGTGAACTTCAACGCCCCTTCACCTATGAAGAGTAAACATTGACGGTTTGTGTTGCTCCGAAAAATCTTCCAGCCCTGGCAGTGGAAACGGAGGAAAAAGAGAAATCGTTTTGAACAGACGTCCAGAACTCTAGAGAGGAAAATATCGATGCGTTCAACCAAAGATCAACTTGTTAAAAAAGACGTTCTCATGCCTGTGAAACACAATGTTTTCCTGTAGAACCTTCCGGATGTCGAAGAGGTGCCTTCACATGATGGAGAAACTGTCTAGTTCAGAAAAATTATGATATGTTAAATCTCTATGTATTTGTCGTATAGTCCTTGTCTGTTAGGTATTTTTTGTATGTTTCAGATTCTCCTCTGGTCTCGATGAAAAAGGAAAAAAGGGACGTACCGCTGCGGACAGCGTACAGTCAGGCTGGCCGATTGTGGCAGCCAAAGCCAAGCAGTCTTCGCGCGCAGGCGCAGCAAATCCAAACTAAAACTCTTGGACATTGGAGAAGGGAGAAACAGCAGTGAGAAACACAGAGGTGCGCGAGCAGGCGTTACCTTCTGCATATCATTGTCAAACTTATCTACCTTCTTAATTAATTTTTATTAAGTTTTAAAATAAAATAGAAGAAAGACAAACGTCTTGGACCCCTTGTTGTCTCCCATATATATATATATATATATATATATATATATATATATATATATATATATATATATATATATATATATATATATATATATTCCTACATTATTTTCTCTCCATTATTGCATCATTGGAATTAATTCAAGTCTTTTCTTCTATTGTTTTTTATATGCCTTGATTTGAATCTCAATCTCATATTTTAGTTTTTCATCAATTAATTTTCATATTTATATTAACTATGAACTCCATTTTTCTCTTATTGTCTAGAAATCTCTTAAGGATTTGTAGATATTTTTTTACAAGAGTTCCAAATATTTTTTTAGCATTTGTTTCGAAGAAAATAAAAAAATATTTTTTGCATGCCAATAAGCTACGTAGGATTACTATATTACATAACATGATATGAAGAACTAGATTAATTATAAATATAATATTTTAAATTTTTTTCTACGATGAAATTGGATTTATGACAGAAGATTTAATTAGTTAGTTTTAAAATTAAAATAAAGAGGAACATATTAAATCAAAAGAAATTTGTTTAATTCAAAGTCAAATAAAGGCAAATAAAGATATAAAGTTAAAACAAAAAATAGTTTCCTGTTTAGCTTTATATTTGCTTATATAATAATTGATCTGGCTTGAGTTGGCATGGCGACCAAGAAGTATTGCTCGCAAATTCGCTATCAACAAAGTTTCTATCAAGTCACGGGTGTGAATCCTTAAGCCATTAAGAGCATTGACTTATAGAAGGGTTCATGTACGTTAAATCTGTCGAAACTCAACGTCCTCGCGTTGGTATGGAAGTTTGGGGAATGGGTGCAAGCTCAGGTATCATCCTCGATGCTTGATCGTGGTGCAAAATTACAGGTTGATTGGAAATAACCCTAGTTTAACTTCGATGAACAATCAGTCAATAAGATATAAATTTATTGTTAAGTAAAATAAAAAAAATTCGAATGATAAAGGAAAAAGTATTAATAAAAATGTATGTAGCTGCTTAGAGATCTCCCAAGAGTTAAACAGTTTCACTTCTCTGTAGTAAATAATTCAATTCATATTAAAGTACTTTTAAAAGGACATCATTCGTATATTCAAGTGTATTAACAAATTATTATTTTTATTTCGTGTACCGTATAATATATTATTCAATAAAATCATTTAAAAATTAATTAAAACTTTATTTTAATACAAGTGATGGAATGCTACCATTTTGAAAATTCAAGTAATCTGCTATTTGTCATAATAAATATTAATATACCGAAGATTTATGGGGAAAACCACACAAACACATCAAATAAGATCTTTTGAAACTACATTTTCAGTTCTTTCATAATAAAAAGAATACATCTCACGATCAAAAATAAACGTCCTTGCCTAAAATAAAAATAATTTAGAAAAATTAAAAAGTCCCATGAGATAAAATCGAACTCAGAGAGGATTTTCAAATTATTCCGTTTTTAAGGTATCCGACTACGTTCGGAACCGTGATTTTCAAAAGCGCATAAATATATAATTTTCGTGATATTTAGTGTCACTCAGATTAAAATACATGCATAAAATTGTTTTAAGGACATTTTGACAAAAAAAAATTATTTAAATATAATATTTTGGCAAAATATTAACTTAGAATAATCTTTTTTCCAAATGTTCTCCTTTGGGGAAAAGAGGCTCTATTATAATAGTATTTTACCAGTATATAGCTCAGACCTCTCTACAGAGGCTCAACTAGAATTTTTGAAAAATTCACATTATTTTCTGAGTTACCATCAATTGAATAATTATTGGCGTTTTTTTCTTAAAATTGCTCCCCTCTGTTGCCGTAAAATAGGAATAAACCCACTTCTAAGTTATATATTTCAAAAATTCTAGTTGAGCCTTTGATCAAAGGTCTGAGCTATTTACAGCAGTGTTTCTCAAAGTGTGGGGCGCGCCCCCGGGGGGGGGCGCGATGACCCTACAAGGGGGGCGCGAGCGTATCGAAAATTTAAAGATTTTTTTTTAAAAAAAATAACCGGAAAGAGAAGTAAAACAAAATGCTTTCTTCCATAATAAGAAAAAATACACAACAACACTGATATAATTTATGTTTATCAACTGGCGTTTTTCCGTCATCAAATAGCTATCTTTGATCCCAAAACCAAATTAAAGGGAAAAAAACATTGTTTAATTTGCTGTATTTTCTCAATGAGAGATTTTTTTTATTACGTTTTAACATAAAATATTACTCGTTAAAAGAAAAAACGAAACCCAGACCCTGAGAAAAATTCTAAGAAGATAAACAATTCACCACTGTAATTATTATTGAAATACTGTACATTAGTTGTAGAAAAAGAAAAGGAAGTCATGATTCACTTTTCAGCCAGGCTGCATAGTACGTTTGCTAATCATTTGATTGACCTTCAATCTTATGGTATGGTTATTATGAATATTAGTTCCCTCCCATCTTTTATGCGTTTGTTTTTCGCTTAGGGAAATTGTAAATAATTGAGTTTTGTGATATTTGGAAAAGAATTGATTGGTTTAACATTTCTGTAGGATAATTGAAAAGTGTCTGATTTGCGTCCTTTATTATGGTCTTGTACTTTTGAATCATTTTTGTTCAGTTTTATTGGATTTTTTCTCAAATCATCAAAGAATTGAATAGTCCTTGAAAGAAGGTAAGTATACTTTCTATAAATTAAAATATTCACTAGAATTCCGATTTGTATCGTATACAGTAAAAATAATTCTAAACAAATGATTGGGGTGACTGAGTCCCCCCGCACTACCATTAATGTTAGTATCGAGTACGCGCATGCTCCCGGGTTAAAACATTTTGAAGTCTTCTCGCTTTAAATGTTAAAAAGTAACACAATTATTCTTCATCGGAATTTTATATTCTTTTTCATAATTTAACATTAATTCTAAATGCTAATTGTGTGAGGTTTAAAATTACAGTTCTTTTAAACAGTTATTTAAAATTATAGCATTTATCTAAAAAAAATCATTTTACATTTTTGTAAAAAAAATCATTTTACATTTTTGTATACAATGTCGTGCACACAGTTTTACTCTCCTTACAGTTCAGCTATTATATCAAGAATAATGTTTTATTTTTTTAAAAAATGAACTCGTGCGAAGAGTCGGTGTTTCAGCCAGTATACGTTTGATGTATCAGTACTGAAGAAGGTATTTTATAAATAATTTCTTATTACTGAATTTGGCCGCGGTAGCCGAGTGGTATAGGTATCGGATCGTGGCTTGCCTTGTCACGAGTTCGAGCCCAGTACCACTAAAGACCCGCCGTGTAGGGCAGCGATGCACGTTAAATCTGTTGAGAGTTGAAACGTTTTCCCGCTGGTGTGGTAGTTAGGAGAGAGGGGTGCCAGCTCAGGTGTCATCCACGTCACTTGACCATGGTTCAAAATTACGTGGTCCGTCATCAAAAGCCCTCGTGCAGCTGAACAGTGCGACGTTAATATTCAATCAATCAATCTTATTACTAAATTAAGAACAAGTTTAATAATTTTTAGGGACTTCCACGGGCTTGTCTTGTAGAGGAAAGTTTTTCAAAGGAAGGTTTAATATCAGAAATTGACACTTAAAGAGTTATTTTTCTATATTTAGCTGAGATCTATATTTTGTCTTCAAGGCATCCACTGCAGAAAATCCGGTTTGAAAAAGGTAGGATGTTGAAAATGGTAATAGTATACGAAGTGCTTTTGTTTTCAGTACAGATAATTCCTTATCCACCTCTACCCCAAATTCAAAGAGCGATTTATTACAAAATTGCCTTTTAATTTTTCACTGGATGTGAAATCTATGAAGATTTCTTCTTCGGAAGTTGAAAGCCCTTCTGGAGTATCTTGAAATAGATCCCTAATCCACTCGTAACTTGCTACCAAGCTGTCCTCATCCTGAAAATACTTTTTAAAATTCTTTGCCAACATAGCTAAATGATAAAATAACTTTCACATGTTGTTCCACAGATTTGTAAGTTTTAACACATATCGCGAGCTGGGGCTTTTTTCCCATCATTTACTTTAGTAGTGGTAAATCCAAAATTTAAGTATTTTTGAGAATATCGCCTTGATTTAATTTTCGGAACCATGCTCATTCATCTGTGTACTTGTTGATTCTTTATTATGGTCGAATGTTTGCTTACGACTTAAAAATGTATGTATGATATTGTTTTAATCTACTGCCGTAAATACTTAATTACCGTGAATTACAATTAACGTGGAAATTAAAAAAAATGTACATTCACTAGCTAGATTCGGTAGCTATAGGAGTATCGAGTCGACCAAAACTGACTGGAATTGTACGAGGAAAAGCATTTTTACATGTTTTGCGCAGACGTCCGATAGGTTGCCCAGACTCACGCAAACGTACCCTATAATGCCAGATGTGATAGATATAATAGAGAGCGACATTGACTAGACTATTTTTCTAATGACATTTGTACTTTGAGAAATGAATGCTGAAGAAAATAAATCTTTAATTACATACATCATTTTGCGATCTGTTCCAATTTAAAAATTAGAGAAAAGAAAAATAACATAATTCTAAGTAATATATATTTTAAGTATTTTTCTTAAAATATATATTACTTAAAAGTTACATATACACAAAATTTAATATACTTCTCGTATTAGTTTGTACGGTTTATAATTAAGATCGTATTGTAACTTTAGCGTCTCTCTCTCAAAGTGCATTTTTATTGCAGTAAATACATTATTGTTGTACAGGGTGGCGAGACAAAAATTATGATTGAAAATTGGGTCGGCAGTATTGAAAGTTTTAGAAACACTGCTTTTAATGTATGAGTGGTGCACAGAGTATTTTATGACTAATTAATTAATACTAAATTAAGAACAAGTTTAATAATTATTAGCTACTTCCATGGGCTTGTCTTACAGAGCAAAGTTTTTGAAAGGAGTTTTAAGATAAGAAATTGACCCTCTGAGTTCATTTTCTATATTTAGCTGATATCTATATTTTGTCTTCTAAGCAACCACCGCATTTTGTAATATGTTCCAATTTAAAAATCAGAGAAAGGAAAAATAACTTAGTACTATTACTTAACTTTTTTTTGCTTAAAAGTAACATATACAAAATTTAATACTTATGTGATGAATTTGTACGGTTTATAATAAATATTGTTGCTTTATCGTAAAAGTGCATTATTATTGCATTCAGTAAATTATTATGTATAAGGGGGGGGCGAGATAAAAATTGTGATTGAAAAGGGGGGCGCCAGTATTGAAAGTTTGAGAAGCACTGATTTAGAGGCAAAATATTATTATAATCGAAGCAATTTTCACAAAAGGAGAACATTTGGAAAAAAGATTATTCTAAGTTAATTTTTTGCCAAAATATTGTAATTAAATAATTTTTTTTGTCAGAATGTCCTTAAAACAATTTTATGCATATATTCTTATCTAAGTAACACTAAATATCATGAAAAATATTCATTCATGCGCTTTTGCAAAATCACGGTTCCGCACGTAGTCGGATACCTTAACAGGAACATGTGAAAATGTTACTTTTTTAACACTTTTTTTTCCCTATGTGTGCCAAGGGTTTCACAGAATCATCAAAGAAACCACTTCGCTTCTCTTTACAGTACGCGATGACAAGTGAAATAAAATATTGTGTTAGAATAAGTTGTCAGCACATACTGATAAGTAAAATGAAAATAAACCTATTATTTCTTGTTACTTTGCACCTTCTTAGTGTCCATTGGATAAGGCGGGTTAAATAAAGTAGAATATTCTTCCGATAAGGAATTAATAAGGTTTATCAAAAAATATATATTGTTTACATCGCTGAAATTAGATCATTAAGAACTTTTATCATAATTTAAAGAAAAATATCAGTCTCATAACTTGTATTATGTTTGTCTTGAGTTCAAAAATAGGTTAAACGAAAAATAAATTTTACTTCCAGTTAGTGCTGTCTTTCTAAAACGCAATTTTGTTTTTTTTTCAACCGATCCCATTACATATTTCATAGAAAGCACTTGTAAATTACAGAAAGACACCAGTATGTTTAAATGTTTTGATTAACATTGCGTTTTAATATCTTCTTTGAAGTATTTATTACTGTCTAGGACCCATCCTTAAGAAAAACCCAGGTTTTAAATTGATTGATTGTTTTGATTAGAATTTCAATGGAGTTTCTGTTTCGATTTATACTGATATATCTTAAGTCCGAGGGAAATCCTAGAAATAATAAGGGGAAAAGTCAATTTTAAGAATGTTTTTATAAGTAAAAGAGCCTGATATATTTGTTTTATATTCCAACCTCGGATACTGAACTTTCTTTTTATGACGGTTCCAAATCCTAAAAAAGTGGGTATAGAAAGACAATAATATAATATTTGCTCGATTTGTATTAATAAACGACGTGACAGAATCAACATGAAGTTTATTGGAGACAGACCTCTTAGTTCTTAGCTATGGTCAAATGAAAAGAACCGCACTGATTGTGGTACCTAACTTTCCCTGTCAAACCAACGTGAAGACAACGTAATACATTGAATACGCACCAATCTTATTGTACTGTAGTTTTTTGAAATATGAGACTTGAATTCGTTATCTATTAGATACAAATGTATTTTATTACCCAGCCTACCACAGATAGAAATAAATATATATTAAGTTATATAGTTCTAAAGAGAGATCTCTCTCTTTGGAAAATTATTTCTAGTCATTTTGTAACGGTATTACATAAACTTTTCAAACTAAATATTATTAAAGTTCAAAATCTTTATTTTTCAACTGATATTAAAATGAAAGATTTATTCGTTTGTTGTTGTTTAAACCAATAATATTTTAAATGATTTCATTTAACAAATTAAGCTATCATAGGGCTTATACATATTATGCTAATCTCTAGAAATAATAGGAAATCACAATTTTATTGGGTTAATCTGAATTTTTTTAATGAATTTATTGTAATTATACTTTACTCTAAACTAAAAATTTCAATTAGTTTCTTTTTTTTCTGTCATACGACAAGTTTTTACTTTTCAAGGTTTAACACAGAGAATCATCGAACTCTTGATGATGTTAACCAATTTAAATAATCTTTGTTATTCTTGTTTAATATCCACTCACATGCAAACCGTTCTACTATCATTTAAGACTTTCTTCCACATTTAAGACGGCCCGTTCTCATTTAAACCATTTCGTTTTCATGTAAGCCGTTCCTTTCTCATGTAAACCGATCTTTTGTCATTTAAACCATCCGTACTCGTTTAAATGGTTTTGTTCTGATTTAAACTAATCGTTCTCATTTTAACCGCACCGTTCTCATATTCAAATATTGATAATAATAATAAAGAGATTTTAAAGTAGAATGTTTAAACTCCTACTCCTTAATTTTATTCTTTTTAATGTTGTCTAAATAAATATTTGACATAAAAGTATTAAATTTCGTGAAATAAATAAATATATTTGTCATTTAATGTGGAAATGTAAAGAAAAACTTGAATAATCTTCAAGAAACACCAACTCTCTTAGCAGTAGATTTTCAAGCTTTATTTTTCATTCTACAGTTGATAAGAGTTAAAGGTATTCGATTGTAAAAGGTATTGACCTCAATGATGCAAGCGCAAAAAAAAGATAACGGAGTTCACATCAGAAATCGGTGATTTCTGAGAAGACTCTAATCTATCTAGCTTTTGAAAATTGGATTCCTTGATGTTTAAGAAAACGAACTTCTTTACTGGTAAAATGAAGTTCTGATTTTACTCTGGAGTTTAGTGATAATAGAGTTTGCTGCACAAAATAAAATGCGCTCTAAAACCGTCATATGACATAAAGGTGAAATTTGTTGAATAAATTACTTCTGGTGAAATTTTTACCATTAGACAAGTCTATTAAGCTATATTCCAATTAAATACGCTCTAGATTCACATATAAACGTTATTAGAAGAGACCCTCTTAATTTTGAATTATGGTCCACCTGTGTGATCGTGGTTTACTTAAGAGAGATCATCAACAGCTTGTTGTTTTGCTTTAATGCTATATTAGTTGAACTAATTTCAAATTTTACGTGCACTTAAACAGCGGCTCTTAAACTTTCAATCACTCCCCCTTTTTTATGTATCAGCGGGACATCGTGGACCCCCAAGGTTTGAACATCCCTCCCCGACTGAATATTCTTGATCGAAATACAAGCTCTAGTAGAGTATTTTCATTGGGGACTATTTAGTAATTTATTCTAGTATGGCACATATATTTCAAATTTTCCACGAGGCCTTTCAGAATCTGTGAAAGAGAAAAATCTCGACGTTGTATAAAAGACCCGCGGACCTCCCCTAGAGAATCCCAGGTGTTTACGGACCATAGTGTAAAAACCGCTGCAATAAAATATAAATATTAAATCATCAATTTTAATAGAAATTAATAACTTATCAAAGGTTAAAAATATTAGTAATTAGAAAACCAATGCGGCCATTCTCCATTACATTGTAACTAGATATCATGTATACAATGTAATAAAGTGGATAGAAATTTCTTTACAGTACTTCAAAACCCACCGATGCTGAAAAGATGTTTTCTGGTATATACATGGAAGGAAAAACATAATTTTTATGTTGAGTACTATCAGAAGGGGGATAAAGTTTAGGTACTTGAGCTTTTTATCGTAAATGCCAGAATGCATTTGTGTAAGTGGAAGGCACTTTAGTGATTTTTAATATTAATTGTGATGGGAAGATATATACTAAATAGTTACAAGAGAAAAACATCCGGTACATTTAACAGCTTCTTTAGAAAAAAATATAAAAAACCTATTGTCGAAATTGCTGTGCACAATAAAGTGGAACATTGAAAAAAAGCTTGGATCGGAGTAATTTGAAGGTGTCGGAGAGAAAAATGGGTCATGAAGTTTGGCATGAGATAACCCCCTACCTGGGGAAACCCTACCTTCATCTACTCGACCTAAATTTGTGGGAGGTAATGATTGATGACCCAAGCAAGCCATAATGAAACCAATTTATAATTATCAATTATAGTAATCAAAGACAGTCTTACTCTAGGAAGGAAATCAGGAGTGACATATCGCAACCCTAAATCCTATGTGAATAAGCACCTGAAATTCTAGCCGCTTAACTTTAAGTAAATTTATCCTATGAATTCTACTTCCTTAATTTATATGAATAGCTAAATCCCGTTCTATAATTACGCGTCTAAGTTCAGATCCTTACCATAACCTCACGGCGTTCAGCAACTCAGCTTCCTTCCTCCTTCTCACCTTTCGATTACTAAACCTCCACTATATATCTACTAACTAATCTGCATATCAGGGTTTCTTCTTGAGAGGGTTGGCTGTGAAATAACTCCATTGTTGGCCCCAAAGATTCCCCTAGGGGATTAGTTGAAAGATTCCGTAAAGCCCCGTGACAGGCATTGTACATTGTAACACTCATTACACAGTTCTCACTAATTAATCACGATTTTTGATTATTTACTTTGGGGAAAATAATTATTTTGAGTCTAAGCTTATCTAACAAAAATTAAGTTTTGTTTTCAAAAATTCCGCCTCTTTGTGGCAATAAGTTTTGAAATGATTTTTTTAAACTGCTTTCCACCTAATCACCCTAACATGTAGCATTTTTCCCGCATAAGTAAGATCCGATTAATAACAATTATTTTCTCAATATAACAACGATCCACACTGCTATTTTATGTAGAGAGAGAGAAACACATACAATTTGTTAATTATGTACTTTAAGTGCATGAAAAAAAACCAATCGTGTGACAATAAAATCAAATAATGCTGAACTTCATTTAAGAACACATTGGATTCCGTCTTAAATCTTAATCAGTAGGGTACTGAATATTGGAATAATTTCAAGAAAGTTAAAGGAGACACAAATATATGCAATATTCCATATAATTAATTTTGTAGAAATCCATTCTATGGGTTTGAAGTCAGTAGCATATAACCGCATATATCATAAAGTAACACACAAGCCTCATGAAACGTAGAATATGTATTAAAATATAAACAATCCACGTATTTTATATTTATGAGTTTGACATAAAAATATAAACAAAATCAATTCAGTTCTTGCTGAGAGCGAAGTAGGAAACAAGGCTCATCCTTATCGAGCATAAAGATTCTAACAATGTATGTTTCATCGATAGTGTCTGGAAGGTTAAGTAAAGTTTTGTTATAGTAGAAAGGGATTTTTGTGGCATAAGTCTTTATGGCCTAGAATTTTCCTTTTTTTTCCCTTACTGTTTATTCTCCGCGTGTCTAGCTCGTATCTCGCGAAATGGGTGGTCCATAGTACTCAATGGTGCAATCCAACTTTACGATATTATTCTTCAAGAGGCTTCTATTGTGCGCTCTACATAAAGATAATGAGATGAATTATATAATGCAGATCTTGTGACATTTCCTGATTGTATCGAACAAGGTATTTAAAATTACTTTGAGCAGTTGTCCTTTTTCTTTCTATCACATAAAATTCCTTCTGTTGGTGGGGGGTTTTCTTTTATTCGAATAATTTAGTTTGATTATTTAAATATTATATGCGTAGGCAAAATGTTCAAGAATACAAAGAAATTCAAATATTATTAAATGTAAATGATATAAGGCAGTGGTCCCCAATCCCCGGGCCGTGGACCGGTACCGGCCGGTGGATCAAATAGTACCGGGCCATACAAGGAACAATAACTTATTTCTGTTTTATTTACTGTGGTGTATTTCTCTCCGGTTTGTGTGACTTTTTATGAAAATCACTTTATATTCCATATTAAATCGCTTTATATTTATTCTTTAGTATAACTATTTTGTTCTGAAGGCATTCTTAAAAACAATTAAATTAAAATTATTAAAATCGAAACAGTCTAAGTTATAAACAATCAATATCTACGGACCTTCTCCTCAGCAGGATGCGGTAAAATTATCGAACGTTAACCGGTTCACGAGGACAAAAAGGTTTGGAAGCAATGATGCCACACGGCGTTTCTCAAACCGTGGGGCGCGCCCCACTAGGAGGGCGTGATAATCCTACCAGGGAGAGCGAGCATATCGAGAAGTCAAAAATAAAGGACTAACAATTTACTAATTTACTGAAAGGTACCAAAACAAAATACGTTCTGATATAATGAAAATACACATTTATACAAAGATATAATATACTAATAAATGTATCAGTACCTCAAAATGTATTTGATCATTAATGCATCAGTACTAAGATAAGAACAAGTTTAGTAATTACTATTGACTCCAAGAGCTTGTCATATATATCCAAAATTAAATGAAAAATTCAATACTTATCTTGTTAATTTGTACAGTTTATAATTAAAGTTGAATTGTAGCTTCAGTGTCAAAGTATTATTGAATTCAATACACTATTTTTGTATGATGGGGGCCATGAAAATTATGATTGAAAATTGGGTCGCAAACATTGAAAGTTTCAGAAACACTGATGTAAGTGGTATGATAATTTTTTTTTGCAATCTCTACACAAACAGGGACGTTTAAAGACGCCCCGTTCCAGGACCTTGTCTCATTTTCGATTCGGCCTCAATAAGATCATGATATTAATAATTTTAATCGTCAAATGTTATTCCCGGATATAATATCTGATAAACAGGAAATTTCGAACTCTATGCCAACTGGTAACAGTGACAAGATTACAATATTTTATCATTTCTGCATCTAGACATCAGCCTACCAACTCACGCAATTATTACTCAGTCAACTGAAAGGTGACAGTTAGTCGAGTCGGGTTTGTGAGATTGTGTGTGAGATTGTTTGTGAGATCACACAATTATTTCGTTACGGGTTACATTTGTAAGAGTATTTGCCAACGTATGCTATATACTGTATCTTAAAAGAATTACAGTGGGTTTACTTTTGTGAAAGGGACCAGAGCCTCAAGAAGTCTTAAGATGTCACTTTCCTAATGCTTAAGACAACGTATAGAATTTAAATTTAAATTTCTTTCTTATTATGTTTTCAGGGTGAAATTAGTGTTTTTAGAGTATGATCTTAGAATACGTTTTTTTAGAGTACAAATAATGTTTTTTAGAGCATGACTTTAGAGTACGTTTTTTTAGAGTACAAATAATGTTTTTTAGAGCATGACTTTAGAGTACAATTAATGTTTTTAGAGTAAAATATTATAAACATTTAACTTTTGCTTTTATGAATGAGATATTTTTAAGCATTTGCCCTTTTAAGCTAAATAAGGCATTATATATTTCTTATAAGAAATACTAAACTGACGGTTGTTGAATGAAGGTAGATGCTGCTGCGCAAAGATAAGAGTAATATTTAATTTATATAAATAACAGCATTTAAAAAAAAATTCTTTAATGGTCCTTAGAAATTTAGAAGCGATCATGACCTAGAATGAATTAAATTATAATAATGTGAATGAACATCCTCTATTCTTCAATCTTGGAATTACGTGATTTTCTATAATATTTCAATTTAGTTTATATATATATTTAACTTTTAATGTATCTAAGGATTACACACACACACACAACAGATATCACGGAGCAATAGAACATTTCAAAGATTATTTTATGTCTTGAAACATAATTTTTGATAAAACATTAAATGTAGTTATAGAAGAATTAGTTATTTTCTTATAATTTTTAGTTTACAAAATTGCTCTGTTCGTTAAGTAAGAAAATAAAAATTATGGCATTTGCAATTGCAGTGAGATTTCCCGATGAAAATTAAGCCACTAATACTAAAAACGAAAGAATGAAGCAGCATTTTTATTTTACTACTAGCACAATTATATAATTTTTATTTATAGTTATATAATTTCATGTTCTCTTCCGTTTAAATCAAAGAACAGAATACTAACATGATATGCTTGGTAAAATACCTTCCAAACTTATACACAGTGTTCTCTAGTTACTAAATTGAACAAAATATTTCAATTTAATGTGTTGCATTTAATAAACTTGAAATAAATAACTATACTATTTGCATATATAATGATCAATTTCTATTTTAACGTTATTTATTCAAAAGGCAAATTATTTTTTTAATTTTAGATATCATAGCAAATTATTGTTTAGTTTTAGGTATCAAAGCAAGTTATTATTTATTTATTTTTTTGTATTCAGAATTTCTTCATTTTAAATACAAAACCCAAACATAAGTTCATTTTTTAAAACCACAAAAAATTACATTAATTCTTATGTAATTTTCTATTAGTAAAAAAGCTTTTGAAGTAGAATCCTTCTTCTATCTTATAGCTAAGAGAGATATAAATATTTGTACAAAATAACTAAAAATAGTTTGTTGAAAGCGACCCGAATTGTAATTATCTATATTAGATACTTATCTAAAGAAACTTTTGCTACGTAAATATTTCTCTTTTTCTCAATACATAATATTCAGCCGATTTATAGTGACTACAACTTACTAGTTATATACAGAAAAATAATGAGGCATTTCATCTGAGACAAAAAGTTACAGGAAAACGTAGCTGCCCAATTTTATGGGCCTATTACCTTCAGGAATGCATCAAGACACATCGCATCTCATCCCAGACAAATCTAACATTATCGGGCGCTTGAGCAAGCCCCTAGTCCCTTCTTATCTCGTGACGTAACCAACAAGCTATGACATCGAAGAATTATCTAACTCCAGCCCAATTCATAACGGATTAGATTCGGGCCATATGGCGATCCCTGCCTGATAACGTTAAGATGCCGCAAATAATACTACACGCTTTTACCGTTTAACGGTGTTTATACGTATGACGAAAGGGGCTTTATTTTATGGGGTGCTCCAGAAATGCGATTTTGTACGGTTGAGGAACCAGAAAGGTTCTATATTGCTTCCATGTATAGATTAAACCAAAGACAAATAGACGGATAACAAAGTTAGTTATATTTCTTAGTGTATGTTATTTTTATTTCATTTTTTTTGCATTATTATTTGGAGAAACTAAAAAAAATCATCTTATTTCCACAGAATCCTTCATGCTCTGTAATTTAACTGGATTTTTTGAGAAATTTTATGTCATCTTCTTTCCCAATATTCAAGGCAAAATTAAATAATTTTAATTTAACTTTTTTGGCTTATATATTACAATGTGATCTACACTTACTCAAGAAATTTTATTGACTGTGGCTCAAAATTACGAGGTCCGTTGCCAACGACCCTCTGGTTGCTTTATGGTGCGACGTTAATAAACACTTTCTCACTCAAGAAACTTCATTTATAGGTTTGCCCATGATTTGCAATTATGCTTCTGTGAATCTATATGAATTGTACATTTCATTAATTACATCGTGTCGAGGAATTAACCCTCTGACCGGAGCATCCGTCTCTCAGACGGGAATGATTTGCTTTGATATCTGTAGATAAAGCTGTGGTGTGATTTTTGGGATAGGCTACCTTGATATCTTCAGTTGGACTCTAACAGTGAGAGGATCACGTAGTAGTACTTGGCGAGTTTTTTAACTCACGATAAGTGCGATTTTTCTTATCTAGCACCGTCTATCAGACAGATATTCGTATAGTTTTTTCGTGTTTGGTATTAATAATTTTAATTACTTTTACAGAATATAAATAATTTTTAATTAGTTTTTATAAAAATACTAGTCATAATTCTAGCGATAAAAACATATGGCTGTGCTTGATTTAACCCCACACATCTTATTGGAGCCATACTCAATTTCATAAGCTATATGAACATTTAAAACAGCCCTTAAGGTAATGAAATTCAAAAAATTTTATGTACCAATCTATTAGATTATTGTTTCTCAGTGTCGCAAATGAAATGATGTTCCGATCAGAGGATTCCATAAAGATGAGTAAATTTTTCCATCACGGATGGTAATTAATGAGCAAAAAGCAATTGTTGATGTATTACACATACTTTGAAAAATAAACAATGATTTTGTTGGAATATTTTTAAAGAATTTATAACAATTTTATTTTAAAACTCTTTTATATGTTTCAATAATTATATTAACAATTAAAACATAAAGGAAATAATGAAGAATTCAATATCATAAATCAATTTAAAAATGAATTCTGCCACACCTAAATTCCTTATAATCAATCTAATAAAATTATGCATCAAGAAAAATTTAACATCCTCTTTAACTCTTAATAAATGATAATTACTTTTAAAAAAAATACATAGGAAAAATAAATTTACATGAATATCTTCTACAGTGGATGCGCCATTGGGGCATGATAAATCTGAAGGAAAATTAATAGAATACATATTAAATGAGTATATTTACAAATTGTAATAGTTTTGTCGATATGAATTTTTTAATTAATTTTATATTATGTTTATTTATATTTAGTCATAAGATGAATAATGTATGTAGGTTATGGATATAGATATTATATTCAGCACTTATATCCATTCCGCCGGCATAAATCTCGCCAAGCAGATTTTATTGGCGACAACACACTATATATACACACACAAAATGTTAATAAATATTAGTTCTCATTGCGGTTTTTCATCCATTCCTGATGTATTATGAAAAAGACTTCACTCTTACACTGCTGGACAATTGCTAACGACGGATAACACTATCATCCATAGCAACCACAAAATGAAAGGAAGCAAAATGTGGAAAATTAGAGTAAGTGCGGGATATTAGTAAGAAGAAGTATGAGTAAGCAAATTTTTTTTCCACGTTTGTTCATCCCGTGATAGCGTTCATAAGAGCTTTAAAGGTTTTGACGCGTGTGGACAGTTGTTGTTTCAAGTCAAAGTTTTACAGGAAAGATTTAATAGACGAACTTAAAAAATTTTTGGCATGTCTTCCCGACATCACATAGATGACTTTATGCGTGGCCGAATTATTGGAAAGATCGAAGAAGGGCGAAAAATAACAGATGTTGCCAGGGAGTTCGACATCGCTCACAGCGTTGTTTCACGGCTGTGGAAGTCATTTAAAACAACTGGAATGTGTAGTAGACGGCACGGGGGAGGTCGTGTTAGAAGTACGACGCCTGCAGAAGACAGATATATCGTCCTATCAGCAAAAAGGAACAGGCGCACCACGGCTCAGCAGGTGGCAAATCAGTTTCTTGTTGCCTCAGGAAAGCAGATCTCCCTAAAAACTGTTACCAGACGTTTAAGAGGAGGAGGACTATACGCACGCAGACCTGTTGTGTGTGTCCCATTGACCAGACAGCACCGTACTGCCCGTTTGCAATGGTGACGTGAGCATCACAATTGGACTGAACAGGACTGGGCATGCGTACTATTCTCAGATGAGAGTAGATTCAGTCTGTCATCGGATTGTAGACGCCAACTGATCAGGCGCGAGAGTGGTACTGCTTATCGTCCAGAAAATATCCAGGAAAAGGACCGATATCCGACATGCAGTATCATGGTGTGGACCGGCATCATGATCAATGGCCGCACGCGCCTACATGTGGTTGCGAATAGGACTATGACGGGCCAACGATACATTGATGAAGTTCTACTTCCTCATGTTCGTCTTTTCCGTGGTGCTATCGGTGATAAATTTGTTTTTATGGACGACAACGCAACATGTCATCGAACACTCGCTGTTCAGGATTGTCTAGACAGCGAGAGATTGCAACGTCTCGTATGGCCAGCGCGTTCTCCAGATCTAAACCTCATTTAAAATGTGTGGGGTGCTTTGGGGAGGCAAGTTGCTGGTCGAAACTATCCTCCGACAAACAAGGACACCCTCATCCGTGCACTCACAGAGGAATGGGATAAATTGCCTCAATATCTGCTGGATAATGTTGGGCAAAGAATGGTACGACATGTGGAATGTTGCATCACACTCCACGGTGGACATATCCCGTACTGATACCTTTCTTTAGGGTGCCTGCTGACTTTTAGATGCATTGTTCTATTTCTCCGTACGCAGATCAAATGAACATTTTTTTTTCTTTCAGATGTTTCACAGCTTTTGTACTTTCCAGAACAATAAATATTCTTTATTCTAATGTCTGAACAGTGTGGCAACTATATTTTATCCTACTAGGCCTCATGTCTCGCTTAATGTTATGCTACATAGCAATTTGTGATCCGTCCTTAGCAATTGTCCAGCAGTGTATACGAAAAGTCCGCGACTTGCTTTGAAAAATGTAGTGGTGAAAGTTTACCAGCGGGAATATTCGGTTTGTCGTTGGTTGTATCATTTTTATAACCTTATCGCCTGCGCCGGCGAAACGGAAAAGTACCTTATATTCTTTCTAGCCGTCACCCAACCGCTTCACTGGGTATTTCACGATGTTGTATATATGTATATTGTTTACATATATATTAATTATTGATATTTAGCATTAAGAATTCGATTGTATTGAAAAATATATTTATAGGTGTTACACTCTCGACCGTTGATATAAAAAGAACATAAATTATAATATCTAATTTCTATTTATATCTAAAATAGAAGTAGAAAGATTTTTTTTCGCTCACTTAACCCAATAATCAAGTGGATTTCCCCCAAAGCAACTTTCAGTGGATCTCTACTCCATAAAATAAACATGCGTGCTAAATTTCAAGTCTAAATCTAACAGAGCAAAAATGGAATTTTTATCATCAATATCTCGTTGACAGCATTCTTAGCGAATTCCAATTCAACAAAAGCAACATGCAAACAAAATTTTATTATTATAGTCTTAGCAGTTCAAAAACGGAAATTTTGTCCATCAATATGCCTCAATAACTCTCCCCGCTTCCCCCTGGAGTTGATTTCCGTAAAATCCATTCTTAGTGGAACTCTATTCAACTATAAAGAAAAGTGCTCAACAAATTTCAAGTAAATTAGTTAAATTCAAAAACAGGAATTTTTCTAAAACACGCCTTAATCCCTCGCAACCCCACTCCTTTGGGGTCCGTTTTCGCAAAAATCTTTGTATCATGGAATAAAAGGAACTTTATTCCATGAACAAAACATACCTTCTAATTTTCAAGCAGGTGGTTCTATTAGTTGAAAAGCGGAAATATTTATCTATTACGCCCCTTAATCCCCCTCATCGACCCTTAGGGATCAATTTTCCCCAAAACTATTTTGTAGCGGATCTCTACACAGTGAAAGGAATTCGCTTACCACATTTTAAGACTGTACGTCTAATAGTTTAAAAATGGAAGTAATTATCTATAACGCCCCTTAAGCCCCCGCGACGCCACTTAGAAAACGATTTTCCCAAAACCCATCTCATAGCGGATCTCTACTCAATGAATGGAATTAGATTACTAAATTTCGAGATTTTACGTCTAATAGTTTAAAAAGGAGTTAATTGCCTATAATGCCAGTTAATTCTCTACAACGCCACTTGGGAGTCGATTTTGACAAAACCCATTTTGCAGCGGATCTGTACTCTATGAAAGGAATCCACCTACCAAATTTCAAGACTGTACGTCTAATATTTTAAAAATGGAAATAATTACGTATAACGCCCCTTAAGCGCCCTCAACGCTCCTTGGAGGTCGATTTTTGTAAAAATCATTATGTACGGAATCTCTACTTTATGAAAGAAATCTGTTTACCAAGTTTTTTTTTCACGACTGTACATCTAATAGTTTAGAAATCGAAATAATTATCTATAACGCCCCTTAAACCCACGTAACGCCCCTCGGGGTTCGAACTTTGCAAAATCCGTTCTTACCTGACGTCTACTCCATGAAGGGAAACTAACTACCAAATTTCAAGTCTGTTGGTTTAATAGTTCCGGAGATATCGTGATTAGTCAGTGAGTCAATGAGTCAGTGAGTCAGTAAGTGAGTGATTGAGTCGCTTTTCTCCTTTATATATATATATAGATAATGGGTATGTATAAAGTACCAACTATAATATTTTAAGGAGTTCTGTAATTCTTTGAGGTTATTCTCTTTTCAAAATCTCTACTATTATATCGTACTTTTCCAGAAAAAATAAAATGATTGTCGAAAATATTCCATGATATAAAATTTCGGTACTTTTCCGTTTCGCCTGCGCAGGGAATAAAATCGCAAGAAATGATACAGCCGACACGAAACAGAATATTTCCACTGGTAACCTTTTACCACCCCTTTTCAAAACAAGGCGTGGTCTTTACTTAACACACAGTAGGGTACTTTTTATAATATATCAAAAAATCAATGAGAACTTTTCTTGTGGGGGGATATTGTGTGTTGTCACCAATAACGCCAACCTGGTGAGATTTGCGCCGTTTCGCCGGCGCAATTTTTCTGCGGCAAAATTTCTACACATAATGAATTGAGCTTCTTGATTATTTCATCTGGAAATACCCCACAAGAATCAAAAAATATTTTTTCTTCATTTTTCATTAATTGATTAGGTAATATGAATAATGAGTGTTTCTGAAATTATAATATATATTTACTTTCTTATATATATATATATATATATATATATAATATCTTTTAATATATACATTCTTAATTTGAATAAAAAGTTAAATCAAATTATCCATCAGTTTTGCTAACATCTGTCCGAAAATAAATTTAAGTAAAACAAGCTCTAAACATTTATTTTACAAATTAATTATTATTTTTAAAAAAATGTTTTAACATAGGGGTTTTTTTGTATTTAATTCCCTTTTTATTGCCTTAGAAGAATTCCCTTGTAATATCATATAATATATTATACTACATATTTTATGATACTTTGATGTTTATGTAACATAGAAAAAAATTAACCACAGAAACCATAAAAGTCAACGTCATCAAAACAATTTGCTTGATATTAATTGGTGGATTAATTATTTAATAGCGTCATTGTTCGAAACAGCACTAAAGCTAACGGCGCCGGACCTCTGATTTTCGAGCTGCAGTTGAGTGACGGGATGAAACTTAAGCTGTAATTCTACTTTCCAAATTTTCGTCAAAAATTCTTCGTCACTTGACCGAAATTATAAATTAAGAGGAATGTCACGCCATGTTTTTCAATTATGAAGCGTGAACCTGTTAGCACTATAACGTGTCACCGGTGTCATTTTAACACCGCGATATAAAATATATAGAGTAATTGTTTTAACTAAATAATTGCAGTACTACTGTTAAGTAGGGTTTAGTTTTAAGACTTCTCAATATTTTTTCATGTAATTATCATGTATTATGACCCTATATATCATAAAAACTGGCGTTGACATTATGTTTCGCGAAACATTGAACCACTGCTTTGTCGCAAAACATTTCGAGTCGCAAATCTACCAGGATCATTACTATTATACGGTATCCATTCTGTGTGTTCTTCCCTAGCGACATATATATCAGGATTTACTGGAATATCATCGATTACATCTGCACTTTCTTTAGATTCTTCGCAGTCACTTTCATTCAATCTTATGTCTTCATCGAAATCTAAATTAGAGTCAATTCATTCTCAGAAAGCTCTTGCAATAAATTTTCAATTTCATCGGGGGTTAGATCTTTTCTTAGAGCAATCGTTTCATGCGATGTCTGCTCTGCACTAAGTTCGAAAATCGAATGAAATTTTTTTTATGAGCAGATAAGCAAATGCCGTGTAACGAAATACTTAGACACAGCAATTTTAGTATAAGTAATGGATTCATTGCCACTGTGAACTCAATAACATTGTATTCAATGTCAAAAAATGTGCGATACAACCTTGGAAAGTTTGTTTTACTAATAGTATAATCTGAGTGAATTATATTTTGCTGAACGACAGCTTTTTATACTGATACATTGCCTTGGTGTCGAAATGACATCAGCGGATGTTCTAGGTATAATTAGTTGAAAAATCACGCTTAATCAACCTAGAACCTCAAAACTTTTTATGTGTAATCGTCAGAGAAAATGATTCAAACAGTCACGAAAAATTTTCGAATTCCCTGCAAAAATGTAGAAAGGAGAACTAAGTAAACAGGTTCCGGTGTCAAATTGACACATCGACGGACGTTCTAGTGTTAACTCTACCTCTCCTCCCACCCTCTTCCCGTTTGAGAGTGCAACTATGTGTGGTTCACGGAAATCGTGCAATGACTAATATACTCGTTAATCACAGAATAATAATCGCTGTTAAATTATAGGACCAAAAAGATGAGTATTTTATAAAATTCGTGATTTTATTACTACTACTTGTTTATTTGGTTAACATAAACATATGTGTGTAACTCGAAGAAGGCAAGGAAAATTAAATACATATAAATGTAAGAATTTAAACTTCTCCTGTGAAGTGTTACTCAACAAAACAGTGATCTTTTCACATCGTGGGTACGGCTTTCGGCCATTACTCTAATATCAACATATGGTCCTAACATCAAACAATTGGCATTTGCATCACTCGATACTTATGTAACTTCGGACCAGCAGTTATCAATGGGCTCAGTGCTTGGTCGACATCACGCATTTGCCTCACATGGCTGACCATATCTTAATAAGTCGTATTAAAAATTCATAAATCAACTTTCTGACATTTGCCCTCGCCCTCTTTAGGCTGGTATCTAAAAAAACATTACAATCACTCACAAATAAATTCATTGTGCGAACTTATACGCTGTTTCAACTGGTCAATACGGGGACGCACGAGTTCCTCCAAAATTTTCCATGCTTTTATTTGTTTGTTTTACTTCGGGGCCTCACCTCAAAAAACTCCAAGCCCCTTGAAAATTAAGGAAATTTTTTTTCTCCAACATTACAATTTAAATAGTCGATAGTCACTATATTTTACGCATGTATACTCGTCATAACACAAAATCCTGCAACTTCTGACGAGTATACTCGTCAATCTCAGTTAACTGGTAAATAAATAACCCTCTACAAGAGTAGTCTTTAGCGGTCATCAAGCCTCTTTTCCGTAATTCAACAAAAATAAAGTAGACAATTCGTCTACGGTGGCCTTTGGGATCTTTAATTGAATAACCCAGAAATAAGTTAAGTCCAAGCTCTTACCTTAATAAAAAATTTCACGTATTGTTTTCGAATCAAACATGAAGCTTTGTAAAATTACCTTTGACCTATGGACTATAACCTCTTCTGTGAAGTTTTCCTAAACTATTTATGAGGAAAAAATAAGCTAACAGTTTCTAAGAAACGATGAATTGCCACTTCTTTAATACTTCGTAAATAGCAAAAATTAGTGTCAAGTATATTATCCGCTTTTCTTTAACAGCAAGTTTTCATCGAATAACATTCGTTCTTGAACTGACTGAATCTATTCTCTTGAACTATCAAAGTGTTCTACAAAGAATTCTAAATTCCATTAATCCATTTATAAATCATTTATGTCTTTTCTGTCCAAATATGGGCTCGGTTAGACTGTATTGTGTGAATATTTATTTATGTCCTTATTCTAATTCTGGAGCTTTGGGAGGCTAAATGAAAAAAAAAACAGCCATTATAAACACAGAAACAATTCCTACAAAGCTTCCCAGATTCTTTTAGCGTTTCACAGGACCTTAAACACTTATAGCATATCATTGTGTAAAGCCTCTACTTTATCTGACCCTTTATAAAGGACGAAACAACAAAAAGGAGAGACGAAATACTTGACTGAAGACATGATTTTTTTTTAATGAAGAGAATGGTTGGTTACCACTTTTTGTACCAGCATTTCTTAGCTTTAAGACATATGACTGACATTGAGATATTTGATATAGCTCTTTACTAGTTACACTCATTATTAGTGCTCAGAAGATAATTAATAGTACCGTGTCTTCAGAATTATCTTATTCTTGACCCTAAAATAGCATTTACAATTCTAACAACAAATAAATAATGATTGTTTGTAAGTTTCTAACAACAATATTTGTTTGAGTATGCTGTCGGATTTTCTTTTTAAGGATATTGCAGTTTAAATAAAAAAAAATAATTTCCATAAAAATTGTTCATTGAAAATATTCTATTTAGAATGTGCAAAAACTATTAGGTAAAAGTAATCTAAAAGCTAAGAAAATAATTAGTAATTGTCACAATTGTGTTGAGAATAGGTTAATAGTTATATATTCATTTTAGTTTATGAAAGAGACGATATTTGTTAAAATGAGGGCTGCTTTATTGATATTATTTAAAAAAATTTGTAGAATGGCAACAAATAAGATGTCACATGATTTGAAATGTTGTATTTATTCTATTTTAAAAGTTGTAGCTCAAATATTTGCATTAATTTTTCCCTCTGAACTTCTAGTTATGTTTTTCTTTTCTGGTGGTCATGCTCTTTTTTTTAGAAACGAGTAGCTTATTATCGTAGAAAAAAACTTAATGAAACATTTGATATTACGTATATATCAATGTAAAGCATAAATGTTATCAAAAATTATATTTCATAGAAAAGACTGTGATTGTTACTTATTACTCTTTGAATTAATATCAGAGTTCCGTGAAAAAAAGGGTGTCTAAAAATTTCCTTTTATAATTAATTAAAAAGTACCATTTTTTTTATAATATTGATAAATGAAACTATAAACAGTATACTATGGAACTACATGCTATGTATAATTAAGACAATTTTTTTCTCTTTAACTTTAAAGACTAATCCATACTTTTAAAAATAAAGTTTTAATTGTTACATAAGTTCTAAACTCTAAGAATCCATTAATAACTTCAATTTTTTTTCTACACTAACTATTTGTTTGAATAAGTTTCGTAAAAAAAAGTGTATACTTAGCTGGAACAGTAAGAAAATAGTTACTTAAATAATGAATAATATAGATATATTATGTAGCTATAGAGCAATAATAAACATTAATAATTGTCCTTATCCCAAAATACCAGCTTAAAAATTAAATGTATTGTAGAATCCACTTTTTTCTATTTTTTGGAACATTGTTCCATGTATTAATTCCAGATTTTCAATAATTTGCTTCAACCAAAGGAAAATACATTAAAGTATCGTCATGAGAATTGCATTCTGAAAAAAAGTTACTAAATTAATATTTTTAATATTGCGTAAATAGCATTTTAACTTGAGTAATGAAAGTTAAGTAAAATTACTTTTGAAAATAATTACTGTACAAAAAACTGCTAGTGAAGCAATATCTTTTAAATTACGCATCATCACATTAGTCGGAAAAAATTAGAGGAATCATCCAATTGAAATAAATATTTTGTAGTTATATAAATTAGCATAGTTGTGCATAAGAATTTCTTTCATTTTCAGGTTAGTGTTATTCGGCTTTTGTTATAGTTAAAAACCTTTTTGATAAAATGTAATATGATTTATTTCATGTTTTCTACGATATTTTTTTCTGTGTAATTTTAAATATCAATACATCAGTAAATTGCCTCATTTAATTAAATGCTAAATATAAGATGTGTATATACGAGTATACTCAATTAATTCTTTATTTTCCGCATTATGATTTACTGCGGTTTCTTTCGTGCAATATTTTTTTCCATCACTACATGGAAAATTAAGGGATACACATTAACAAAATATTCAACTTTGGAAAATTTAATCCGTTAGAGCTAATTAATTAATTAAAGATAATCAACTGTAAAATTAATTATATACACTGTCCACTTAAAATAAATAGTCAAATCATTTTCTAAGGTCTTTATTACTATACAAAAAATAAGACACTTTCCTTTTTACATTAACTATTATTTCGTATTTTTTCGTGACTAACTTCGCAGTCCGCCGAAAATGTTGTCAGCTGAAAACGCAATTTCTGCTGTAAAACTATTTGCCTTCCCCGCTAAAATACTCGTCATAGAACCCGTGCTGCCATATATTTTTGAAGAGTGGATTTAAAAGAATATACCTGCTAAGTATTGTCAGAGTATTAATGATTATTCTATGTAATATTAAAGTGCCGTCGATAGATAAAGGGTTAATTCATTTTGAAAAATAAATGTAATATAATTATAAATTTTTAGCTTGTTTATTTTAAAAAACACTAAATACATCAGAAAACAATGACAAAATTGTTATAACTACAAATCTGTAGCTCACACTTTGTAAATTATAAGTTAATAGAGATACAAAGTATAATAACAAAATAGAAAATCTTCCGGTTTTATTCACGTGCATTTTTGTGTACTTGAAATAAAATTACATGATAGTAAGAATTTACGGCTGGCTAAAGTAGAGAAAAAAGATTTAGTGTCATTTAAGAATTCAGGTTGATTGCATTATCTAAATTGTTGTGGCATTTCCGTCAAAAAATAAAAAGCTGAGACTATAACGAAGATAAAACAGGATTCCAGAAACATCACAAAAATTTTGGAACACAATACCTAAGACCTTCGAGTAAATTGGTTGTTTCGGCTGGAATTGAAATGTGTAAAATTTCTTTAGGAGACACACATTAAGAACTGATACAAATATTATGATTCATATTTAATAAAGGGATGTAAATATTTTATACTTTAAGAAGTATTTAATTCTTTCGAATAAAATAATGTTGCTCACTTTAATATTCATACCATAAAAATTTAATTTCCAAAACGTCTCCTCCTTTTTACAAATAAAAATCCTTTCGAAATTAGCAATGGACTTATAAACAAGGATAAGGACAAACATATGATCAGAAGTCATAGCCATAGCCTACCGAAAATATGTCTCAAATCCCCAAACATATATGAAGGTAATTTTTTAAATTGATTTCGTGGTGTTTAAATCTAATTTATCTACTAAAAACCATATTCTATTAAATATAAGTTAAGAAAATTTAAACGTACAAACTCACGCACACACATTTATATATATAGGAAAATCAAAGAATCTAAAATTAAAATTGTACAATAAGAAATATGAATATGAAAACTATATGGAATATATAATCAAAACAACCATAGTTTAAATGCTAGTTTGAATGTGTAAACAATAAAATATGAACTCCATATAGGCAGGAATTCTTTCAGAACTTAACAATCTTACATTATATCTCCCTTGCATTTTACATGCACATAGGTTATTGACAATGAACTCATAATTTTAAACCATGTTTGAGTAATGAGAACGATGCCTGAATTGGTTCTGCAACTCGTTTCTTTTAATTCAATGCTTTTGAGGGCCATGAAACGTGCTACCATAGGTTTTAGAGTGAATGAGTGAATATTTAAGTCGCACTGTTAAGCTACTTGAGGACTTATGGTGACGGACCTTGTAATTTTGAACCATGGTCAAGTGACGAGGGCGACACCTACGCTGCCACCCTTTCTCCTAACTACCACACCACACTCACGAGAGGACGTTTAAACTCTCGACGCATTTAACGTGCATCGCTCCCCTACACGGCGGGTCTTCTGCGATACTAGGCTCAAGCTCATGACACATCGGCCACGAGTTCGTTACTTAATTACTAGGCTACCGCGGCCTCATAATTTGTAATGAATGGAAATGTTTTGTTTGAATGCTTTACAAAATATTCAATTAACACTTCATGCTATTACGAACAGACATCCCCTACCATTGTGTAAGTTTGTCATTTAGTCATACTATTTTTAAAGTTTGTATTTTTATCGCTCTAATTTATTTTATAAAATAAATTGGTTCATAGTTTCCATTCATTAACCCCTTCTCGGCTTTTCCCGAGTACAGCTCGGGCAGTGCGAAAATTTACACTGTACAATCGGTTTTTCCCAAATTATTTCACATGTGCCTTTTATGGTTTCGAATAATTGAAAACTACCCCACCCGGTGATATTCCCTGCAAAAAGACACCGTTTTTCAGCTGAGCAACACCCCTACCTTCACACTTGTATGAAAGACACTTTGTTGACTACATTTCCCCGACAGAGAAGAAAACAAATCCTACCCGACAGTGTATTATTTGCTACTCAAAGAGAAACACTAAAGGGAAGAAAGTAAGAAGAGAAACAAGATTCTACTGTCCAAGATTGCGATAATGGGTTTTGTGTAGTAACGTGCTTTCGAATTTATCATACACGTTCACATTTTGATTAATAATTTCATAATCATTTATGGAAATGAAAAAGATACAAATAAAATTTGTAATTCAAGATAAAATCTAAGTATCATAAGCTTTATATTTTAGTTAGTGGGAATGGAATCCATACAGAAAGCCAATTTTACAAGTAAATTAGACATTTATTTAAATAGATTATTTCTACATTAATTTTTAGAAAATTTTGTAAGCCAGTGATGCTATTATGTTAAAAAGATTGGTATGTTTGAAAACAAGTACATAAAAAGTTGATATTATTTTATCCTTAATTCAGAAATAAAATGAGCCTGAAAGTGGTTAATGATTCAACTTATTCTAATTTTTCCAAACATTTTTTTGCAAACTATATTCTTGAAATTTCTTGAGCTAAATATGACTCATGCTCTAAATGTGCTTATAAGTAAACACACTTACAGTAACTAGACATACTCTAGCTTGTGTGAATCTATATTTGCCTTTAAACGGTTTTACCCCGAACTCAATATACTAAATAAACATAAACTGTGAAGAAAGGACTGTATTGAAACGACTGGCAGAAAAAGAATCTATTTGGGTCAGTTTCAAACACTAGAGAAATTGAGAGAATGGCTGAGTCAACAACGCGCGTCTCATAGCGCAAGTCAAATTGCAACGCTTGTCTTACGCGCTTATAGACCATAATTGCTTCTGGGAGACATAATCATAAGAAACCGTCTTTAATTTCCAGATGAGCTGTTATCACGATTTCCCTTTACGCGACTCTTGTGCAATAAAGTTTCCGACTTTCTAAATTGGGCTAAGTGACTCATCCCAGAATAAACTCAAGCGAAACACATTTGGATATGTTTCTGGTTCTAGTTTCCTTTTACGGCACCGAATATAATGTCCGAAGGACATCAGTTCTAAAAATCTGCAAAGAAACCGTTTCCATTTTTTTAGTATAAAACATGTCCTTATAAAATCCCAGCAAAATGTGTGACGACTGAAATATATTGATTCACTGTAACGTTACATCTTGCATGCGTAACGCGCACTTTCACAATAAAATTTCTCTTTACAGTTAAATAAATATGTAAAAAAATAACTAGTATCATCTGATGATACGAAATACTTCAAACTTTCTACCGATGAGACAGTATAATTTTAGTTTCTCTTTGAAACATAGATCTCTAAAATTACCGAAAAGATACTTAAATTAAATAGATTGAGAAACCTCAATTTTTGTCACATGGCCCTCAGTATATTTTATAAGAAACTGTAGCTCTATATATCAGATATTGAGCATCACAGCCAGAGATATTCAATCTCGTCCAAAGTTTCATTTTGCGGAAAATAGTGAAGCATAAAATATGGATTCTAACTACGATATGGATTGAGGGAAGTATGCAATCAGATAACCTTCTCATCACTTAGCCGTGATTCATATTTGCGCCAAATGATCAACATATCGTTTTAGATCCAGTCAATGTAAGTAAAGTGTAACCTCAAAACATTAAGAACATTCCATTGAATTTCTAATCCATTCGTATGTTCGAGAAAAAAAAGGCATTAAGAAGACTCGGTCCCCCAAAATGATCAAAACATCGTTCGTTTATTTCTATTTAGTTATATTATTTGCATTATTATCTTTGGATTAATATATCATTTTTCTATTTTGGAAAATTAGAAGTTGGAAAGAGCTTCAATTGAAAAGTGTAAACAAATAAATTAGGGAATTCCACCACGCCCCATTTCAGATTTACAAAAAAGGAAAAAAGTTTTTTGATTATGAAAAAAATCTAATTTAAAAAGAGAAATAATAACTATATATATATAAAAAAGAAAGGCGTGTATAAAGCAGGATATTTCAGACCCATTACAAAACATATATAATATTTCAGTATTATGTAATGAAAAAAACTAAAATTTCTGTCATGGCGAAAAAATATTTTTTAAAATTTTCCTTGAATTTTCTTTATCAATTAATACTCAATAAAAATTAATCATTTATAAAAAATTATGGGTTCAAATAATATGAAAATGTAACTATTTTAAAAGAAAAATATATAGTTAATATCTTTAAGTGGTATTTTTTTTTTAAAGTTTATTTAACTTATAATAATAATTATTTCTGAATTATGAGTTTTAAAACGATTTTTCTCGGTTTGTGTTGTTTCGATACATTAGAGTGCATTCAAAATGTTTCTTCTTCTACTATTATTTACAAATCATTTCCATTTTTTCCTGTGTGTTATACATAATGCATGTAACAAATATAGGGATTCATTTTACTGAAAACTGAATTGTTTTTAAAAGAAATTGAAATGTTGGAGGTATTAACTTTTTAGTTAAACTTAAGCATGCATATCAGCATTTTAATTTTTTATCTAAAACTAATTAAGTTATTGTAAAATTAGTCCCTCGAGTTGTTTAAAAGACACTTACGATTATCACAAAAATATTTGAGGTTAAAAAATTAATATTTACAAAAGGAGTAAAATTTTTAAATTTTCCAAATTGTCTTAAAACAATTTCAATTTTTAAAATTGTGTGAAGAATACGTGCGAAATTTCATATCGTACCTTTTTCTTGAATAGAAACGTTATATGAGAAATGCTAAAATATAATTTTTAAATTCCTAAATAAAAAAATTGTTCTAAGGATACCGAGTCCTCTTAATTTCTTAATCGTATTTAAATAAAATATGCATTTGCTTGAGTTTATATAGGTATAGTACACAGCCACCGAGAACTGGGCAAAATATGATTCTTTTTCACTGATGGTATAAATTAAATATTCCTGTATTAAAAAAAATTTATCGTTTTATTTCAATTAAAGATTTACTAAGAAAAATAAAAGAGTTGGGAACAAATTGTAGAAAAAATATTATTGAAACAGATAGAGCTTATCTCCTTTTAGCTGCCAAATATTTCTAAAAAGGCCCTTTCAAAAAATAAATAAAATGAAATGAAATGCATGTTTATCATTACATAAAAATAGCATTAAGTACTAACATGTTATTTGTAGACCTTTCAAAGATTGGAGACATCTTATTTAATTCTTTTACTTTATTATATTTTTGTTTGAAGAGATTAAAAGTATATTTCTTATTTTATTTTCCTCATTTAATTCGTCTTGAATTTTGATTGTCATAATGAAAATCGTTTAAAGAAGCGCTTGTTAATAGTTGGAAAAAAATACATGTACATGAAAAACGTCCCTGCTAAATAATGCTTAAATAAAATCCATTATATATTTTATTAATTGGATTAAGATAAATACATTTAATTCTTTCAAAATATTTTCAAGACTCAAGAATATTGTCTTTTAGAGCCAATATTTTGGTTCAGTAAGAGTTTTGAGTCTTTAATGTTTACTCTAAAACTGTACGCAATTCTTTTACAGTGCAGCAGATGTCAAAGTAAAAAAAATACTGGAAAATGTTAAATTTTTGTCTAGGAAATTCAAACATATTAAAATCAATATTAATTGAATTATTTTTAATTCTTATTTTCAGGCAGAATTTTCCAATCAAATTAGAAATCTAACAAGTGATGACTCATTTATTCAAAAGGAAAAGAAGCATCAACCCCTTTTATAAAAAAGAATATTTCGAATAAACCAAATGGCATTCTGTCTCATTAGAACAATTAATTTTTTGCATACTGTTGACTCGCCTACGCATTAGAATTTATACACTACTTAAATTCAATGATATATCAAATCAATGTAATATAAATTGCTCAACACAGCATTCTTCAGCTTCAAACTTGTCGATAAGTAATACTGTATGCTTCAAACCAATTAATGCTATGATGTCATTGAAAACTAAACCGAAAGTGGTGCAATCGTCAGTAATCCTTAACTCATAACAAGAATACGGGGTTAAGTACTTCTTAATTGGACAATTGATAAGAAATACTTGCTTAATATTCTTGCCATAAAGCTTTGATTGGCCATTTATTTTTCGGTTTTTATATGTGCCGAAACCCCATCATGAAATAAATATCGAATGGAATTCAACAAGTGAAAAAATATCAAATGTGAAGAACGAAGAAATAAAAATAGATTAAATTAAAAGTGTAACGAGATTACAATTGAATGCAGGCTTAAGATACAAAAAGTACTTATTTCACATCAGAAATATATTAAACTTTACTTGTCCTTGAATTTCAAAGCATAAGATTCGTGAAATATTTCTCTACAAGTAAAAATACAAGCAAACCGTAATGAAAACATTATTTTATATTATTTGTTAGAATGCTAAAAGGAAGAGTTATAGTCATAGATATATGAAACACATAAAATACATGTTATCATTTAATAATACCAGTTGATTCATTAATGAAGTTGATCCAGTAATGAATACATTGCTTGAAATTAGTTTTAAATAGATAGTTTAAAATATATAAGTTAATTACGCTTGTATTCACTGGCGTAGCTAGCCCTGAGGGGGCCCTGTATCAAAATTCTTTGGGGGCCCTCTTTTGGAAATGAGAGCTCTGTTAATGGGACTGTTGATAGCATTTTACGATTTTTGGCTTTCACATGTTGGGGCACCTGTAGCTCGGGAGCCCCGTATCATTGTACGGCTAATACGGTGGTAGCTACGCCCCTGCTTGTATTTGATCTTCTATATTTAAGAATAATTAGCACTAATCAAACACCGTAGTTTTAAAAAACTGCATACTTTTTATTAATAGATAAAAATATGAAAAATTAAAAATATCTGTTATTGGTAATCTCTTTAATCGTTAATGATTACATTTCTTAGATGTAGATTTCTAGCAATTAAAAAAATCTGTATAAAAATTTTTTTAAAAAAGATGCGAGACCCTTAAATAATTTATCATTGTCTTTTCTTTTTAAGGATGTACGATCGTGGTGCAATTGTATTGTACCCTATAGCATTTGCTTACGGCTGTTAAAGATTGTAATATTATACAGTCCACTCGGATTATATTCCGTTAATTTTCTAAAAAGTTCCAAGTTCGTGTGAGGGGTTTTTAATGAAAGAACTCAATCGTATTTAGTTTGAAAAACAAAGATTTTTTTATTTAATTTCTAAAGAGAAATATTCAGTACTGTTAACTTTCTATTTACTATCGAAGACTGACTATAAACTCGCTAGAATTTACTATCGAAGATGCTCACAACCAACATAACAGAATAAAAACAGATTAAATTTACGCAATATAAAAACGGATGTGAACTTCCCACACAATATAACTTTCATTCACTATATTCCCTTCTGTTTAAAATTCTTTTAAATTTTCTGTTTTAAATTATATTTTTTACATTCATGGGTACTATTATTCTCACACTATTATTCGTCATACCTCATTCGTAGATAATATCACTTACTAATAATAAAAATTAGATAGTAAATGGTGTTTTTTTAGAGGTATAGAACTTTAAATTGCAATAAAACAACGATGTATTATTCGATTGACATGAATTTTTTTATTCGAAAGATAATCTTGTGGCATTACATTTTAAATATGATTTCTGGCATAGGACTGTCACGGCTGGTTCGGATGTAGTCCAATCTGGACGTCCAATTTTCGATGACTTTTTCCAACATTTGTGGCCGTATATCGGCAATAATACGGCGAATGTTGTCTTCCAAATGGTCAAGCGTTTGTGGCCTATCCGCATAGACCAATGACTTTACATAGCCCCACAGAAAATAGTCTAGCGGTTTTAAATCACAAGATCTTGGAGGCCAATTCACAGGTCCAAAATGTGAAATTAGACGGTCACCAAACGTGTCTTTCAATAAATCGATTGTGGCACGAGATGTGTGACATGTTGCGCCGTCTTGTTGTAACCACATCTCCTGGACATCATGATTGTTCAATTCAGGAATGAAAAAGTTAGTAATCATGGCTCTATACCGATCACCATGGACTGTAACGTTGTGGCCTTCATCGATTTTGAAGAAGGATTCCACCGGCCCATAAAGCGCGCCATACAGTCAGTGTTTCTGGATGTAACGGTGTTTCGACATACACTTGTGGATTAGCTTCACTCCAAATGCGGCAGTTTTGTTTGTTGACGTAGCCATTCAACCAGAAGTGCGCTTCATCGCTAAACAAAATTCGCTTATGAAAATCGGAAACAACGGCAATCTCGTTTTCGGCCCATTCGACGAATCTTCGCCTTGCTTGATGATCCTTTTGATGAATTGCCAAACCAAACTGAGAATAAATCACTTAACAGCTGTTAAATTGGTCGCCATCTTGGAAAGTAATGCCAACTTAAACTTCTATACCTGAAAAAAAAAACACTCTTTAGAATACAGACATTTTCCACTTCAGATTGTAAATGAATTGTTTTGTTCAAGGAAAAAAGGTATTTTTTGTTTTCCTTTTTAATTAAAATGCTTTGTATTTTATGGTTTTAATTTTAATTAATTTCCAAAAAAAGAGAATAATGTTTACACTCAGAAAATTTAGCACGTTATATACTGAGAGCTAATGATTTTTATGAGCAATTTCTCTTTGTAAAATTAAAAGGAATCGTAGATTTTTTTATTAGTATTATTTATTTCATTTTATTTTGCTTCAAACATTAGTTAAATCGTGAATTAATGTAGCATCTTTATTTTAGCAGCTTAACAGATATATTATATAAATCTGATGCATTACCACACAGGACAATTAGTTGCCTAGTTATAGAGCCCTAATGGCAAATAAATCATTTTTGAACTTAAAATATATTGTATAAAATATCATTTCCTTGGTAATAAATAATAGTTAAATAGGTGTACCCTGGGAAAAGAAAATAAATAATAGTGTTATATACATGAAATGCGGAAATGCATTCAATAGGAAATACATTCTGTTAACTTAAGTTACAGAAAACTAGAAGAGATTGGAGATATTCTGTTTCAATGAAAAAGCCGGCGGATATAACTTTTTTCTATAACTATTATGTCATAAATACGAATATACTAATTCTCAACTATTAATAAGAGATTCATTCATAATTTTTTTGTCTCAAAAATTAAAATAGACATAAAACTCGTAACGCATCTTTAGCCGTATCTGTTGGCGCTATCTTGGGTAAGTTAGACGCATAAATTGAAAATCCTGATAATGAAAAACGACAGTATTCCATTTCAATTTACAACCATAAGAACCTACCAGTAAAAGTATGATCAAAAACGATCTTATCGTCTATTAAGAGGGAAATATATAATAAAAACAAATTGAATAACCCAAAGAAACCATATCTGAAGATGGGCCCAAATGAATATTTTTGACCTTGAATTTGATACCCCCGGTTATTCCCCGTATTTTTCGAAACGTTAATTAGTCGCAGTCGGACACGAGAGCTGTTATTATAAGAAGATTTGTTATTTTGGGATGAGCGGCTTTGAAACCGATACTTGTAGTTTTCTTGTCTTCTAGTCTAAGAGAATCCTTGTCGTCTTAAAATACGACAGTTTTGAATTTTATCAATTTACACCAGAGAGTGCTGTTACCAATGTTGATCATAAAAAAAAAGTTCACATTTCTGCTCTTTTTTAATAACCAGAACATTATGGATTTACATTCTTTTTTAAAATTTATTGATATTATTTTTATCCTAACTAACAAATTTAATTACTTAATGGAAGAATACTTTGGATTGCTTTTTGTCTCTCTTTTTTAAATTAAAATGAGGAATGTATGTAATGAGGTTCTCAAGTTTTAATAATGAAAAGAAAGCATTACACTTAAAAGTAATTTGAAACACAGAATGTTGTACAAGTTTTTATTCCGCTTACTCTAGTAATTTGAAGTAGCTTAATATCAAAATTCGAATGTATTTTTTCACAACTTTGAAGAACAAAATCAAGTTTTGGAATTATTTATAATTGACTTCAGTTGATAAAATTTAATTTACAATAAGCATACAAATGCAGTGCATTCTTTTTTATGCAAGAGAATGTATACCGAACTACGTGGAAACACAAAACGAGAAAGTGATAAGATAATGATTTTTAAGAATGCGAAAAAAATACTATTTATATTTTTCTACAAGGAAATTTTTATTTTAAGAGGATACTATTCAGAGTCAACTTAGCTCGATCTAACAACCAACAAAACCACATTTTTCAGAAAAATAATGACCCAAAAGGTAACAAAAAATAAATAAATAGCTCCAAAATCACCAATAGGGATATTCGTGGAACTGCTGTAGCTAACTAAACTACTACTACTAACTAAGGTATCAAAGCCAAACTCGAATTCATGCTTTCATATGTGACTACCGTGCCAATAATTTGGACTATAAAATCATGTAGACCCCTAGGTCCGACGTGATAACTCTTCGAGGGGGCGCGAGCATATTCAAAAGTCGAAAACATAAGATTATTTAAAAAAATACATTCTGACACAATAAAAAATAATACACGCATGTACACTGATATAATACACTTATAAATGTGTCATTACTTCACACTGTATTTTATGAGTAATTTTATGAATAATTAACAACCTTAATAATTACCAATGACCACATGGGCTTGTTGTATAAAAAAATTATATACAAGAATTAACCCTCTTATATTGATAATTTGTTACACTTATCTTGGTGATTAATTCCCCAACTGCCGATTAAAAGTTGCGCGATTCGTTCCCCTATGCCACTGAGAAAGAAAGAAACAAACAAATCCTGTGAAATAAGTAAAGTCTTTGCAAATACTGTCAAGGGCCTTTTTTGCGTTCAAAAGCTTTTGGCATAATTTTCTGGATAGCAGTGCACAGAAAAGATCATACTTCGGAAAGACGTATATATACGCTAGCGCAATTAACCTTTTGGCTGAGCGAGACTTTTATATACGCCGGTGGCATTTAAGACAGTGCTTCTCAAAGTTCGAATGTTTGTGGCCCAATATTCAATCATAATTTTCATCGCCCCCCCTCCATATAAAAACATTGAATTTAATTCAATAATACTTTATTTCGACGCTAAAGCTACAATATGATTTTATCCTCTTAAGAAATTCGCTTACCAAATTTTAAGACTGTTCGTCTAATAGTTTAAAAATGGAAATAATTATCTATAACGCCCCTTAAGCCCCCGCAACGCCACTTAGGAAACGATTTTCACAAAACCCATCTTATAGCGGATCTCTACTTAATGAATGGAATCAGCTTACTAAATTTCGAGATTTTACGTCTAATAGTTTTAAAAAGGAGTCAATTGCATATAACGCCACTTAATACTCTGCAACGCTACTTGGGAGTCGATTTTGACAAAACCCATTTTGCAGCGGATCTGTACTCTATGAAAGGAATCCGATTACTAAATTTCAAGACTGAACGTCTAATAGTTTAAAAATGGAAATAATTATCTGGGATGCCCCTTAAGCCCCTGCAACGCCACTTCGGAAACGATTTTCACAAAGCCCATTTTATGACAGATCTCTACTCAGTGAATGGAATCTGCTGATTCAATTTCAAGATTTTACGTCTAATAGTTTAAAAAAGGAGTTAATTGCCTATAACGCCACTTAATACTCTGCAACGCTACTTGGGAGTCGATTTTGACAAAACCCATTTTGCAGCGGATCTGTACTCTATGAAAGGAATCCGATTACTAAATTTCAAGACTGAACGTCTAATAGTTTAAAAATGGAAATAATTATCTGTGATGCCCCTTAAGCCCCTGCAACGCCACTTCGGAAACGATTTTCACAAAACCCATCTTATAGCGGATCTCTACTTAATGAATGGAATCAGCTTACTAAATTTCGAGATTTTACGTCTAATAGTTCTAAAAAGGAGTCAATTGCCTATAACGCCACTTAATACTCTGCAACGCTACTTGGGAGTCGATTTTGACAAAACCCATTTTGCAGCGTATCTGTACTCTATGAAAGGAATCCGATTACTAAATTTCAAGACTGAACGTCTAATAGTTTAAAAATGGAAATAATTATCTGTGATGCCCCTTAAGCCCCGCAACGCCACTTAGGAAACGATTTTCACAAAACCCATCTTATAGCGGATCTCTACTTAATGAATGGAATCAGCTTACTAAATTTCGAGATTTTACGTCTAATAGTTTTAAAAGGAGTCAATTGCCTATAACGCCACTTAATACTCTGCAACGCTACTTGGGAGTCGGTTTTGACAAAACCCATTTTGCAGCGGATCTGTACTCTATGAAAGGAATCCGATTACTAAATTTCAAGACTGAACGTCTAATAGTTTAAAAATGGAAATAATTATCTGTGATGCCCCCTTAAGCCCCCGCAACGCCACTTAGGAAACGATTTTCACAAAACCCATCTTATAGCGGATCTCTACTTAATGAATGGAATCAGCTTACTAAATTTCGAGATTTTACGTCTAATAGTTTTAAAAAGGAGTCAATTACCTATAACGCCACTTAATACTCTGCAACGCTACTTGGGAGTCGATTTTGACAAAACCCATTTTGCAGCGTATCTGTACTCTATGAAAGGAATCCGATTACTAAATTTCAAGACTGAACGTCTAATAGTTTAAAAATGGAAATAATTATCTGTGATGCCCCTTAAGCCCCTTAAGCCCCTGCAACGCCACTTCGGAAACGATTTTCACAAAACCCATCTTATAGCGGATCTCTACTTAATGAATGGAATTAGATTACTAAATTTCGAGATTTTACGTCTAATAGTTTTAAAAAGGAGTCAATTGCCTATAACGCCACTTAATACTCTGCAACGCTACTTGGGAGTCGATTTTGACAAAACCCATTTTGCAGCGGATCTGTACTCTATGAAAGGAATCCGATTACTAAATTTCAAGACTGAACGTCTAATAGTTTAAAAATGGAAATAATTATCTGTGATGCCCCTTAAGCCCCTGCAACGCCACTTCGGAAACGATTTTCACAAAGCCCATTTTATGACAGATCTCTACTCAGTGAATGGAATCTGCTGATTCAATTTCAAGATTTTACGTCTAATAGTTTAAAAAAGGAGTTAATTGCCTATAACGCCACTTAATTCTCTATAACGCTACTTGGGAGTCGATTTTCACAAAACCCATTCTGTAGGGGATCTGTACTCTATGAAAGGAATCCGCTTACCAAATTTCAAGACTGTACGTCTAATAGTTTAAAAATGGAAATAATTATGTATAACGCCCCTTAAGCGCCCTCAACGCCCCGTGGAGGTCAATTTTTGTAAAAATCATTATGTAGGGAATCTCTACTTTATGAAAGAAATCTGTGTACCAAGTTTCACGACTTTACATTTAATAGTTTAGTAAAGGAAATAATTATCTATAATGCCCCTTGGGTTTCGAACTTTGCAAAATCCGTTCTTAGCTGACGTCTACACCATGAAGGGAACCTACCTACCAAATTTCAAGTTTGTAGGTTTAATAGTTCCGGAGATATCGTGATTAGTCAGTCAGTGAGTGAGTGAGTCGCTTTTCTCCTTTATATATATAGATATCAGTGTAAATGCGTATTTTATTTTTTATTATGTCACAATGTATTTTGTTTGTTTACTTTCCGTAAATTAATATTTTTTTTAAAAAAAAACTTCTGTTTTCGACTTTTTAATATGCTTGCGCCCCCCCTCGTAGAGTTATCACGCCTCCATAGGGGGCGCGCCACACAGTTTGGGAAACGCTGCATTTAAGAGTTTGAAGTCGTATTGTAGCTTTAGCTTCAAAGTATAATATTTATTATTGAATTAAATGCAATGTTATTGTATGGAGGGGGCTGAAAATACAATTATGATTGAATATTGGGCCACGCAATCATTCAAGCTTTGAGAAGTACTGATGTAGACAGCTCTGAAGAATAATATTTCGAGCTGAATAGTCAGGTTAAGTGGGTATGTAACTCACATTACCAGATCATGCATATTTGGGAAGGCTGTGTTATCTTAATCATTCACCGCTCCTCATGAGTTTAGAACCCGATAAAGCTAGGTAAGGGGTTTTATCGCGCATTGCTTTTAAAGGAATGAATGAGAATTTCGAAGAAATAGAGCCATTGACAGTTAGTCCTTGCAGATGACATACACCTGTGTTAAAAGAGATGATAACTGATGTTGCAGCCGCAATCGTCAACAGATCATATAGAACCATTGTTGGTACCCATACCACAGATATTGAGAAAATATTCCTTGTGATATGTTACGTATGTAGGCTGGTTAAAATGTTGTAACTGCGTTCATATTGAATGTGGTCGAATTCCCCTCTGAAGAAGTGAATGATGTGAATAAAACCTAACATTTCATTGCTATTTTGTATATGTTATTATTTTTGTACAACTTTTTGAATTGTGAAATACTCATATTGGCAGTTGTTAGAACTATTCTTTTTTCTCGGAACCTTTTTTATGTATGTAATTATTAGTCTGCATACCAAGTTTGGTGCCATTACGTTTGCTAGATTGAGCTATGTGGCTCTGAATAGTGTGTTTAAAAAAAATCACTCTGTATTTGGGGGGGAAATGAGGCCTACTTGGATTTCGATTTTTAAGATCCATCATTAATACGCCATACTATTAAAATAGTTTGTAGGACAAAGCATTTCTAAAAATATGCAATAAAATTTAAAAAATCAATTAGTTACTTAAGGCATATTAATTAAAATGATAAAAATATAATACACTATATTAACTGTACTTACCAATAATAATGCAATAAAAAATAAGAGTTACCATTCTAAATTACACATTTTATAAATGCATGTCATGTATAAGAAATTTTAAAGTAAAAAATTTATTCGTTAAATATTAGTGAGGAGTTCGTTGAATAACAGCATGAAGCTGCTGAAGTCGATCGCTGCGAACTCGTGGCCGGAAATGTTTTTTTGAGTTCTCGAATTGTAGTGCCCCTAAGATCTGTCGAGTCAATGATGCGGTGTAAATATGATCTGTCAAAGTTCGCAGTCATGAGTTAGATGTCAGATCAGGTGTTATTCTTGTCATTTGATTGCAACTCAAAATTATGAGATTCACAGCCGTTAGCTCTAGTGTTATTTTTAAGTGTAATGTTCATAAGTAATCAATCAATTGAATAACAGCATGGAGCTGCAGTCTAAATAACAGTTTCAACTAATTTAACTGTAATTTATTACGTACATTTTTCAGAGAAGAAAACGAAATATGTTAGTATTTACTCTTAAATTAAAGATAATGCATCTTTCTTTTTCAAATCAAACTTTCGTCCCCTTGAAATGTTTCCCCAGTACATCCATAAATTTTTCTTATTGAGCCCTCTTCCGAAAAGAGAGGTAATTTGTTTGAAATTATTTTAAATATTATTTTTTAATATTGTAATTAAAATTATTATTTTATATTTTTTTAATTATTACTGTTGACAATTATTATTTTTTTTTACTTCTAAATTTTGTTGGATTTTTCATATAACAAAAATTATGTTATAAATTTCCTATTCGTCAAACACACGAACTGTAAAAATACGCTCTCTTTTTAAAATTCATTTTTAAAAATGTATGTAACTTTAAAAATATTCAGTAATAAACTTCAGTTGTTTTTTAACAATTATAGGTTTGATTTACACAAAAGCCACTTGATTAAATATTACAAAGACTGAAATATTAAATCCACGTAGCATTAAATTATTAGACACTAAGAATATTTTTGGTATAATTGCTTTGATTTAATTTTTTTCTTATTAATATTGCTTAAATAAAGCAAAAATTAAGAATTCATAATTTTTAATGTTACATTTCAACAAAAAATATTTAGTTCTGCGCATTTATAACTGACACAAACTGGTTTACCGTTTGTTTTAAGGTATCCGTGATTTTAAAAAAGCGCATAAATGAATAATTTTCATCATATTTAGTTCCACTTAGATTAGAGTATATGTATAAAACTGTTTTAAGGTCCTTTCGACAAAAAAAATTTTTTTAATACAATATTTCGGCAAAAAATTAACCTAGAATAACCTTTTTTCAAAATGTTCTCCTTTTGTGAAAAATGCTTCTATTGTAATAATATTTTGCCTGTATGTAGCTCAGACCTCTGTACAGAGGCTCAACTATGTGTGACTTTTGAAGACTCCACATTATTTTCAGAGTTACAACCAATTGAAATAATTATCTGCGTTTTTTTTTTTCTTAGAATTTCTCCCCTCTGTTGTCGTCAAAAATGGATAAACCCACTTCTAAGTTATATATTTCAAAAATTCTGGTTGAGCCTCATACAGAGGTGTGAGCTATATACAGGCGAAATATTATTATAATAGAAGCATTTTTCACAAAAAGAGAACATTTTGAAAATTGGTCATTCTATGCTCATTTTTTGTTAAAATATTGTGCTTAAAATTTTTTTTATTGTAATAATATTCTTAAAACAATTTTATATACATTTTCAAATCTAAGTGACCCTAAATATCATAAATATTATCCATTTATATTCTTTTGCAAAATCACAGTTCCGAACGAAGTCGGATACCTTAAAGCACCCTCCACGTATAGATACGACAAACTTGTTTTTCGTGTCTTACAAAAATACTCATACCATGGCATGTAAACTATTGTTTATCAAAACAAACATCTGAGATATACATGAGAGAAAAGATAAGTATAAAAAATGAACAGAAAAAATAGAAAATTTTACACTACAAAGTAATTTTCTGAAGAAGGAAATTAGAGAGCAATAATATATATATATATATATCTTCCGAAATCAAGGAGGTGTTTATATGGCAAGAATTCATTTTGTCTTAGTTTTGAAGACGATGTAATAAATTTACAGTAATAACTTACGTTGTTCCAAAGCAGTTGTTTAAAACGTATGTAAGTAAGTATGGGATAGATATTAAAATAACAAAATTCCACAATTTTTGGGTTTTTTTATTCATTTGTTTAATACAATGAATTAAGGAAAATGATTTTTTTTTTTTAATTTTATCAAAACAAGGATCAAATAATAAGATCCAATACAGATCGTAGAGTTTTATGTAAATTATAATTCCATTTATCACCCTCAAAAGGACTTCCCCTGTCTTAAGATCTCTTAAAATATATTTATACTACACATTTTTTTCCAATAGTCGTCACTTTTTATTTTTATCAAACAATAATATTTTTTTGCAGCGTGTTCTTAATTCATATTCCAAATATTGAAGCGCAATTATAGAGTTCTCGGCAGTGACGTAACGGAGAATATTAGGGATTCCCTGCAAAGTCAGGTTTTTGGACCCTAGTCGGATCTCACAAAGGAGGTTAAAATCATAACATAACATAAGCTTTGTGCCCCGTAGAATCTTGGGCTGATGCGGGGGTGTTCGTTATGCCATTGGTCCGAGGTACGCTAGTAATCATGGTCGTGAACTTGGGAACGGGATTTCTCTTCTGTCACATCACAGGTTGGACTCGCCATTAAAACTTCCCTCAATTAAAGGTGTATCATTTGATATTGCTTCCGCCGGGGTAAATTCGCTGAAGCTCTTGAAATCTGCCGAGGCTCAAAGTCTTGACATTTGCTTGATGTGGAAATTTAGAGAGTACCAGCTTATGTTCCGTCCTCGTCACTTGATTGTAATTCAAAATTGCAAGGTTCATTACAAATAGACTTTTTTTTGCTTCAGATCGTGGTATAATTAGACGATCAAGCAATGAAATTGTAATAAAATGTCGCTTTTGTAATCTGATATGAATTGAAAAATCATGTGACTTTATATACACATTCGTTTTAAATAATATTATTAAAATATAACTACGGTATTCTCTCTTTTACTAAATCCATGGCGAATTAATAGGTCTTTCTTACTCAAATGTAGAATTTAAAATTCTTACAGTCGGTAATCGAAAGAAAATTTTGTAATGAGTAATTTGAAAAAAAAAACCTTTTCTATATATATATAAAGAACTTTTCTTGAGATTTTTAAAATGGCTCAAACTAGAAAAATATGTATTTGAGGAAAAGGATTTTTATTCATAAATGTATAAGCTGCAATACCAAAATAATTTTAGAAAAGTATCATATGGGTAAATTACATGACCCAATATAATTTTCTAAAAGGTGTGGAAGCAATTCCACTATCATTTATCTAATCACTTTTTCGACAGAAAATAAAAGAATAATTTAAATACATTTTTAGATTTTGTTTTATATATAACCACATAAATATTACATTTCCCAATGTTTTATTTTTTTTACTGAATAACGTTTAAATAAGATCTCATTCAAAAAGTACGAAAAAAATATAATTTAAAGTATAATTCAGCTTTTGTGTATGCCGTGATATGTCATTAAAATTGAACCACAAATTTTTTTTGACAATAGGCAGGGTTCAACACTTTTCCATCCAAAAAAGAAACAAAAATAAACTTTACATCGCTTTAAAATGTGGGTCAATATGGCTTTATTTAAAATAAGTTTTTAAAAATTAATTACATATCTAGCCAAACTCCTGTTTTCCTCTTTTTCTACCCTGTTATAACCACATTTTATCCTTTTAAATCTAATTCATACTGTATTTATCCTGTCATCATTTATTATAATTTTAAAATTTCAACTATAAATAGTATAACTGAAACACCAGTACAAATAGTAACACTTTTGCTATCACATAGCTGAAAAAAACTACACAGCCGTTTCTTTTAATGTGCCTCGATAAAACATATCCTTTGTTTAAAAAATAAATCAAAAGATTTAATTAGAACCATAATTCACCTTTTTTTTGTCTTTTCCATACCAAATTATATACATTTAAATCAATCCAGCCAGTATTCATTAAAAAGATTTGGAATTTCATATGCAAGGTTAACATTATACACTGGAGTCATACGAAATGCTTTTGTATCTGCATAGTTTTTAATATTCTTACAGAACAGACCAAGTGCGTCAAGGAGAGAGAGAGAGAGATCCCCATGGCTATTAATAATTTTTCTCACACTATGTACAGCAATATTTTCCAGATTGCATCACATGCATGCCACATCAGCAGCAGTTTCTTGTTTTGTCTTGATGAATTGGTGTAACACCCTTCCCCTACAGTTTTGGTATTTCATTTTTTTTACTCACAGTGTAGAATTTCCCGACGCCTCAATTCCATTTCGATTGCTCATTTATTGTCCTGATTAAGCTATTAATTTGAAACACTAGCCGCTTCTGGATATGCTGCCTGCAACGGGTTCAAGGCTGCTTTTCCAACACCGTGAAGTCGCCGGACAGATGGACGTCATTGCTTAGAAGAAAAAAAATACCGCTTTATAACTTTATTCAGCAGGATCTGAAATGTTGAGAACAAAGATTGAGTTAGATTCATATTTAAATAAGTATATTTGCAGAAATGCATAAAATTTAAATAATTGGCGGAAGAATCTGATCTATTTTTCAACTTCCAACTATCTCGATGTTCGTTATTATTTAAATATTACATATTCAGTGAATATTGTAATTCTGTGCAAATTCAGCAATCTGCTTTGGAAAGAGCATGATTTTGAATGCGTAGTTAAGGTTCTATTTAGATTATTTTTAAGCATGATTTTTCTCATAAGGGAAGAACATTTCCACTCCGGGAAACGATTGCACATCTTGAAATAGCGTGCCATCAAATAAAAGTAAACAGAAAAATGAATGGCTACTTTGTTCCAGCAATTAAATTTGACTGAGCCAAAAAAAGAGACGAAGATTGCGCTCGTTTTCGAAACTTTAGTATGGAATCAAGTGCATATCAAATTCCGAGACCCATCAATACATCTAAGTCAACTTCTGAAATTATTTGTCAAAGGTAACTCCACTGATTAAAAGAATTAAAATATTTTTTTCATTTTATTTGAATGAAAATGGTCATATCTAAAATAGTAATTTGCAACAGAAATAACGTTCCTTTACATTTTATAACAATTGTTGGAATAAAAAGCTAAATTCTGTATGAAATCTTTTAATGAAGAAATTTCAAAAAGAAAAGTTTCATAATATTACCTCATGTATATCCATCGTCTGGTATGCATAGTACTTCATTTACAAAGATTTAAATAGAAAACACCATTTACAAATTAAACAAATTAGATAATTGTTGAAGGAATTTAACAAGCTAGAGAATTACTAGCTCTTATACTCTACTTTCTGAAACCAAGAGAGAGCATTGGTACTTCAAATATCAATAAAAATGTAGAGAAATATATGAGGATACCTACCAAAATAAATGTTGATCACTGATTTCATCCCATCCAAAAAGTAAGTTTTTCATGATAAACAAAGTAGAATTGTCCGTATATTTTTCACTTTCAAAAAATAATAATAATAGCTAAAATATAAGAATTATACGAATATTTTAAGCATTAAATCACGAATATAAATAGTTGCTCTAAAAACTGATAAGCTTTTTTCTCTATATATTATTTCATCTTCCTTTTTACGGTTCCGTTTGCACGATTATTTGAAAAAACGTTTCAATTGTGTAGATCAACAGATGGATGTATTCTTAGTCTTCTAATTACGAGGGATGAGATATAAGTCATGGAAACTATTATTTTTCTTGTAGATATGTGAACGGATCACAAATGTATATGTGTAGTGTGGAAGTTCTGCAAGCATAATGTGTATGAAGAATAACATATGGCTCTGTGATAGCTGGTAGTAGCTCAGCGAGGGCAGTGAAATCAGTCAGTTGGTGAGTATCGTGCGAGATGGAAGTAACCCGTGTTGAGCAGCACGCTTACATCAAAATAGCCGTTCTCCGAGGGAGAAATGCGATGGAATGTCACAGTGAATTAGTGGAAGCCCTTGGGGAAAATATCCTACCATAAGATACAGTAGCGCGGTGGGTAGGAAAGTTTCAGCAAGGACGTATGTCAACCTGTGATGAGCAACGTTCGAGACGATTGACACATGGTGCAGCAAATGCTGAGCCTGATGGTATCCACAGCGCCTCCCACATCGTTGGCAGTGTGTGGTGATAGTAGCAGGGGACTATACTGGAGGTCTTTAGTCCCAGGTTTGTCATGTCAACTTTATGACATTCTTTTTTGCACCATGAAGGTCATATTGCCCTGTATACTACCGGAATAAATTAGTGTGTTACAATATTTCGGTGATATTCATTATCCACAATGTAGTTAACACCTTGTCCTTTCGTCTGTCTATGTCACATTTTCCAACCGGACTGGTATCTTCAAGAAAAAAAAATAGTTGCCGTGACTTTTTCCCCCCAACCCTCGTATCTTGCGAAACTCTGACATTTTTTATATCTTCAGAATTTAAAAATAATGTTCCTTTTCACAGTTCAAAGTATTCAATGACTGTTTTCGCCTTTCTTTTTCCGTTTAGAATTCTGTTAAATATTCGTTGTATAATTTATGTACAATAATTCATTTAGGTATTCGATAGTGTACAGTAGCTTTAAAACTATGTACAAAAAGTACTCAAACCCCTTCCAAAGAGCAAGCGAAAGGCTGAGAAAAAAAATCAATATAACTCAAGATAAATTCAAAAATTATCCTTCATAAAAATTGGGATAAACATTTCTAATTATTTACACGAAAATAAGATATTTGTAAAACGATTATGTATGGGTTAATTCAGGGGACTTCAACCCGTGACCCGCGGGCCATGAAGGACCTATTGAAAGCATTTTAGTGGACCTTTATTTGAATCTGAGGCAATTTTAAGAAAAAAAGGCCTTGTCTGCTTTTTGTCGCAAAAAATGCCATTTTTTCTGTTATTCTTAATATTTAAAACTTTTTATTAATATGCTTGATATCCATTTCAGATAGAATTTTCTTAAAATGACGAATTTTTCAAAAATTTCGTTGTATCTTAGACAGTGGCGCACACAAGAGGAGGGGGGGTCAGGACCCCAGGACCCCCTCAAAGCCCTTGATTTTTTTACTGATTGATTATAATTTCAAGTATATAGTACGTAAAATTTAATTAATTACTTGCTATTAATGATTAATTTATTAATTAATGCTAATTACTTATTCAAAAACTAGTTTTTTAGTGTGTTTTGTTCCCGAAAATCGACAAAATCAAAAGGAGCATGATACAAGAAAAGTGAACTTTCGACCCGGGACCTCCCCCCTCCTTGAAAAATTCTTGTGTGCGCCACTGATCTTAGATAATTTTAAATATAAAAAATCCGATAATGAAAAAAATCTCAGAAGTTTTCTGAAGAAAAGGGGGACTTTTATCTTTAACAGGCAAAATATTTTAATTAGACTTCCATTTAATGCTTTTGAAACTGATATATTTATATAAAAATTTGTAAAGCCGTATCTTCTCTTAATATCTGTAAAACAAACCTCCTTTTCGAATTTAAATTTCGTGGCTACATTATTTTTTGACAGTAGTATGGCCCTTATTTCATTGTAAATCTATTGATGTGGCCCGCGGATCATTGTGGATATTTTGATATGGTCCTTCAGCTTTAAAGGCTGAAGAGCCTTAGGCTAGTTGAAAGTAGTTATCGCTTGTTGAATAGAATGGTAAAAGGTATTTTTGTGGTGAAGGAAAGGGTCCTAATAAAATGCAACTTTTTCCATGAAATGGTTGAAGATGGGTAAAGTTGCATACAAGAAATTATTATGTACCCTTAAATCGCATAAGTTAACTCGCCTCGATTTATTCCGTTTAATGTTTCTCACCAGACTATTTATTTTCTTTACAAATCTTCTTAGCCGAAAAATTCGGCTCAAATTTTGAATATTTTAGTGGAAAAAAAAAAACTTTTTTTATTGTTGTTGTTGCTTTACAATAATTCAGCGTTTGAGAAAACTCTGTGTTCTTCAAAAATATTATTAATTGTATTGTGAATAACCCGTAAGAAATTCTCTATTATGTGTTATTGTATTTTTTAAATTTCATTCAAATTTTTCATTCTTATACATTGTATTTGCTTTCACCTTATTTTCAATGATTTTAGAGATACAGGAATTGTTTGCAAAGAAGCGAATGATAGTTAAAATGCATAGAAATTCAGCGGAATTCATGGAAACAAATTAATGTATGCTTGAAATTTGTGGTGATATTTATAATGTGACATTAAATTCTAATTTTTGTTTTACCTGTTAAGATATCTAGAAAGAAACAAATTATTTTAAGAAGCAATTATTTCAAGAACTTAAGAAATTTAAGTTCAGAAAAATGAGTTTTAAATTTTTAGTTATCACTTTTAATTAGTAATAGCTTTAATTTGTATTAAATTTTTTTCTTGTAAATAAATTATTAGATTTTAAATAGGTAATCCCTACTAAAAGAAAATGCAACTTTTCTGTAATAACATAAAACAATGGAGGACCGCAATATGCTTTCATAAGCTAATAAGAATGTGGCCTGACAATGAAAGGTGAGCATAATTAATTGGACCACTAATTAATTTAAATGAACTTTCTTCCATGATTATTTCTAATTACGCTCAAAGGACGATCATTAAAGGTGTTTCTAATGAGCGTCAAATAACCATTAAAATATCAAATTCTCATTAGCGAATCGAATACTCCTCTTTAATAAGTTTACACCATTAATTATTTTTAAAGTGTCGTCACTCTGATTTTATATGTCGCAGACATCAACAAATCATTATATTACAACAGAAATCAGGGGCCATTCACACATTGTATCGATATCAGTAAAAAGTTACATTAATATTTAAACACACATGTTTAAATTTTGAGGTACATATCAGTTAAATAGAAACTTGCAATATGAAAAGTGCAAAACTTTTCTTATTTCTTAAACATTCATATATTTTTTTAAACGTATACCCTTGTTTTAGTCACCACTACGTAAATAAAATTAAATTACAAGGTAAAACAGATTTAAAAAAAAGATCGGGAACTATTTTATGCTAAACATACAGTCTTAATAAGTTACATTGAATATTGCACAGCAAGCATACCGAAAATTCAGATCTTGCGCTGATACAGACCATAAAAATAGAGTTTTAAGTTAAATCTGTAAAAATAATTAAGACATTTAAACATAAGCTAAGATAAGAGCGTAATAACTATCATGTTAACGACTAATTCAATTGAAATAATGGACTGTTCATGATTTTGTCATTAATAATATTATACATATTATAATTAAAATTTAATTAAGTCATATTCACTGACCACCACTCTGAAATATTTATTGTGAACTACAGATTTAATACGTTTTTTGTTATGGGTATTTCATATATGTCTAGAATTAAATATATTATTTTAAAAGCCTCATTCACAAAAATTTTGAATTTATTTATAAGCGCTTTCTTTCAAAATTATTTCTAATATGCCCTTTATAACATAAAAAAATTGCACTAGTAAGAAATCACCTAAGTAGGACAGTATTGCATATAATAATGGTTAGTTTCTTACACAAAAAATAAAGAAAAAATTAGCTTTTGGTGACCAAGAAGCTTTAGTCATTGCAACGGATCAACCGGATGGTGTATAATACAGAGTACATTGCGATTCTCAAGCTTAACTTCCACGAAAATGTGATTCCATTCTCTGATGGAGATAGTGTCACTATCTCACATATAGATTTGCGAAAATTATGAGCTGGTGTCACCTTTAGAGAGGGGCAGTTCGACGAAAGGAAGCAAAACGATCAAATCGTAAGATCACCTGACATTTAGGTGGAAGTAATGCTAACATTCGATGATGTTAACAAGAATGAGTGAACCATGGCTGAATCGTGGCTGGTCCATAAAACAACTGTCGACCGCGAGCCAAAAAGACAGAATGATTGCCCTATAGGCACTCACGACTTTAGATGCGTCCTTACCACCAATTTGACTTGTACCCAGGACACCAGTGACTGCAGTAAGTATCTATAATTGACTCTTGCACAAAACCTAAGCTCACAGAGGCCTTTACGCAGGAGTGAAAAGCGACAGCTTGTTGAATCCTAGATTGCAGTCGTCTTCGAAATAGTTTTTAACAATGAGCAGGTTAAGTTTCGACAACAATCAGTGGCGCACACGAGGGGGAGGGGGTCCGGACCCTCCAAAGCCCTTGATTTTTTTCCCGATTGATTATAGTTCTAAGTTTATAGTATGCAAAATTTAATCAAGTATTTAATATTAATGGTTAATTTATTAATTAATGCTAATTATTTATTCAATAATTAGTTTTTTACTGTGTTTTGTTCCCGAATATCGACAAATCAAAAGGAGCATGATACACACAAGAAGGATGAACTTTCAACCCCAGACCCCCCCCCTCCCCTTGAAAAATTCCTGTGTGCGCTACTGACAACAATCGATGCTTTTAAGTAACTTCTTAAGTTATTTTTTTAAAAAGTAACTCAACAGATAAAACGAGTTAAAAATGTTGTATTCTTTTATTCAAATGAAAATGGTTTTATCTAAAATAGAAAAAGAGCAATTTATGATAGAAATATATAACAGTCACACGTTCCTTTAGATTTTATTACAGAGATTGGAATAAAAAGATAAACTCTATGTGAAATATTTTATTGAAATTAATTGTTGAAGAAAAGTTTATAATATTATCCCAAATATCCATTACTTGGTATGCAGGGCCCTTAATTTTTTTATACCGTTTGAATGAAAGAAAAAAAATTTGGGTGTGGGGTTATTTTGCTTATTTTGCATTATACCACCATTTATAAATTAAACTAGTTACTTATTAATTTATAATTTCTGAAAAGATCTGGCAAGCTCTCTCATATTCTGTTTTCTGTTACTCAGAGACTATTGATATTTCAAATACATCAATAAAAATGCACTTAGCTAATGTAAAGTGTCTGTAAGTATCATCTGGGACTTTCTTACAACACTATGTACGTCGATGAGATTCTATGATTCGCTGTGTTGATCATCCTTTCACAGATGGCTGAGTTTACATTTCAACATGGAAATGCCCGATCACATACGTCATGATTTTCTACTTTATGCCTTTGTGCTCCTCTATCACATATCTGACTTACAGAGCGCTTTCAGGTTTTGATGAGCATTCCTGTCCGACCGTCCCTTGATCGCTCGAATCTTAATTCGCTTATTGGAGCACGTATGGCAGGCAATCTCGCACGAAGACATCCGCCAGTTGAAAAAGTCTATGTCAAGCAGGGTAACATCTTGCATACGTCCCCGAGGTGTGTCAACACTTTATTATTATTGTTGATATTTTATTGCTTTTATAACTGCTGTTGTTACTTTATTTTTTCTGAATAAAACATTCGATTCCTCTAAAACCGTTAAATCTTCGTTTCAATATATGTACATCACATTTCTCGAAGTTCTTCCCTTTAGGATAATTTCTTCTGATTATACAACTTTTTAATTATAAACCGTATATAGTGTGTTTTCCCTCTAAGTCCTGCATTATTAACTTTAAATGCGGCTCATGAAATAATATTAGATTTTGTGGAAATGGTTCTGATAAAAAATGATAGCTACTGTCCATTCTAATTATACAATAGATTGTTACGTAAGCACATAAAAAGTGTCTAAATTGATTTAAAATGCAAGTAGCATGTAAATGAGATCAATCCAACAATAATAAAGTAGTGTCACTTTTTTGTTACTGAAAAATATTATTAAGAATACATTTAAGATCAAGTAAAAGGTTTTTCAATGTCGGGCTTTATTTATAAGCGCATTCGATTGTTAAACATACCATAAAAAGCACTTACCTTTGAAGTACAGCTTTCAGTCTTTCTTCTGACATATGCAACGAATCTCGAATATCCAGAAAATGTTATTACTAAAGGAATGTAGGTTCATTAAAATAGAACATTTAGCATAGAGGTTTTTAATGATGTTTTCATCATCAATACCATTTTTAGAATAAAATGCTTGACATTTCTTTTAAAAGTCTTTTATTTCCTGCTTTTAATGTAACTTTTTAAATTTATTATTTATGTATCACAAACACTGTGACGTTTACTGGTTTTATACATATTTCTGGCTTTTCTCCTCATTTGCTAAAAATTTCTAAATTTGTCACAAAAAGTATTTGAACACCAACGAGTTTGGGATATCTGTATTTTAACAAGCAAATTTTTTTCGTCCCAATAATCATTGTCATATGTCATCTCGTTTAGGAACTAAAAGATGAAAAATATGTTTCGCAGAACTGCCCAAAGAGACTCTCTCTAGGTATTGTATAAAATCCGGGTCAGATTACCAAGTCGTTATTGAATATCCTTACGGAAATATAAAGCAAGGAAAATAAGTGTTTTTTTATTTATTCATTAACTTACGTATTTAAATATCGAAGTTGATCCCCTGCCAATTAGATTATTACAAAGAAACGATTTGAGTTCATAGTTGACGGCGAAGACGAATTGTACTGAAATTCCTAATGTGGAAATGTTCCCTTTGAAAGGTAGAGAAAATACTGCTAACACACACACACATCCCAAGTAAATACGTTTCATTCATTTAAAAATGTCTAAACCGTTAATACCTATAAAAAGACCGAGAGAGAGAATTCTAAGCTGTCTTTCATTCCTTCATTTTTTTTAAGCTAAAGATATCGAGTTTGATATCTATTTCTGTTTTTTTGTTATTTCAAGCAATATAAATATTTTTAAATTGTATTATATATATATATATATATATATATATATATATATATATATATATATATATATATATATATATATATATATACAATCAAGATGCTTGATTCTCTTCGTAAAAGCTCTGTGAGTAAAAGAAATTTTGTTAAATTATTTTTTGAAAAATATTTTTCTTATGTAATTGTTTTATATATAGGATTTTTCTACTTTTCTTACGTAATTATTTTGCGATTTTTCTGCATTAAGAGTTTGGGAGAGTTTGTTACATAATAGTAGTGAGTGGTTTTATCATACTCTCTGTGCTTTTACATACTCTGAGATTTTGTTTATTTTATTCTATTTGGTTTTTCCTACCGAGTTGCAAAGGGGGAAGGTTGGCGCCTTCAAACTAGTTTAACCCCACTTATTCGGTCCTAAGTCCGAAATTGCTTTCTTGCTATGTTCTTCTTTTTTGTAGTTTCTTTTTTATTTCTCTATAATTTTGTTCTTCATGTTCAGCTTTTATATTTTTATTACGCTATTTCTTGTTATGTTCATTATCTATTACTTCTTGTTTTTGATATATAATACATATTTCTTTCATATATATATATATATATATATATATAACAAAAACAACAATTTCATTTAAATCACTAGCAATTGCAAAACCATCATTATACGTGATAAGATATATATATATATATATATATATATATATATATATATATATATATATATATATATATATATATATATATATATATATATATGCTTCTTATCACGTATAATGATGGTTTTGCAATTGCTAGTGATTTAAATGAAATTGTTGTTTTTGCAGAAAGTATTTTAAATATACTCGAAATGAATGAATGTAAAGAATAAAAATAAGAAAAGAATACATAACCAGAATTATTATTTTTTATTTTACTGCTATTAAAATAAATGATAAATTCTTATCAAGATTATCTTGGCGTCTGCCGAATATTATTTTTATTTTAACACTTTTTAATGTTTCTTTGTAAGTGTAACTTATTAACTTGCAGGCACTTGTGATATAAAATAACTTGTAACATTGTTAAAAGAATATTTGCGTAATTTTACGGAACAATTCAGCATGGGAACATTTTGCTGCAAGAATTGTGAAGTCGAATATATCTTGATTTGAGAGCTTTAAAAAATTAGCTGCACAGGGTATTGTAACTTCAATCACTGAAGTCTAAAAAAAATTCTTACAGATATAACATGTTATAAGTAATTCTTACATCATATAGATTTAAGGCTTCCCAAAAATTTATAGTCCCATAATTGTTTTAAGAACATGTACATTTTATTTTATAAATATTTTACTGTATCTTAGAAAATTCTTATTTATTATTCTTATTATTTTACTTATATCTACATATGTAAATAAAGGAGAAAAGAGACTCACTCATCACGATAATTCCGAAACTATTAGACCTACAGGCTTGAAATTCGATAGGCATGTTCCTTTCAAGGAGTAGAGATTCACTAAGAACGGCTTTTGTGAAAATCGACCTCTAAGGAAGTTGCAAGAGTTTAAGATGCGTTAAAGGTAAATATTCACGTTTTTGAACTATTATAGATCTACAGAATTGAAATTCGGTAGGCCCGTTCCTTTCATGGAACACATATCCTCTACAAAAGGGGTTTTGCGAAAACCTACTTCCACGGAGCTCAAAAAGGTCTAAAGGGAAGTTATAGATAAATATTTACAACAAACTTGATATTTTCTAGGCATGTTTCTTTTGTTGAATAAAAAACCGCTATATCCGCTAAGAACGAATTTTACGGAAATTGACTCGTATGGTGGAGTGCAGGAATTACGGGTACGTATTAAAAAATTCTGTTATCAAACTACTACTTAACATAATGGCATGTGTTATGCATATTACTTTTCTTGAATGGAAATCAGCTAAGGTAGGATTTTCGGAAATCCACTCCTATGGGAGAGTGAGAAACTTTGCCAGCGTATTGATAAAAAAATTCCTTTTTCGTACTACTAGACCTTGCGGTAGTAAAAATTTTTATGCAATGTTTCTTTTGCTGATGCTAAGAATGGGCCATGCGGAAATCGATTGTCAAAGGTGATTAATAGACACAGGCGTAGCTAGTTCTGAGTGGGCACTGTATCAAATTCCTTCGGGGCCCTTTATAAGGTATAAGAACCCTATTAGTGGGACTGTAGTTACACATGTTGGAACCCCTGTGGTTTGAGGGCCCCGTATCATTGATACGGTAGTAGCAACGCCCCTGTTAATTGAACTTATTGATAAAAAATGAACTATTAGGTTTAGACTTGAAATTTAAAAGTATGTTAAGTTTATTGAGTAGAACTCCACTCAAAATGAGTTTTCCGGAGATATATTTGGAGAGAGGGTTACAAGAGTGTAAAACACTATTATACATCAATTTTAGAAATTATTATTTAGAAGCTATGTCCTTTTAAATTCAAGAGGAGAGAGTTAAGAATATTTTTAATGAAATCGAATTCTTAATATAATTTATATATATATAAACATTATATATTAATATAACATCATAAAATACCCAGCGAAGCGTACGGGTAACATCTAGTATAAATTATAAAACTATATCCATAAACAATTTTTTAAAAGATATTATTTTCACGTGTGTTTAATTCCCATCCTCCTGGAGCTTTAAATGAAATTTAGTTTTAAAAGCAAAGATGTATACTTATCAGTAACACATAGGTATAAAATTCTTGAAAATTGAAGCTTGTTTTCAGATTCTATAAACACAAAAATTCCTCCCCCAATTTTTTTTAAATGTGTTTTTATGTACAGTATAATGGTACTCTCTTGGATTTAGTCACATCTCTCATTTTAACACGTATAGAAGACTAATTGTAATGCATAAAATAATAATACATTGATTAAATAATTTTTACATTGGGTTTATTTTGTTGTGTTTTAGTTTTAAAGAACGTTTTAGTTTTAAAGAACGTAGCTCATTTAAACAAGTGTCCAGAAAGTTCTGATTGCGTGTTGTGTAAACAACTATCTCACCGAATGTGATAAAAAAAATTAGATGCCAGTTAGACATACCAGCTCAAGGTAACGACCTAGTCATCTGATTGTTGTTTAAATTTAGAAGGTAGATAAGATAGCTGGAAAAAACATTCCAAAACCTTTTGCCGACATTTGGGGATGACCGAAGGCTTATGGCCAGGAGCTCTTGACTGGGGTTGTTGCAGTCGAGTGAGGCAATTGTTCGAATCCTGATACCACTAAAGATCAGTCATGTACTGGGACTTATGAACGTTAAATTTTTTGAGGCTCTAAATTTCCGCATTGGGCGTGGTATGTAAGTTTAGAGGATGAGATAACAAGTTTCCTCGCTATTTGACCATAGTTCAGTCGCCAGTACACTTCGTGTTGCTTTAAGGTATGACGTTAATAAATTATTAATCAATTAATAAATGCAGAGTGACATTACAAAAATAATCAATGTAACATGCCATTTATTTCTCTTTGAGTAAACGCAGCATGCCTAATATTCAATACGCTTTATTGTCCGTTGCCTACACTTTAATGTTAGATTGGTTTTTAATTTGATATACTTTTGTTAAAGTTTTGAATATACTTCTGAGTTTTTTAAGATCTAAAATGATAAACTGTCCTTGTTTGCTTATTTACATGAGCGTTCAAGAATACATTAATGGTGGCATTTAATTTCATTTTCAAAAACTATTCCAAATGTTCAAATCATCTTTTTTAACACTGGGTAAAATAACCTTTTAAAACTGACTTTTTCTCTAAGTTCTTCCAAACAAAGAATCGGGGAATCCCCAATCGATGACAATATCTCAGCCTTGAAGTTTAAAGTGAGGATTAACTCACTTCCGGTGTCAGCTGTTCGTTTTTAACCGAAATTTTGTTTTTCAACCTAGCAATTAATGTAGAATGTAAACCATATGTTGGGGGAATGCAAGAGTTACGTAGAATGAGTTAATTACATCAGAATTCATGTTTAACAGAAAAACTGCTAGGCTATTCAGTGACTTTTATTCTGTTTTCCAAGCTTACGAGAAAGGAAAAAAAGTTATCACGTGCAAAGAGAACGCATTCCTAAGATTGCTTAAAATGTATCAAATTGTGTGATATACTTTCTTTTGCTAAAATTCTAAATACTTTAAAGAGCTCACTTAACTAATTCTCGCATTTTTACAAACTAAGTGATGTTTTATTGTTTAAATTGGAATTGTCTTCAAATAACATGACTTTTGTGGTTGAAAATAGTGTCTGCATATAGAAGACTCTCATCAACATAATCACAAAATATTGATATAAAGGTTCAAGTGAGAGTTTCTGTTGAATTTTTGCTTCACACAAATCTTCACTAGAAATTGCGAATTTGATGACTGTGGGTCCTAATTTTATCTCTCTCTTTATAAAAATTCTATGACAAAAAAAGAGAGATTTTATGACACCTCTCTCTGATAATGTTTCTAGCTTTTTATCCATCGCTTTAGAACATTTCCCAAAGTAGTTCCTATAGACCCCTGAAGATTCTTAAAACTTCTAAGTGCGACCGTGGAAAATTAAAATTAATTTTAAAGATTAGGAACTGAACTGAACTCAGTGGAGCAACAGAGGACCAAGTCCTACTGTGCCTATCTTAGTTTTCATGACCTTAAGCGTTGGGGTGCATGTGCAGGTGTTTCGGTCAAATGGTCAGTCTGACGGAAACCCCCAGACTTCAGTTCTCATGCAAGCTTGGTACTCATTTAACTACCCAATGAAGAGATGAAAGGTTAAATCGACCTTTCCCAGCCCAGGATTTGAACCCGGGAATTAAAGATTAGGAGGTCCACTAAATATTTAATGTCATGTAATTAATTTGTAACCCTTTAAATTAGTACAAAAGTTAAAATGTATTAGTGACGAAATTAATCATGATCAAAATATTAGAGTAACAATAAAAAGTGAAGAATAAATTTTTTTAGATAAGCACATGAAGAGTACAAATAAAGTCAAACCTCGCATGGTGAAGTCGAGCCGATTGCGGGTGCTCCCACCTATGTAGGTTTAAATATGAACGGAATCTGAATGCTACATAAAGTAATTTGTTTAAAATATGTCAGTATAAAAGCGCCGTATATCTAAACAACAGTTGTGTGTGTGTGTGTGTGTGCGTGCGTGCGTGCGATCTTGATATGTGAAGTAAATGCAATACATTTTTTTTTCTTTTGAACAGAAAGCAATATTTTATTCTCTAATTAAATATTATTCTTTTATTTAAAAAAATTTGATATTTTAATGCAAAAAGATACAATTTGAATAAATATTACTTCATATATCACAATTTTTATTTATACTTTATTTTTACGTCAACATTTATCACGCAGGCAACCATTGTTAAATTTATACTTTTTCTATTATGCATTTAAATAGAGTAATTTCGCTTAGAGGTTCAAGCCAAGTTTTGGTATAAAAGATGTCCAAAGACGCAGTATATTAGGGAGTCACTGCTTTAAAATAACAGTAGAACTATTGGTAACCTCACAATTTTCAATGACGTAATCAAGTGATAAGTACGACCACAATTATTTATAACACGAATTGTACATATATATGTCACTAATTTATTAATAAAAATAATGTTTTATATTCTCGATGAAAAAGATCGGCTAGGTTTTAAAACTAGCCAATAATAATAATATAATTTTGTTATTAAAAATTTAATAATGAGACTTATTTCATTTTAAAATTACTATAAGTTTGAAATTTTAAATAAAACACTTTAAACTTTTTTGTTGCGGATGTAAAATAATCAAAGTAAATTAGATGGAAGTCCCTACAAAGCTTTCTATTGCAGTTTTTTTTTTTTCATATGTTTCACCTTGGAAGAGTATTATTTCAATTAAAATGGTTATTATTAAAAAAACTTTAATGATAAAAAAATATTTTCCACTTCACAGCTGTGGAAATTAATTAAGAAACACAATTTAGTTTCAATCTTAAACATTACATATGCATATAGCGGAACTCTTTTGAGTTTTGCTCTTCTATGCAAAGATAGTCTTAAATAACGTATTCAAAATTAATAAATGTAGATGTTTAACATCTAGTTAACTTGTTGAAACTCATGGATCAAATCTTACTTGATAGAAACCTCAGAAGAATTCTAAATATTCTGAAAAATGTATATCATATTCTTGAACTCTGGGGAGAAATCAGCCTCTGCTTTAAATTGTCTCTGCGCTACATAATTATAAATTGTGAGACTCAATACTGTTATACTTTCAGAAATTAATTATTGAAAGTTATTTTTCTTTTAAAATCGTTAAGTATAATATTCTTTGTGTTGAATGTGATTTTTTTATCTATTAATGTTTATCTAAATTCAGTTTAATCGTTGTATTAAACTCGCTATTTAAAATTCTAAAATAAATGAAACTATTAGATTTTAAAACAAAAGGTTTTTTTTAAGTAAATAAGAAACTACTAGAGAGAAATTTATTCTGTAAGAAATTATTATTCATGGTATTTAATTCATTTATTTCTTCTATCCATTGTCCATTTATATTGAAATATCTTTAGAATAACTTGAATTTTTTATTTTTAGTCAGAAAATTCCATATTGCAATGTATACTATTCGTGTTCTCATTTATATTGATATATAGTAAGGTATTTTTCTTGAAAACTAATTAAGAATCAATTATATAAAATGAAATTCATAGTTTTAACTTTTTTTGTTTCAGTGAAAGAGAATAATTTTTATAATACAATGAATCTAAAATTTCCAATAATTTTTCGGTTTAATTCAAGTTCTAACTTAACTTTTTTTAGTGACAGTTTTTTTTTATTTATTATTATTTTTATTATTACTACTTATTTATTTTTATTTATTTATTATTTATTTTCATTTACCGGTAAATTATTACATTTAAATTAGACAACACCAAAACTGGCAAGAAAAGAAAAAAATAAAAGTTTCATTTACATTGAAATTAAGTATAACTAATTTGTTCAAAGAACTATTAAAGACAAAATTTGGAAAAATAAATATTGGTATTCTTCTTTCATTTCAACAGAATAGTATTCAAAAACCTTATACACGTTCAATCGCTCGAGGCTTAATATCTTCCCGATGGCGTATTGTGTAAGTTTGGAGAGGGTGTGAAAACTCCGGTGTTACCCTCGTCACTCGACTGTGGTTTATTTCCACCATCAATAGCCCTTAGAGAGCATCGTAAATGAAAACTAAATCATAATCAGTGTCCAGTTTCACCACCTTTGATGGATTGCACAAAACATTGTACATATAAGGTGCATAATAAGAACAGAGGATAATATTATTAATACCATTATTTTTATGAAAATTAATGAACACCATTAAATTTCGCACGCAAAAAAAATCAGAAACTTGCGATTAGAACATATTCGCGCGCGCGCGTATTTTCCGGAACCTCCTTTTGGTAACAGGAGAAAAAACTGTGCGCGGGAAATATTTGAGTAGAAGAAATTATTATTTAAGTCTGTTTTCGCCATGTGTACGAGAGCGTCAACTTGACGCGGAGCCCATTTTCGGACAGAAAAAAAATGCTTCAATTTTTATAAAACTCATGCATTTATTTATAATAAAGGGTTTTTAAAAATTTCAAAATATTTCATAAATAATTAGTTTTTCCTTTTAACATGTAAAGGGAAAGCTAATTTAGCATTAGGGTATATGAAAAAAAAATGCGAAACACATTTTATAAAAGAAAAAAATGTATCAACTCGGATAAAAATGAGTAGTATGATGAGTATGATGACCTGATGAGTAGTACTCTACAGGTTAGTGAAGCCAGAATATATATAATATTAATTTTTTAGTTCTTTTAAATCTGAAAAAATATTCCAAATTTGGTCCCTATTCCTTAACATTAGCCGAAGATAGCCTTAAGCATCAACTAATCTAAAAGAAGTCAATTAGTCGGAGATATTAGTTTCGTTCTATAATGAGTAATCAGTAACAGTAATGTGAAATTAAATTGTGTCACAATGCTTTAATTATTCAACACGGTTACTCACAAAAAATTGTATTCAAATTGATACAGGAAGAATTGGTAATCTTCGTTTGACTGCCACAAAATTTGAACCGGATATTAAAACGCTGTTATCTCAAAACACCGAGCGCAATGATTTTATTATGCCAAAGGTTTATTTAATTAATAATTTGCGTTTTTATTAATTTTTGTACATTTTTTTTTTATTTTTTTAAATTAAATTAAGTTTATGTTTCATCGATTAAACTATTCAAAGTCTGTTACTAGCAATTTATATTATATTGAAACTCTTTAACTTTTATCTTTTAATAAATATATCCAGCAAACAAATATTTCTTTGATCCTTTTAAAATTTTATTATAAGCTTTCATTATTTTACAAATAAATATTTCATTTAAAAACACAACTTATACATATGTGTATCCAAGGCTTCACATATTTAAAATTAGGAACCAGGTGGTCCTCTAACAAAAAAAAAACATTCGCGAACCCTGATATAATTTCTAAAGTGGCGAAAAATTTTCTGTTCAAAAACTCGCCAACAAATCCATCAATTTACAAACTTGGCAACCCAGTCAAGCAACGATCAAAAAACTTCTGTCGTTCACTTATTTATCATTTTTTCCCCTTTCGAAAAGCCACTTGCCAAGATGCGATCCCTGTGCCTGAGACGAGTCTTTTAGTTTTCGGCCTAGCGAAAGGTGCGTGCTTCTCCGGATGCGGTGCCGGACTATCCCTAACATTTGCCGCGAATATTGCCGGATTTTATGGCCGGAACATTGATTCCTTTTTCTGTATGGAATGGTGCCGGATGTTTGCCTTGAGGATCGTTGTGTGGACTGTGTTCCTAGGATGCGGCCTGTCCTTTACGATGCCGGACATCAAACGGGACAGTTTAAATATTATGTCCGAAAGGGATCAAAAACGCTTAGGACTGTTGAAATCCCTAGAGGAATATTCAGCAGAAAATCATCAAGTTATACCTGCTGTAAAGGTAATATCCAAATTTTGAGCAGATATATCAATGACTTCAAGAATTTGTTAAGAATTTAAAGGATTTTATTTCAGGCTAATTTTTATTATTTTGGGGTAAAAAGCAGCAGTTTATGGCATTATTAAAAATTCCGTATCTATATTGTTCATGCATATTGAAAAGGCAAATCATCTTTTCCAAAAATATTTCTTATGTCATATTAAACAATAAGAACAAAATATTTGATTTCATATGCTTTCTTTTGTTTTAACTTAGAATCTTGCAAATTAATTTTTTTAAAGTAATATGATACAAAGTATTTTTCTCTTGAGTTTCACTGATTTTTAAATAAGGTTTACTGTAGAGAGAAAGAGACCTGAATTGGTTCCCCCAATGTTTAATCTCTTCTGTAATAAGTTTCAGAGCGTTGTTAAAACTGAGATAATTACTATTAAATATATTGATATAAATTATTTAATATTTCCATTAAGACGCGTTTTCTTTAAACTTAACTAATAAAGAACGCGTTTAATTTATTTTTTATTTAATTTCGTCCCTAAAATTTACTTTTCATTAATATACAAAGAACTTATTCTGGAATTTATAATAGCTTACGTTTTTATTTGCTATTAAAGTGATAAAAATAATAGATTTTATGTAGTTTTTTTAAATGTGTTTTTATTTTTTTAATTTAATTAATTTTTTTTACAAAATATGAATTATATTTATTATAAAATTAAATAGGTTTGTTTAAAATGTATTTATTTAAGGATCATTGCAATTGACAAAACGGCCTTTTCTGTAAATTTATGCAACAATTTTTTGATCATTTCGTAGTATTCACAATGACACCATAAATGAATGCAAAAAAATGAATATAAATACGAAAGTGAATCTACATGCAAATTAATTAAAATTCTAATTATGTTCAGATTAATTTATGTGAGAAAAATCCTCGAATTTAATTTTTTTTCTTTAGTTTGGACACTTGAATCAATAAGGCAACTGTGCATTTTCTTAAAAGCTTTTCACTTAATAAGAAACAGTAATATTTCTTTTAAATTTTAAATAAAGAGCGATATCCCAAGAGTTTAGTAAAATTTGCTTTGAAATGTGTAATTACCTGATTAAAATTTTTATCTGACTGAAAATGAGTAATTTCCAATTTGATTTTTATGTTTTAAAATCTGATGTGTTGAAAAATCGAAACGTGACCAATGTTTAAAGAAAATCCTAATCTCTATGTTTTTTTTATAATTGCTATTTTAAAACACCTTCAACCAATATAATTTTTTTTTCAACTGTAATATAGGCTACCGGTACGAATAATCCTTTAATATATTCTATCATTCCTTAACAAATGCTATGTAATATTTTTATGTGAATGGCATTATATAAAATATTATTTAAGGTATGCTTCTTACAAGGCTTTTTTTTTTTCTTAATTTTTATGAAGCGTCGAATTGATAATCAAAAATAAGAATTTATACATTTAAAAAATTACCAAAATTACAAAATAATTATACTTTATTTCACTATTTAAACCGGTACCGTACCAGGAACATATATTATTCTATATTTAAATCCTTTTATTAATTTTTTTATTTCATTTTGTGCCATCAGTCATTTTAATAATTAATTGAAAAAAAACTATTACTGTATACTTTTTTAGATTATCCAAATTAGTAGAATTCTTCAATAATTTTTTTTGATAGAATAATTCTTTATTTATAACCTGTTTTATTATTTTATTGTTCAACTTTTTACCGATCTTACATGAAATTTTTAAAAAAAAATTCACTCGAAAATCTTTTTTTAAACGAGAAAAATTTCTTCCTCAATATTTATCGCTCATTTACTTTCAAGCGGAAAAAATTTTTAATCGGTATAGGAAATGACTGTGAATTCCGAAATTGATATCGAAAATATTTTAATAAATAAAAATGTGTTTATTTTCAATTATGTAACAAAATACATAATTATACGTTATCACTTTTTAATTATTATTAATTTTGTTCGATTAAATAAACTTCTAAAAAATTAGAAATATATATATATATATATATATATATATATATATATATATATATATATATATATATGTATTTAGAATTTTAAAAGTGAAAAATGTGTCGCTAAATATTATTTATCGTTTGCTAGAACTTATTCTTCTTTTAAAGTAATATAAATTATTTCCATTATTGCGACGATTTGCAAGTTAAATGTAAGCATATACACTTAATTTTTTTTATTATATATATAGTTGAACAAAATTCTCAAAAAAACAAAGAAAAGGATGATTTATTGCGAAATATATTGATCTACAAATTAACTCGTGTTTCGAAATAAATAATGATGCAATAATTCAGAAACTCGTAATTACGATGAGCCTCATTTCTATTCCAAATGAATTCTTTAATAATCATTTTAAAGTATTGTGTTGAAGAGTGATAAAATCATATGTTGAAGGTAAGCGAAAAATGTGCTCGAAGATATATTATTTTTTTAACCAGAATTATATTGTAATTTTTCATATGTTTTAATTTTTTTAAAAGTTTATGTTTTTGATGAATAATGATAAATTATCAATATTTGATTTCGTTTTACCTTTGTTTTCGTTGATAAAGAATGATAAAAAAATATATTTTATCTGATCGTCGATTTCTTCATACGTTAAATCATTCTTGAATATATAACTTGTGTCTATGATATTTATGAAGTATGTTCTAATATTCCCTTCAAATGACGATGAACAATTCAAATTTTGCATTCCCTCATATCCAGAAACTCCACTTTGTAATGATTCATCTTTTGAAAACTAATAGGATCTAATTAATAGAAATTGTCAATGTTCTTTAAAAAGATTTTAATAAAAAAATTTACGTTTATTCTAAAAAACGCCATAACACTGTAATAACGAAAATATTACTCGAAATAAAGCTACAATTATTTTTATATTTATAAATAAATGTTAACCAATATTTTTTTCTCTAAATAGAGTGCATTGTTAAGATATAAATTTGGGCTTAAGTATAAATTTTAATATAATTCTGTATAAGAAAAGTAGAAAGAAACAAATTAAAATAATATTGGTATAATTTAAAAATTCAGAAACACAGTAGAGGAGAGATTAACCTAAAATAAAATTATATTAAACTAATGTGCAATGAGAGATACATTTAACAGGATACGATAAAAATTTTGCCGGGTAATAGACAATAATTATTTATACAATATCTTTACGCAAAACAAGTTTTGAATTTTGGGTCATGTGAATAAAACAGAATATACAAAAAAAAGAATTTAAACATATAATATCTATTCAATGTACGAAGCTCAAAAATAATTCGAATCATCTTAATCAATGTATGCGCTATTAGGTATGTAATTATCTTTTACTGTTATATAAAATGGAATTTTCAGCCATTTGTAATTCAAATCTTTGTAAAAAAAAACGACGAAGTTTCTTCGAGTTATCTTTGTTCAAAAGAGAAAGTAAAAATGAAATAGAAAATTCGAATATCCATTAAGTTTACAAGTAAAATATATGATTCAGAAAACCAACAGAAATTGTTTAAAAAACAAAAAGGTTCATCTTATAAGTCATTTATCACAAAACCTTGTTACGCCACTTTTCGTTGTATGTTTGAATTTCTTAGCTGTCAATATAGACAGGTTTGTCTGGCTTTTTTTAATGCGTGTCTGATGACCTGCTGAGATAATTATTGCTTTAAACTACTTAGGGAGTATCCCAATGCAAATAAATTTGAAACTTCCGTTTTTGGAATGTTTTTTTTGTTGTTGATGTCTTCTCTTAGATTTAATTACGCCGTGCAAGATTACTTTTAATAGCCGTGTCTGCGTAACCGTTTTATCACAGAATGTGCTCTTTTTATTTTCTATGTAATTTTCATGTTGTTATGAAATACTTATTCACATTAAGAAACGGTTAATCGTTTAATGCAAATTATACATCTTTAACAGCTGAATGTGGTTGTATGTGTTTCGCTAAAAAGGCAATGCAATTGTGATATGCAGAGTTTCAGTATTCTGATGTTGTACATAAATACTTGTACCAAGCAACATTTGATGACTCCAAACATGAATGAAAAATGTTATCGTTAATGTCTTTTGAAAATTCATCAAAATGTTATCGTTAATGTCTTGAAAATTCATCAACTTACATATTTTTTCAATGTTGAGGGATCTAATGAGACGTCATGTTCAAAAATGTGTCTTAGCTACCTACACCTGCCTGATTGAAGGAATGCTACACGTCAAGTCTCCACGGTACAATTTAAATTATTTTTTTGACGCATAAAATTAACTTCACAATAAAACTTACCTTTACGTGAGCTGCGGATTCTAAATTAAATCGTCTTTTACATAAAAAACTCATTTTTAATGGTATCGCGAAACAATTTTAATTAACAATATTGTTTTCAAAAGCATTAGAAAAATTTTAGCATCATTAAATGTTTCCACTCTATTAAAAAAATTTTTTTGTTCATTATATTGTTAAAATCTAATTTCATTGAGCTTACAAGTACTTATAGCTTAAATAGAATTATTTTTAATAAATATTTCGAGGATAAATCGTTAGTTAATTATTTGCGGCTTGTATATATTCTTCATTAATATATTTCTGATAACGCAGACTTTGTTAACAATCTTATGTATTAACTATTTCACATCTTTATATATTCTTAACCATGGAATATTCATGTAATGAATTTAATTTTAATCTTTTCATCGTTTTATGTTTATTTCTGTTAAAAAAATAATCCCATTATTTAAAAATTATATGATCTATAGGTTTTTCATTTCGTCTAATAAGTTTTTCAATAGTCTCTTTTTAATTCACTGATTTACTACCTACGGTATAGTTATTAAATTTTGTGACTAAATATCACTTAAAAAATGTGGAATTTACTTAACGAGATTAATTTAAAATTAGTTTAATAATAATGTAAAATTATGTATATTGTAACAGAGAAGAGTCCTGTAACTAAGTAGGAATAATTTTGCTTGTAATGCATCGAAGTAGCCTTGACCCATGAGACAACCTACTGAGTAAAAACTCAAAGTCAATCTCTCTCTCTCTCTCTCATGCATATTTATTCATCATATTTTTCTTCCAATAACGTAATTTAAACTTCCAATACAACAGTGCCTTACTCTACCATTTCGTAAAGGCACCTGAACCGGCTTTGAAATATTTTGAAGCTCCTGGAATTGTACTTTTGACCCCTTGTAACATTTTGTTCTTTTTAAAGCATTTTTCAATGATAACATTCTTCCGAAAATATCTTTACGGTCATAGGTATGTAGCATTTATTTATCAGGTAATTTTTTATCAAGAATATTTCAAATATCCTTGATAAGGAATATTTCAAATATTCCTGATAATGATTCCAAATATTTAAATTCTTCTGTTTAATATGCTATGATAATTTCTTTTCCAGTGTATTTTAAAAAATTTAAAACAAATATAGAAGAATCAAAACCCAAATTGTTACCCGATTGATCTAACCTCTGAGCTCTCAAAGCAGGCACTTTTTCAAAGTTGGGCTCCAATGCCACTGTACATTTCGTAACGCCTTTTAATGCCTCATTGAGATATAAAACAGCTAATTTTATTCGATAGTCAAGTACATTTTTTTTTGAAAAAAAAGAAGAATGTTTAAAAATAATAGAAGGAATAGGTTTTGTTCCTTCTTTTTTAAAAAAAATTGGATAATGTATTGTTATTATATAGAATACTATAATATTTTCAAAAAAAATTTAAAATATTATATAGTTTTGAATTTTAGAAAATATTTAGAGAATCTACTATATCATATTAAGTTGAAGTTATTAAAAAAGTCCTCATATTAAAATTTAATCTACAACTTTTTCTTTCTCTCGTTCAGTTTCATCGTTCAATGTGGCCGCGGTAGCCGAGTGGTATAGATATCGGATCGTGGCTTGCTTTGTCACGAGTTCGATCCCAGTACCACTAAAGACCCGCCGTGTAGGGCAGCGATGCACGTTAAATCTGTCGAGAGCTGAAACGTCCTCCCGTTGGTGTGGTAGTTAGGAGAGGGGGGTGCCATCTCAGGTGTCGTCCACGTCACTCGACCATGGGTCAAAATTACGTGGTCCGTCGCCAAAAGCCCTCGTGTAGCTGAACAGTGCGACGTTAATATTCAATCAATCAATTAATCAATTCATCTTTCAATGGAAAAGAATAATAACCTAAGACGGAAACAATATAACTAACCACAATCTTATATTTAAAAATATGCGTAAAGCGTATATATAAAACTATATTATATAAAAACTTAAGATAACATAAAAAAAATTTCCAACGCATTAGGGGTTGACAAAATTGAGATATCAATGTAAGCAATCCTTGATATTTGAATAATTCGAGTATTTATATACAAAAGAACAATTTAGAACTTATAGCAACAAATCTTCACATAGTGACTAGTATAAATGATGGATTTCTTAGCAAAATATGTAATTTTTTCCCCATTTTCTACAAGAGTATTCATTTTCTAAAATATTATTACGGTATACTCATTCATATTTCAACAGTTTTCTCTTTCTTTTTCAAAATAATATTTCCATATTTTATTAAAACTTAAAGACGTAGACTTTTTCCGATCTAAATTGTGTCAAGCTAATCTTTTTTTAGATGGTTTCACAAAAAAATGTCATTTCCGTGTAATGGGTGATTCATGTAATGTACAATTTTTTTTTCTTGATGAGCTCCAAAAAACTTCCGTTAAAAATAAATATATATGTATTCATTCCGATGAAGAAAATATATATTTGATACATTAAACCAGTGGTCGTCAAACTTTTTGACCTCACGGACCAGTAAATTCCTTATTTAAATACCGCGGACCACTAATAGGATTTTTAAGCGTTAATGCATAATTTTTTTTTCTTATAGCTCCAAAAAACTTTCGTTAAAAAATAATAATATAAGTATTCCTTCCAATGAAGAAAATATATATTTGGTATATTTTAACCTGCGGTCGCCAAACTTTTTGACCTTACGGACCAGTAAATTCATTAAAATCCCGCAGACTACTAATTGGATTTTTTAAGCGACAAATATATTTATAAAAAATTGTAGTCTAAGAACCCATAAAATGTACCTAATAAAATGAACGTATGAATTATAACCAAATTATGAAAGCTTTATTAATAAACCATAATAAAATAAACAAAAACTGTAAAAAGAAAACAACTAAATAATGGTTTAAGTATTTCAAACTTTAGCACTATACATTCCGAGTGTGATGGATGTTTCTTTATCTTACTTGAAATAAGATAATGGATATTTGGATCCAATGTTGTTATACTGCAAGACGGAGAACTGCATTTATTTCATGCTGTGATCGGTACTGTGTTTTGATGACTGTGACTGATGAAAAGGCATTTTTACTTAAATGAAATTGATCATCAGAACTTTCATCGACTGTTTACTAAAATTGTTAACTTTTAATGGAAAGCCAAAACACTCGGATCTTGTTAAGGAGAATGAAAGTTAAATTTGCGAGTTTCGTCGGACGATAGGTCGATGAGGCTTTCTTTCAGAGACGCATGCTTAAATTATTATCCTAAACTCTTTTGCGGCACTCGGATTTATAATCCACATATAACAATGTAGTTACAGTAGTACGCCTTATTTACTGTGGCGTTATTCTGTGAAGTAGCGTTTTTATAACTTTTCACGTATTGTTATCAAATGAATTAAATATAATGCTTCTCTTAAAGCATAACTTATATACATATATATAACGTGATAAGTAAGTATATTCCACATTTTTTGGGGGACCAGCGAAATTTTCTCGTGGACTACTAGTGGTTCGCGAACAACCACTTTGGCGACCTCTGCAGTAAACTATGTGGAGAAAAGTTTTAAAAGTTATTTACAATAGTTTATAATTGATCAATAATATTTGTTATCAAGATAGAGGTATTATGATTTTATGACACTCATTTTTAATCATTTTACTTTCATGATATTATTCGTTTGATTTATTAAGACGGTATAAAGGAGCTCAACAAATTAACCTAAATTTTATATTCAATTACTGATGCGGTAAACAAATTTGACAAGAATACCAACTTATGTTTCATCAGATATTATATTTTATACTCCAAAAGCCACAAAGAATAACCGGTCTTGATAAAACAAGCCAATTATCCAGAACTTTATGTTGAGTTGCTTGTTTGGTAAAGTCATCACGTAATATGATAAAAAAAATAATGTTAGGTATACACCATAATTCTAAATTCTTATCACGGTGGGATTTAAGTAATGAGTTTTTAATATCAGTGAAACATTATTGCTTCCCTTTTTCTCCTAAGACAACCTGCAAAATTTCGCAAAAGTGTGGCAATGATTTAAAACGTTTCCTTCATTTTAATAAGGTCTCAGATAGTGCTCTTTTCAGCCGCATATAATTCATTCTAAAAGGTAAGAGCTTCTATAGAGCGAAATGCATCTTTATTGTAAAAATGTCAGTGATAATGAGATGGAAATATAGATCAATGGAAATTACTTCGTCAAAATTTATGTGAAGAAGTATTTTCATTTTTCACGTTTATGTGATAACAAGTGCTGGAATCCACCATGAAGTTAATGGTCATGCATCGTAAAATTCAATCCAAATAAATACAAATTTAAAACCGCTAATGTTTTCAGTCCATTTTTATTGTATGAATTAAAAATAATCTTAGATAATGCAAGATGGTAAAGATCCAGAAATAAAAAATAAATTAAAGAAAAAATACTTTCATATTGACACTAGTACAAGTATCAGAGTAATATAAACAATATAATATGCTTGATATTAAATTGATATTATATTGACTTAAATCATATTTGTTGCAATATATATTATTATTTTTAAAATAGAACTTACTTTTGTATTCATTTATTAATCTTAATTATCATCTAATGTTTTTTACTATTCTTAATTATTGTTTTGTAGGCTGCCATTGATTTTAATTTCTTGTATTATATATGCTTTTGTTAATATTAAGTATTACCTAACATTATTTTAATTAATTATTAGTTAATATTCTATCATTTTTTTAATTATCTGATATTGTATTATTTATATCTGAGTTTTTCTAAAAAAATAATATATGTGCATAGTGCTATATTATGAAGCAATAGAATAAAAATACTAAATCTTATTTAGATATAACATGCAAGCTACAGTTATAGTTTAATAATACGTAACTACGTTTCTTAAATTTCTGCAGTATTGTATTACTTGAAACAAAAGATTTCCTTAATGAAGTTTTAAGTTTAAAACGAATACTATAGAAAAATATGGAAAACAATCCGAGAGAAAACAAATCATGAATACAGAAAAGATGTCGGTAATGTTTAACAATAATATTTTTGTTGTTACACTGCAACAACTCTTAGGATAATTTCAAAATAAAATAATACTTACTAATGATTCTAGTTTATATTATTATAGATGTTATTATGCTCGATGGATATGTGATTACTTTTACAAGAACTTTTACTGATGATTAGACTACATCTTATTGTGGAACAAAAAAAAATTGACTCTGAAACATATTTTTTCTTAAAACAAAATCTTTATTTAGGTTCTGTTTACTTATTTAACTTGCACAAAGTTGTTCTTATATTTTTTTTATCTTTGTAATTACTTTCAAATAAAGATTAGTGCATCATACAACCGACGTAATAGTTTGATTTGTCCAATTAACATGTTCAATTTAAAAATCGTTGTGATACTCTTTTGACAACAATTTGCAGCGGACTTTTTCTCAAGGATTTTCCTCTCAGAAATAACTTGGATTTTTTTAAACTTTTAGTGAAAGTTGTAACTCCTACCTGCTGACAGTGGAAACATGATATGCAGATTGGTTTGGGAATAAAAAGTGGGGATTTTTGTGGGGTGGGTAAAAAGATCAACTGTGTATGTGTGGTATTTATATTATCAGAGAGCTAACCTGAGCATTTGTTGATATTCAATCAGCTAGTAAACAATCGCTTGCTTATATTTAGTAATTTACCTATTATTATATATAAACCAGAGTTATTTTATCACCGTAAGCAGTCATCCTATAAACATTAATTGCTCGTTGGATTCGATTTGTCCGTTCCTGAGTGGAGCGTCATCAGTTTATTCGGAAGTAGTTGCGTCGCAAGAGCCTGCAAAATTTTGTGCTGGTTACAGATAAATGTATTTTGTTTATTTGGTTAATTTGATCTCTTGCCCTCATACCTTGACTAAGCTTATTAATCAATAAATTTCTAATTGATTATTTGTGTTTTGTGTTATATCGACAACTCTTGCGTACTGTAAATGACATTCTTGTGAATATGGGTCCCTCAGGTTTAGATAGTTAGAATTTAAAGGGGTGGAGGTGCGTTTCAAATTGTTCAAATAAAAAATAACCAATCAATAACGTCCTGCGAAGTGCATTTCATTCAGATCAAAATAAAACGAAAATAACTTCTAAACTATGGTCAATACCTTCTAGTTAACGATAATATCTGTCTCCTTAAACTTAATTTATTAGAAAAATATAAATTATATATATATGTTGGTTCTCAAACACCTTTTAGGATATAAATAAAATCAAAGCAGACCAAATTGTTTTTTGAAATTCCTGTAGTAAGCAAGGTCGGCATTTTTAACCCGAAATTGTCCTGACGCCCAACGTTAGATCTAGTCATTTCTAATGATCTCGATAATAATCAATTAGCACTTGAGTCAAATTAAACTCGAAAAATATTTATTTCTCCTCTGCTCAGAAGGTCAATGTTGGGTAAAACAAAAAGTAATAATGCTTCAGAAACGTGTGTGAAATGTTCATGATTAGATATTTAGTCCTTGGATTTACGTATTTTATGTCCTTGGAAGGACACACGTATGTTTTATTTGTTTTTTTCTCAGGCAGTTCAATCCGAAAAATTCTCGAAGCCTTAATATATTTAGAGAGGGTGCATAGAAACAATGGACCTTAACAAAAAGTCTAACACACACCTTTTTATAAAACTCTTATTAAAACTCTACATTCTAGAAATGTTTTGTTTATGGAACAAAGTGAAAACATTTTTCTAGATTTATTTTCTAGAACGATAAAGACCTTGAGATGTTATTTTGAAAAAGAAAAATTGGTAAGAAATCTTTCATTGCTTATCATTTATTTATTTCAAACAGCATTGGGTATTCTCATTAATGTCTGTAATTCAAATTCCACTTGAAATTCTTGTGAATGCTACAATTGTTAATTTGTTAATTTTAAATGTATTCAAACTTCCGACGTCATTGCTCTGTTTCATTTTTTTGTTATTTTAAAATATTTGCATTCAATTCAAATTCTGTATTGTAATTTATATGCGCTTTCACTAGAAGCGTACACAGACCTCTTTCATGAGGGGATTACATTCTAAAAAACAAGTTGCCAAAAGAGCCGTGGGATAGTCTCTATGGTAAAAATTAAAAAATTATTGGTCTGTGGGGGAGTTGAACCGCCCCCTCCCCTCTTGTGTACACCACTCGCTTACTCGTTTATTTAAATCTCGGTTCGCTCGCAGACGCGAGTGTGTTTGTCACTTTATTGTACCTTTTAAACCAATATAATAAGAAATAGTTTCATAATGCAAACAAATTATGTGACTCAAGTTCGTAAGTAAGAAGAATTTTTCCAAAGCTGTCACGCTATCAATTGTGTCTGTAAAAAAAAACGGAAACTTTAACATCATTACTTATACTGCTCGTCAAGTATCTAAAACTAATCGAGGGTAATAAAACATAGCTAAATAGGTGAATAAGAAATCAATTGATATAAATGGCCGACGATAAAACTTATGACATAACACAGCCTGCGTTAACAACTAACAAATCGTGATATCTTGGCGCATTTTGGCGACAGGTGACTTCTAGGCGATAAAAAAGTGCACGCGTTTTTAATGTCAGAGGTGCCGTAGGAAAATAGATTACTGCATATGCGATATTGCGAATGGGTGCCTCCTATGATGTTAGTGTGTAAATGGCTCGATGTGAGGTCTTGCTGAAAAGATTAAATGATTCGGGTTCCAGAAAGCGATACATCATGCCGTCTTTCTTTTTAATCCATTAACCGGGTCTTCTACCCTGTGTCGTATCCACTTAGCGTTGAAATTTCTCAAGGGGGCCAGACAGAAAGACGATCGAGATATTCTTTCCTTTTCGACACTAGGATCTGAGTAGACTAAATATACCCACCACGTGTGTGTTTAGATAACATGAGATATTATGATTTAGTAAAAAGGGGGAGGGATAAAAGTGCATGTGTGTGAATAATGGTATGTGTTCTGAATTTTGACAAAGATAATTTCGAGTAAAAAAATTCTTTTAAAAAAGGGAGGAAGCTACGAAGAGGTACAATACTAGAAAATCTTTTTATTGCGAATTGAAATTGCACCATTAGTATATTCTATGTGGCTATTTAAGAATTAATAAAATAAAATTAGTGTACTGTATTCAAAATCCAGTTAAATTATTTAAGCATTTTTTAAAGGAAAAAAATGTTTATTAATTGCTTCTAAAATCTGAGATTTTTCTGTTGTATAAAAAAGTGAGCGAAAGATGCTAAAAAAAGAAAAATTCTTTCTTGAAGATCTAAAGCAGTGAAAGATTAATTTCTTAAAGGAAGTTTACTTGTGAAAGAGAGAAAAAATAAATAAGCATTTTATGGATAAAATAAAGTTTTAAATTTCGTGTAAGTCGCGTGCTTCTAGCTTGAATGGTTAAATCGGAAGCTTGCAAATGAAGGAGGAAGAACAACTTATTGACATATCACTAGATTCAATGTTAAAGTCTATATTTAAGCAGGAACTGTTCCTAAATTTAAAGTTGCAAATTTGCCGAATGCATACAGAGAAATTTCTCTCACACAGTTATAAACATTTTAATGCCATTCTGAACAATGTATTTAAATTTAAAATATTTCTCAACAGAGGTGGCAGCAAAAACAAAATAGGAAGCAAATTAACGCTGAATATGGATTGAGACAGCAAATATATCAAGACTTCGATAGTTTGTGGGGAAAAAATGCAAATAGATATCCCAATTATTAAATATAATGTAGTGGTAGATGCTGCATGTGTGTGGTGTATGAAGTAATGAGTAAATTACGTTAATACACTATGTTAAAAAAATTTAATAAAAAATATAGTAGTTTTTAATTGCCTTTGATGTAGTTATATGTTGATCTACTTTAAATATTATTTTAAGATTTATTCTTCGAAGGGTTTTTCTTGGGGAGGGGGGGTCCGTGAATCGACAAAGTTTGAATATCCCTTAGCTAAAGGGAATCGCTTATTTCTGTCTTTATTGAACATATTTTCAAATAATCTCATTAATATTCAGAACTGTGAAAAAAAAGAATCTTTTTAATATTCCAAGCTTTAAAAAGAAATCTTATCAATATTCGAAATTAATTTATTACAAATTTTATTTTGCGTTTGATTCAGCATTCCAATATTTATTTTTATAGCTACATTCGTTTAAATGAAATGAAAAGTATTTTAAAAATTTGATGATAAAAAAGGGAAATTATTTTCTTTAATATTTCCCACCATATTATTTCATTAAGCGCTGAAAATTATCGATTCACTTAATCCAATCCTTTGCTGTGCTTAATGCTTAATTTGTATATTCTTGAAATTAATAGTATATTAATAAGATCAAGTGATTCATAATGTAAGGAATATAAATGTTTTAATGAATAAATATTAATGATGAATACTTATATAATAACAACTTTAGGTTTCTTTGTTAAAATAATTATGAAAATATATTGTATAAAAATTATCAACATGTTATTTATTAAAATATGAAAAAACATACGTGTAGAAAAATATCTTATACTAAATTTATGTTTAATAAACGTAAAAATTATTAAATCTGCTGCATGCAGCAAAATAATTAATCATAATTTTGCAACATACAATTTAATAATATGTTGTTTTACATTAATCGCTGGCATTTAGTTATGCAATCAATGTAAATTTAATGCAAGATAATTCTTAATTAATCATTATCCCTAATACTATATTCGTAGCATTATTCATGCCATATCAGCACAAAATAATATTGATCATTTATTTATTTTTGTTTCTAAGTAATAAATAATTAATAATAGAATATCATGTGAGTTTAGCATATTAAAATTTTCTCGGAATGAATAATTTTTTTCATTTTTCTCATTTCGCATCGTTGATAAGTAACTTAAAATCAATTCATTACAATATTTTGATTCTAAAGCAAACTTGATGCTTTCGATAATGATCTTAAGCAAAAAAATAAATTTATTTATGGAGATCTTGATCAAAAATTCTAGAAGCTTTATTAGAATTAATAACTTTATAACAGCATACTCCATTTGAGAAACCAAAAAGAAAAATAATGGCAGTCTCATCATTAGATTAATTCATTTTCTACGATAAATAATTAATATGGCATGGAAGTACAAAATAAAATTAATCATTGATCAATTTGTATTTCGTTTACCAATTTATGAATTATAATGCACATTTTGACTTGCATATTAAAATTAATCAAAATGAAAATTTTTCAAACATTTTTCTTACTTTGTGTCAATAAAGTGTTTTGGTATAAATTTTTAGAAAGATACCTTAATTCTAAAATGAAACGTACTTCTAAATTTATTTTTAAACTTAACTAAGATAAATTATCTTTAAATTCTGAAATAGTTTTGATTCTCAAATTTCATCTTGATTCTGGAATTTAACAATAGAAAATATTAAAGGAAACTCCTGATTTTATTTTTATTATTTGTTTAGTAGAAAGAACCATTAAAAATAAAAGCTGTTCCACTATTTTACGTTTTTGACAGGTTTTTATGTAAAATTACGCCATTATGCAAAAATTAATGGTGAGAGGATCTTTCTAATGTAACACCATGCGAAGTGTTCCAAATCGAGGTAAGCAATACCGTAAGACCCCCCAAGACGTATGACGCGTGAAAAAGAAAACAAATCTTTCCCAGAAAAAAGAAATTCAAAAGATAAAAAGGAACTTTATTGAAAAATTAGCATCGATAACAATTAGTCAAGATTGAAACGTACATACGATAAGTGACTGACAAGTTTTTTAAAAAGTTAGACTTTTGTTGGAGGTATGTTCATCCATCGACTGCTGTGCAGAATGTGCCTTTCTGTCCATTCTGAGTGCATTGTTGTGCGTTAACTATTTAGCCATATTTCTCTGTTTCCTCCTGCACCAATCGCAGCCCACAAATTGTTGCTGATGGCTGGTAGTCAAGCGTCTGCACAGAGTGTTCCCTGCATGTTCGATGGGAATTACATCAGGAAAACTTGTCACACACACACAGTCAATCCATGCTTTTAATGTCTACACTCTCCAACGACACTTCAACAACTATTTAACAATGATATTTCGCGTAGATAAACTTAGGAACTATTGAACTTTTGAAAATACAGTACAGTCCCGATAATCCGAACAATATCGGACCGACCCCTGTTCGGATTACGTGATTGTTCGGATTAGCCGGAGTAACAGCGAAATCACTATTTGAACTGGGAGAGAGTACGGGTTATGTTGTACAATTTTTCATACTAAACATTAGTGTTCTGTTCTGTAGTTTATTCCATTTTAAAATTTGTACCATGACTTGATGTACAGTGCGTGAATATTAAATAAAGAACTGTTTTGAATTAAGGTTTACACTGTTTTATATTGAAATATTCACCGATTTTTTCGTCCTTAAAATTATAAAAAATTTTCCGCGGAGCCGTTCGGATTAACCGGATGTTCGGATTAGACGTGTTCGGATTAGCGGGACTGTACTGTATACATATAAAATAGAAGAATCTCAAAACGGGCGTCAGTTACCGCACATCCTTTGAAGATGTGAAATACAGTGTGAGTGCCAAGCATAGTGCCTCTCAAATAAGACCGCTACCTTCAAACTGCTTCATTTCGATAAGGGTGGAAAAGTTATTTCTTTTGTTTTGTTTACTCTAGTCTCGATCCTTATCCGTCGGGTTCAAAATCTGCTCTTATACGTAAAAATAACTTGACCCCATTGCGGATCAGTTGTGTACCTGTGTGTGTACCACAAAAATCTCTCTCCAATGAGCAAGCATTCATGTGGTATACTAGTAATTTCATGCTAGTCATGGTGAAAATAAACCACTATTGTGTAGCCTCCTCACTATGTGTGGTAAATCACGATATCGAATGTACGGTAGTCTATTTTTATTTTTTGCATTATCTGTCAAATATAAGTTATCGATTGTAAGTCAAGCTGCAGGTAGTTTACCACCCTGGTTGCTCGTAGACGACTGCTACTGCATCCTTGGAGTCCAGTAATTTGAAATGCTCCCCAAACTTGTAAAACGAGGCTGTGAACAATTCCGAAATCCACAGGCACGCTAGTCACATTTCGACCTTCCGCCATCTTTTCAATAATTTGACCTTGGGTAAGGTCGTTTAGGTATCTACAAGACTGTCTGTTTTTGGACATAGCACACTGAGGTAGAGGAATTTGATGACATTTAAACTGATCTATATCGGGCAATAGCTTTCACATAAATACTAAATATGCGTCGCCAGCGAGATTTACACCCTTCCCATACTCCACCAGTACGTCATGCTGATGGTACATGCTTGCGCTAGTATACTTGATTCTAAGTCGTGCTTCTGATGAATCCATCTCTCTGGTTCACAGTATGCTAATCTCTTAGTTTATGAACTTCTTTACTTTTTGAACTCCAGTGTAAATGATTTGTATAAAGCTTGTATTACTGTCATAAAATAATATAATTATAATTTAATAGATTCTAATTTATATCACTTCTCTAACTTATAAGGGTTTTCTATAACTGTGAAAAATCTTAACTCGGAACTATCATTTATAAATACTTCTTATACAAAATATACATACATATCTTTAATCATTGAATATACAAATGGCATTAAGGATGAATTACACTTCAGCAATTAGCAATTGACTTTCCACAAAGGATAAGTTTGAAAAACGATCAAAAGAACACTGATAATTTATTCTCTCTTTTACATATATTGACAATGTATTAATAACCATATGTTTCTAGTGCGCATATTAAAATTGAAATTTTATTCTATGGATGAATCATTTTACTCATCAATTAATATATTTAAAAAAATTATTATTGTAAATAAAATCCATTTCATATATAGAGAGAGAGCGAGAGAGAGAAAGAGAATCACTTCGTAGTGAGATACAGGATGCTGAAATAATTCCCAAGATCCGTCATTGAATGCTGAAATCATACTCGAAAGTTGATGACCTCATAATCATTTGCTTAATTAAAAGTTTCAATAAAAAGAAGTGACGATAGTCACATCAGAAGATGGTTTACATTTCGATAATCTACGATTCACTTTCCACGAATGATAATGATGAATAACCCTTTCATCTCATTTCCGTTTTTTGACAGATCCACACTCGCTCATGTCAATTGACGGTTAGTGACCCAAGTTTGTTTCTAGTAGCCGATAATAATCTGATGGCGATGTTAATGATCCAAGTAGACGGTCAATTCGATTAGCAAGGCGAAACGACGTCTACTGTAATGTCATGACGGATCTAATGTTTATTTGTGGTCTATGTGTTACTTAACGAGGCAGATAGCGGAAAATGTAAAAGAAAAAAAGGAAACCTTAAATGTTATCATAATTATTCTTGTATCACTTCCTAACTTTATTTTTAAAAGACGGTTCTTGATGGTGATTTTCTCGATCTGTAGAAATATAATATATTTAAGTTTTGTAACAAGCAATTATGATAGTTAAATTTTTCATCTGGATCATTATGTTATCGAAACACACTTCCTTATTTAATTAATATTATTTATTTATTGTAGAAAAGTTAAGTTAGAATTATACAGTATATAATCATAATAAAAAATCAACTAAAATATATATTCTACCAATTTTTTTTCATATATAATATAATTTTATACAAAAAAAAGATGGGTGTATTTAATGTAGTGGAAATTTTTTTTTATAAAAAGGCAAATATAGATTAGATTTTTTTGTAATATTTATTCGAAACAATGTGTTGTAAATCGTTAAAATCTCCTAACAAAAGGGAAAAAAGTGTACTTTTTACATGGTCATATATTAATGTCAAAATAATTTGAAATCAAATTCTGTAGAAAATTGTGTGGCCGCGGTGAGTCGTTATGGTCTCGAACCCTTGGATTGCGTTGTCGAGTCACGGGATCGAGTTGATGCCACTGAAGATCCTCCGTGTAGAGGGGCCAGTCCACGTTAAATCTGCCGCCGTGATTCAGAGTCTTTCATTGGTGTGTTATGGAAGTTAGGAGAGTGGGTTCCCCCAGTTCAGGTGTCATCCTCATCACTCTTGGTCGTGTTTCAAAATTATAAGATGTGTCGCCATTAGCTCTAAAGTTGCTTTTGAATGCGAAGTTTTTAAACACGTACTGCCTGTGTGTAGGAAACAATATGAATTTCTTATTGAAGGTCTATAGAAAGTAACTAGAAGTATATTGTTGAGTCTTAACAATGTTCCTTAAAATATTCGTGGGAAAAACATTGGTATTTAGTTTGAATAAGTGGAATTGTAAGAATGTTTTTTAGATTTTATTTAACAAAAAATTTTAAATAAAATCAAGGAATTGATAATTAATTAAATCAGAATATATTCTACTTCTCAACTTGAGTATTTTTACTAAGGGTTATGAATAAATCAAGTGCGTGTGTGAGAGAGAGAGGCAAAGCGAATGCCATTAAACATTACATTACATTCTACATTAAATTCTTCAATATTATTCATTTTTGAAAATGCTCCGCTTGTTTAAAGCTCCTAAAATTTAATATTAAACCAAACATTGCCTGACCGAATTAATATTGAACGAAACCTGACCTAAAGATTTAGTCTGTAAATTTTAAGAATTCGTTTATTTAACAGAACCCTAACATGAATTCTGAACCGGTGAAAAAGAATACATGCTTAACTGACTTCTCAGCATGCTCGCGAAGAACTATTTTTGTTTGATGTGATTTATTCGAAAGATTTGTAATAAAACTTCTGCTTTAACCTTGAAGTTTTAAGGAAACAAGATTTGCGACCTTGCAAGCAGGGTAATTAAATTCCTTAAAGCAAATAACTTTCCAGTTCCCGCCAAAAATGTCTTTGTGATTTCATTCTTTCGCTTTGTATATAAATATTTATGATGGGCCCACGCGTACTGTCTCTTCTATTCAAAGATCTGTCTGTAGAATCGACGTTTAAATGACAATAAAGAAGCTCTTTCTTCTTAATTTAGAATGAAAATCACGTGGTTAAAACGAGAGAGTAATTTCAACAATTGCACGTTAGGGTTTCCTCACATCGTTCTGCGTCGTTAGTTTTTGACATCGCCTTGTTAAAATTGTGACTCAATTTAGAACTTTTGATTTAACGAGCACACTTTCGTTTTAGAAACACCAATAACTTGATATGGAAAATTTTATTTACTTATTGCTGAGTCTGGTTCGCTTATGTGTAATATTGGTATTAAATACGGTATTTTTTAATAATATATTCAATTTTTAATGCGATTTTGTTGGTTTTTTTTAAAGAAATCATTATTTTAGGAATATTATCGATAACATATGCAAATCCTCTGGAAATGGAAATATGACCGAGGTTTTCGATTATTATAGTTGCGACTAATTATATTAGTGTATTATTAAAGATCAGATAGGCCAAAGGTTTTCGGGTTCGTAATCTATTAAGACAGTGCTTCTCAAACTTTCAATACTTGCGACCCAATATTCAATAATAATTTTTATCGCGCCCCCTCCGTACAACAAACATGTATTTAATTCAATAATACTATATTTTAACACTAAAGCTACAAACTCTTAAGTTCCACCGGCGTATATAAACGTCTCCGGACGTATATATACGTCTTTTCGAAGTATGATCTCTGTGTACTGCTATCCATAAAATTATTTCAAAGGCTTTGGAATGCAATAAAAGTGCAAATACTGCAAATACTTAATTCAGAGAAGGTTTTACTTATTTATTCCTCTTCATCTCCCATCCAATACATCACATACGCTCTCCTTTGTGGAAAACGATGTTCTTAGGGAGCGCATCACGTAACTTTTAATCGGCAGTTAAGGGATTATTTGTAAACCGTACAAATAATCAAGATAAGTGTTAATTTGTGTACGAATTTTATACATTATAAGCCCATGGGTCACTTGTAATTATTATAAGTGTATTAACTTAGTTTTGTTAAATTAATTATAAAATACAGTGTGTGTGTAGTGCTGATACATTTATATCTATATATATGAAGGAGAAAAGCGACTCACTCACTGACTGACTAATCACGATATCTCCGGAACTATTGAACCTACAAACTTGAAATTTGGTAGGTAGGTTCCTTTCATGCAGCAGACGTCAGCTAAGAACGGATTTTGCAAAGTTCGAACCCCAAGGGGCGTTACGGGGATTTAAGTGGCGCTATAGATAAGTATTTCCATTAATAAACTATTAGATGTACAGTCGTCAAACTTGGTACACCGATTTCTTTCATAAAGTAGAGATTCCCTACATAATGATTTTTACGAAAATCGACCTCCAACGGGCGTTGAGGGAGCTTAAGGGGCGTTATACATAATTATTTCCATTTTTAACCTATTAGACGTACAGTCTTGAAATTTGGTAAGCGGATTCCTTTCATAGAGTACAGATCCGCTGCAAAATGGGTTTTGTCAAAATCGACTCCCAAGTGGCGTTGTAGAGAATTAAGTGGTGTTATTGGCAATTAACTCCTTTTTTTAAACTATTAGGCGTAAAATCTCGAAATTTAGCAAGCTGATTCCATTCATTAAGTAGAGATCGGCTATAAGATGGGTTTTGTGAAAATCGTTTCCTAAGTGGCGTTGCGGGGGCTTAAGGGGCGTTTTAGATAATTATTTCCATATTTAATCTATTAGACGTACAGTCTTAAAATTTGGTAAGCGAATTCCTTTCATGGTGTAGAGATCCGCTGCAAAATAGTTTTGGGGAAAATTGATCCCCAAGGGTCACTGAGGGAGATTAATAAGCGTTATAGATAAATACTTTCGCTTTTCAACTAATAGAACCACCTGCTTGAAAATTAGACGGTATGTTCAGTTCATGGAATAAAGGTCCTTTAACAAAGATTTTTGCGAAAACGGACCCCCAAAGGAGTGGGGTTGCGAGGTACTAAGGCGTGTTATAGAAAATTTCCTGTTCTTGAATTTAACTCATTTACTTGAAATTTCTTGAGCACTTTTCTTTAGTTGAATAGAGTTCCACTAAGAACGGATTTTACGGAAATCAACTCCAGGAGGAAGCGGGGAGAGTTATTGGGGCGTATTGATAGAAAAAATTCCCGTTTTCGAACTGCTAAGACTACAATAATAAAATTTGGTTTGCATGCTTTTTTTTGTTGATATGGAATCCGCTAAGAGTGCTCTCAACGAGGTATTGATGATAAAAATTCCTTTTTTGCTCTGTTAGATTTAGACTTGAAATTTAGCACGCATGTTTATTTTATGGAGTAGAGATCCACTGAAAGTTGCTTTGGTGGAAATCCTTTTGATTATTAGGTTAATTGAGCGAAAAAAATCTTTCTAATTCTATTTTAGATATAAATAGAAATTAGATATTATAATTTATGTTCTTTTTATATCAAAGGGCGAGAGTGTAACAGCTATAAATATATTTTTCAATACAATCGAATTATTAATACTAGATATCAATAATTAATATACACTGGTGTGCAAAAATTAAGGACGAGACGGTTATTTCAATATAACTTTGTACAAAAGCTTTCCAAATCAACACATTTAATACCGTAAGATCTCCAATACGTAAGGACATGTGTAATGTAAGCAACACTTACTAAAAGAGAAATCAGAGGGATAAAAAGAAGCTTGATTGAAAAAGTAGCATGGAGCGCAATGCGACTGAAGGCCGAAACAACCCTGTGATGGGTGTCCAGCAAGAAACATCTGGTCTTTAGTAACGGATAAGATCTTCCCTGACTGCTAGGCAGGTTTCACAGCGTCTGCCCATGCTGAGAATGAGGGTGTCAATGAGTTGTTGAGGCATTGCTGCCCATTCGTCTTGCAGCGCCAATCGAAGCTCCCGATCATTACTGGTGGTAAGGTACGAGCTGCCAAGCGTCTACCTAGAAAATCCCATACATGCTCGATGGGATTGAGATCCGGAGATCGTGCCGGCCAATCCATACGTTTAATATCCTCACTCTCTAAGAGCTGTTCGACAGCTACTCTGCGATGACATGGTGCATTGTCGTCCATGAAAAAGAACTGCAGACCCATAGCGCCTCTAAAAAGACGCACATATGGAAGAAGAATCTCGTTACAATAACGGGTCCCGTTGACTGAACCTGCGTCGAAGATGTGAAGGTCAGTACGACTACCAAGCATGATGCCTCCCCAAACGAGAACACCGCGACCTCCATACCTGTCCCTTTCAATGATGTTCGAGGGATGATTGCGGCTTCCCCGCTCTCTCCAGATGAGTATGCGATGAGAATCGCTACTCAAACAGAATCTGCTCTCATCTGTAAAGAATACTCGTCCCCTTTCATTGTCTCTCCAATTCCGGTGTTCCCGGCACCACAGAGAACGCCTTCTCCGATGGGCAGGCGTTAAAGGTACACACCGTACTGGGCGTGGTGCAAACAGACCACCACCGTGCAGTCTTCTGGCCATTGTAAAACGCGATATCGGTCGTCCAGTCGCCTGTGTCGTGTGTCTAGCGATTTCTCCTGTTGTCTGCCACCTGTTTCTTCTGGCCTGTAAGACAATGTACCGGTCATCTGCGGGTGTGGTTCCTCGTGGACGACCACTACTGAACCCCCGGATAGCTGTTCCTGTAGTTTGAAATTGTCTCCAAAGTCGTGAAACGATGCTGTGAGCAATTCCGAACTCTGAAGCCACACTTGTCACACTGCGGCCTTCCTCCAACTTCCCAATGATTCGACCTCGGGTAAAACCATCCAGATGTCGTCTAACAGATTGATTATTCGCCATTTCTCGCTGAGGCAGCAACTCGGTGTGATTTTAACTGCTATACGGCGTGCAATCTCTTTGCCAGAAATACTGATCTTACACCGACAACATGCTTTATACTACTCAGACACTCCCCCATTACGTCTACCTGCATATCTGTGCATGTGCTACCGTACATCACCTTACTTAATATCCTGATTGATCCTTCTGTCCGCTCTGCCTCTTCGTTCAGCTGATATGCTAATTTTTCGACTTCGTCCTTAATTTTTGCACACCAGTGTATATGTAAACAGTATACATATATGCAACATCGTGAAATACCCAGTGAAGCGGGTGGGTAACGGCTAGTATGTATTATATCAGTGCAAATATGTATCTTGTATTTTATTTTGAGAGAATGTATTTTATTTGTTTACTGTTAGTAAATTAATATTTTTAAATAACCTTTAGTCTTCTACATTTCAATATGCTCGCGCCCTCCTCGTAGTGTTATCATGCCCCCTACGGGGGCGCGCCCCACAGTTTGAGAAACGCTGTATTAGAAACCAAAAATTGCCAAAATACAAACAAAAATTTTTTTTAATAGATGCTAATTTAGAACACATCTAACACATTTTGCATAATAATAAATCAAAATTGCATTTATTAATAAATGTATATGACATTCAATTTAATATTATCCAGACATATGATTAAACTGTTATATAATAAGCAGTTCCGCTAAACTGGCTAAAATTATTAAATTATTGGTGTTTTTTAAAATGTGTATGTAAAAATATAAAGTGCAAATAATCTGTGCGAATAGCTAAAGAATTTTAATTCTGTATGAATAAAAATCAATAGGAGATAAATATGGATCTATTTATGGATTGTTCTACAGTGTAAAACAACGATACTCAACCTATCGAGCCTTTTTAAGCGGCCCGGTCATAGACCATTGCTCTGAGAATTTCACTTATTCAAGAACATATTGTATTAAAATTTTAGTGGTAAATTCTTTTTCAAGAAATCAAATACATCAATTTTGCTTTTTGCTGTCGGTGTCGTACAGCTACAAATTGATGATCTTTTTCAATTTGGAACGGTCACGGTTAGTGATAACAGACAACAATGGAGTAGCGACACTTTTATGGGTGGAACTAATTTTTAACAATATTTCTTATCTTGTAAGTGAAAAGTATTCAAAAAATATATATCGTTTCAAGACGATTGGGAGGTTAACTATTTTGTAGTGTAAAAGAATGATCCGTAATTGTTTGATTTGTCACGAAAGTGCTGTACTTAAAAAATTCCAATAAACAGGAATCATTCAATGACACTTTTCCTGGAAGGTCTCTAGCAAGAGATGATAAAAACACTTTCTTGCTACAGCAACAAAGTGTTTTGTCAGTGGTAATATCATAGCGGTAACAAACACATCCTATGAAATTTGTTATATTATTGGTAATCATATGAAACCGTTTACTGATGCAGATATTGTGAAGGAGTGTTTCTTAAATGCTTCTAATTTAATGTTAGTGACAAAAATAAAAAATATATAAAATAATAATTAAAAAAAGGCAAAACAGAGTAGAAAAATATTTTGATCAATTTTCCATATTTTAAATTTCCAATGTTATCCTGTTCTTAAAGCATCCCCCCCTTCTCACTTACCCTCATGATGCGGCTCGCGTGAAATAACTAACATATGCAGGCAGCCCGCGTGAAATAGCTGCCATATTTATGCGGACCAGCAGAAAAAAACACGAAAATAATTTTAAACACTTTCGTTTTGTTGTTGTAAAATGTGATTAGAACTTAGTTATATGAATTTATGTAGAAAGTATTTTGAGTTTTTTTAAATGCAACATTGCTTGTTCTACTAAATGTGAAAATTAGGAAAGGAATTATGCAGTTCTCATCCATTATATATTACAAAATAAAATTACTCAAAGTAAAAATATATGTATTATAGATTTCTAGAACCGTGAAAAAATCACTTCTCTTTCCGATTTTTTCTTACAGCGACTAGAGAAAAAAAATAAGGACTGCTCTTTTCATTCAAATTTTTAGGCTTAAATCCCAATAATTGTGAAACTTGGAATTTTTCTACCATTTGTCTCCTTGTAATATTGCGAACTTTTTTTCAGAGGCTGAAGGCAAAAATACCCAGATAATATAACACGCGCAACAGAAGAATTGAAATGAAATCAAATTTTAAAATCCATTGATTGACATTTGAAAGGTATTGTTATAAAACAAACATTTAATGTACTGTATATCATAAATGTCAGCATAAACTAATTATTTTTATAGGTACCTAAAAGACGATAGAACTCAAATTTGATATAATTGTGCATTAAATGTTTAATATCACTAATGATAATATCATTTGTTATCTAAGTGTACATAAAGTGAAGATCATTTTAATTTAGCGTAGTTCTCGCCCTCGAAAATCTTTTGCTAGATATGAGATTTATAGAGTTGCATAATAATTAAAAGTATTCTTCAAGTTAAATGCACAATTTTATTTTTCATATTTCTCTATACCAATAAACCGCTTTTTTATCAGATCTTTTACTAATATTACGATCTACTGAAGAAATTACCTGGTAATCTTAATTCTGGACAGATCAAAAACTTCATTATCTTATTCCATTAGTTTCCTTGAAAAATAATTATGGAATTTTTCAAGACCATCCTTTCAGAGTTTTTGCATGCGTAATCTCATCATGTAACATATTTGCGTCAAATTTCAAGGAAGTATATGAACTGTAACAATGAATTAATTTCTCTCAATTCAGAACTGTAACTTACTTTGAAACTTTTCATAAATAGTACCTCTATTACATGTTGGTGAATATCAGCATCATGAGGGGATATTTTATGTCGAGTAGTTTATTGTCGTATGGTCGTTTCGTTTTTGTTTTTACCTTTGAATGACGTACTAGTGACGTCAAGTGTATCTTAAAAAAGAACTTTTTATCTAGGTATCCGAAAGAATCCTGTCCTCAGCGTGAACGACCCGCAATGAATCATTATATTCCTTACGACAAAGTACCCATCGGCGCCGTTCAACGGTACTTAGCAACGAGACGTACCTGCATTGATAAATTCCCTTAACCCGTCAATCCAGGCAATTTTAACAGCGACCCATACAAAAAATATCTATTTTCAGAGACAGGTAGAAACTGCTTTTTTTTTCGCGATACTTAAAGTGACCGATATTTTTTGGACAGTTTCGTAGAAAAAGACTTTGAAAAATTAGTGGAGATAAATTAGCTTTCTTCGGATTTTTTGAATTGTCTATATCAGTGCTCTACAAGCCACGGACCGGTCAACGTTGGATAATTTTACCGCGGCCCGCTGAGGGGGAGGACGTTGATTGTTTACATTTTAGATTGTTTTGATTTAATAATTTTATTTTAATAGTAATTAAACGTGTCTTTAGAATAACATATAGATACACCAAAAATGAATGTAAAAGAATTTAACAAGGAATATAAAGTGATTTTTATTAAAAAAAGCCGCCCAAGCCCAAGAAAAATGTACCACAGTAAATAAAATGGAAATAATTTAATGCTTCTTTGTGTGGACCGGTAGTATTTGATCTAAGGGCCGGTACCGGTCCACGGTCCAGGGGTTGGAGACCACTGGTCAATATGGATGAATTATAGGAATTTATCTGATAGTGATGCCTAAATGTCAAGACATTAAGAGCCATTTGGAGTTGATTTGTTAAAATATTTGCCAGAAATGTTCATTTTAAGCATTACTTTAAAACATGCTTGTATTAGGTCACTTGCTTATTCTACTCATACATGGAAATGGAGAATAATTAAAAAATAATTTTGAAAATTTGTAATAAATTACAAAAATTAAGTAAAACAATATTTTTCTAAAGCAATTAAATGCGTAATAGATTAGTTAGAAAATTATAGTTATCAATATGTTAAATGCTTCAGAGTCGTTTACAGGCTAAGCACTTTCATTCTAATTTTAAATTTACCCAGTTTCTAACTGGGCATGGAAACTTTAAAGCCTGCTTAAAGCGCTTAAATTTGTCGCCATCTGACCAGTGTTCTTGCTCCAGTGACACAACCCAGAATGTCAAGCATTTTATTCTTGCTTGTACTGAATTCTCTTCGGAAAGACGTACACTCATTAATTGCCTACAAAAGAACAATATAGTGTGACCTCCTCCTTTCTCTGCCTTTGTTCAAGGCAAATCATCTTTTACATCGTTTTGTGCATACATTAATAGCATTTTTTCCTATATTATTTAGATTCTAAATTTTGTGTGTTAACCTTTTCTGTCATATATATATATATATATATATATATATATATATATATATATATATATATATATGTGGGAGACAACAAGGGGTCCAATACGTTTCTCTTATGGTTTATTTAACATTAAACAAAAATTAATTAAAAAGGTAGATAAGTTTTTACAGATAAGTTCGACGATGATATTCAGAAGGTAACGCCTGCTCGCGCACCTCTCGCGTTCTTCTTTTCTCTCTAATGTCCAAGAGTTTTTGTTTCTCTTCCACTAGTTCAAGTTTCAGTTTTAATTCACTGCGCCTGCGCGCGAAGACTGCTTGGTTTTGGCTGCATGCCATAACGGCCATTCTGACTGTACGCTGTCCGCAGCGGTATTTCCATGGAGACCAGAGGAGAATCTGAAATATACAAAAAAAAAACGGAACAGACAAGGACTATACGACAAATATATAGAGATTAAACATATCATAATTTTTCTGAACTAGACAGTTTCTCCATCATGTGGAGGCACCTCTTCGACATCCGGAAGGTTCCACAGGAAAACATTGTGTTTCACAGGCATAAGAACGTCTTTTTTAACAAGTTGATCTTTGGTTGAACGCATCGATATTTTCCTCTGTAGAGTTCTGGACGTCTGTTCAAAACGATTTCTCTTTTTCCTTCGTTTCCACTGCCAAGGCTCAAAAAATTTTCCGGAACAACACAAATCGTCGATGTTCACTCTTCATAGGTAAAGGGTTAGGTGAGCGGGAGATAAATTCCACGGAACTCGTTTTCATGGCACCATTGGCTTTCTTACATAATACTATATCAGAACATTTTTCTCTTACAATACTCAATTTTAACTTAGTAATCTTAATTTTATTACATTTATAATCCTTAATTAGAGAACTCGAATCATTTCTAGTATTAAAGTTTTTAACATGTGATAAATCATAACTAGAGTTTTCTATCACATTTGAAACAGAAACATTTGGAAAAGAAACACCACAATCTGCACTCAAAGAGGATCCACTTTCACTCAATAAAAACATCGCTCTTTGCGTGGCCTAGTTTCTCTATTTCAGAATATACACTGGGATGTATAATAAATTCTTCGGTCAAGGTCGGTGATATTGCCGTTCTCACACTTAAGCTAGGAGAGTGTTGATTAAGAGAAATATTTATGGGTTTAACTTCTACCATACGCTGTTCGCCAAAACATGAACTTAATGTTATGATCTCTTCGGAAGGTGTTTGCACTCTAATTAGTGAGGAATTTAAAACTGGGATCTGGCAACCTGAATCAATCAAGGCTGTTACGGGCTGATTTTCTACAAAAATGTTTACGTATTGAAGATTTGCGCATTCATCGCTATTTTGTTTTTCGCTCTCTCTTTTCAAAGTATTCACGTTTATTTTATTATGGATGTGATCATTAGATTCTTTAGGTTTAAAACGCTTCTCACAGTCTCTTGCGCAATGAGATGAATCACCGCATATATAGCAATTTTTATTTTCTCTTTCATGATATTGGGGATAGTTCTCTTTAATCTTTGTTTTAAAGTTTTGTGATTTATTTTTAAAGGGGTCTTGGGTATATCCATAAGTAATAGGAATTTCTTTATGTGATCCGCTTCTAGATGAAATATAAATATCACACTCTTTAGCTAAATCAATAGGCCTAAACCAATCTTCTGCTTCTCGAATGCCAATATGAGTTGCAGTTTCCTTATTTAAAGTTTCAAATAATTTATCAGAAATTATAAGATCACATAGAGATTCAAAGGAATTAACTTTTCTTAACGAACAATAATATTGGAAGTTTGCCGTCAATCTTGCAGCAAATTGGATGTATGTCTCGCCTGATGATTTTACAGCATTTTTAAATGAGTTTAAACACTCGCGAGGGGTTAATTGGAATTCTCTGAGTACTATAGATTTTAGTTTTTCATAGTCATTTAATTCCTCTTCTTTAATATACAGTAAGACGTTATGAGCTCTTTCGCCCAGAAGATTTATTAAAATTTCAGATTTATATTCGTCATTTATTTTCTTGGTTAAAAATGCGCGTTCTAATGATTGGAAGAACAGATTAAAATTTTCAGATCTGGTGGGAACAGGAAGAGATAAAGTTTTTATACTTTTTATCATATTTTCTATGTTAGTTTCGAACTGTTTTTCTTCGACTTTAGCTGCAGGATTTAAACTTAATGCTTTATTTTTAGCCAATTGAAGTTCGATTTCTTTTTCTAATTTTGCTAACTGAAGTTTCGCGAGCTCAATTTTTTGTTCTGAAGTTACCTCTCTTTCGTTTTGCGATACTCTCTCATCTATACAGTTTTGAATTAAAGTTTTAACGAAATCTGGATCACTTTCAAATGTACTACTGTTCTCAATTTTAGTCTTTAGTTTAACTATAGTGTCAGTACTTTCGACAGTACCGTCTAGCTCCTCAACAACTCTTATGAGATCCTCTTTAAGAGCGTTTTTATACATTTTAGAAAAATTTAGAAAGATCCTACCTTTTTTTTTTTTTTCTGGCTCCCTTGTTGCTCGCACGTACGATGTATCCAATGAAGAAAAAACGTTGTGAATCCACTGATTTCACCTCTTCGCAGGTTATATCGTTAGATGAAAAATAGTTCTTGAAATTGTTCGATTTGTCACCTCTTCGCAGGTGTTTGTGAGTGGTTCCAACCTCTACACAGGCGGAATTTTCGTCGATGGGTTTTCCAACCTCTACACAGGCGGAATATTTGTCGATGGTTCGTTGAAAAATACACCTCTACACAGGTTATTTTGTTATTTGTTCCGACCTCTACACAGGCGGAATATTTGTCGATGGTTCGTTGAAAAATACACCTCTACACAGGTTATTTTGTTATTTGTTCCGACCTCTACACAGGCGGAATGAAGTTGAAAAATTTAACCCCTACACAGGTTGAACGAAGTTTCCGAAAATGGCGGAGCGTCTCCTTCACGGACGCTGTTTTTCATTGTCCAGACTTTGGTTCAAAATCGAAATTTTATCGATCCCGGCCGAGCCCCCATAATTTGTGGGAGACAACAAGGGGTCCAATACGTTTCTCTTATGGTTTATTTAACATTAAACAAAAATTAATTAAAAAGGTAGATAAGTTTTTACAGATAAGTTCGACGATGATATTCAGAAGGTAACGCCTGCTCGCGCACCTCTCGCGTTCTTCTTTTTCTCTCTAATGTCCAAGAGTTTTTGTTTCTCTTCCACTAGTTCAAGTTTCAGTTTTAATTCACTGCGCCTGCGCGCGAAGACTGCTTGGTTTTGGCTGCATGCCATAACGGCCATTCTGACTGTACGCTGTCCGCAGCGGTATTTCCATGGAGACCAGAGGAGAATCTGAAATATACAAAAAAAAAAACGGAACAGACAAGGACTATACGACAAATATATAGAGATTAAACATATCATAATTTTTTCTGAACTAGACAGTTTCTCCATCATGTGGAGGCACCTCTTCGACATCCGGAAGGTTCCACAGGAAAACATTGTGTTTCACAGGCATAAGAACGTCTTTTTTAACAAGTTGATCTTTGGTTGAACGCATCGATATTTTCCTCTGTAGAGTTCTGGACGTCTGTTCAAAACGATTTCTCTTTTTCCTTCGTTTCCACTGCCAAGGCTCAAAAATTTTCCGGAGCAACACAAACCGTCGATGTTCACTCTTCATAGGTAAAGGGTTAGGTGAGCGGGAGATAAATTCCACGGAACTCGTTTTCATGGCACCATTGGCTTTCTTACATAATACTATATCAGAACATTTTTCTCTTACAATACTCAATTTTAACTTAGTAATCTTAATTTTATTACATTTATAATCCTTAATTAGAGAACTCGAATCATTTCTAGTATTAAAGTTTTTAACATGTGATAAATCATAACTAGAGTTTTCTATCACATTTGAAACAGAAACATTTGGAAAAGAAACACCACAATCTGCACTCAAAGAGGATCCACTTTCACTCAATAAAACATCGCTCTTTGCGTGGCCTAGTTTCTCTATTTCAGAATATACACTGGGATGTATAATAAATTCTTCGGTCAAGGTCGGTGATATTGCCGTTCTCACACTTAAGCTAGGAGAGTGTTGATTAAGAGAAATATTTATGGGTTTAACTTCTACCATACGCTGTTCGCCAAAACATGAACTTAATGTTATGATCTCTTCGGAAGGTGTTTGCACTCTAATTAGTGAGGAATTTAAAACTGGGATCTGGCAACCTGAATCAATCAAGGCTTTTACGGGCTGATTTTCTACAAAAAATGTTTACGTATTGAAGATTTGCGCATTCATCGCTATTTTGTTTTTCGCTCTCTCTTTTCAAAGTATTCACGTTTATTTTATTATGGATGTGATCATTAGATTCTTTAGGTTTAAAACGCTTCTCACAGTCTCTTGCGCAATGAGATGAATCACCGCATATATAGCAATTTTTATTTTCTCTTTCATGATATTGGGGATAGTTCTCTTTAATCTTTGTTTTAAAGTTTTGTGATTTATTTTTAAAGGGGTCTTGGGTATATCCATAAGTAATAGGAATTTCTTTATGTGATCCGCTTCTAGATGAAATATAAATATCACACTCTTTAGCTAAATCAATAGGCCTAAACCAATCTTCTGCTTCTCGAATGCCAATATGAGTTGCAGTTTCCTTATTTAAAGTTTCAAATAATTTATCAGAAATTATAAGATCACATAGAGATTCAAAGGAATTAACTTTTCTTAACGAACAATAATATTGAAGTTTGCCGTCAATCTTGCAGCAAATTGGATGTATGTCTCGCCTGATGATTTTACAGCATTTTTAAATGAGTTTAAACACTCGCGAGGGGTTAATTGGAATTCTCTGAGTACTATAGATTTTAGTTTTTCATAGTCATTTAATTCCTCTTCTTTAATATACAGTAAGACGTTATGAGCTCTTTCGCCCAGAAGATTTATTAAAATTTCAGATTTATATTCGTCATTTATTTTCTTGGTTAAAAATGCGCGTTCTAATGATTGGAAGAACAGATTAAAATTTTCAGATCTGGTGGGAACAGGAAGAGATAAAGTTTTTATACTTTTTATCATATTTTCTATGTTAGTTTCGAACTGTTTTTCTTCGACTTTAGCTGCAGGATTTAAACTTAATGCTTTATTTTTAGCCAATTGAAGTTCGATTTCTTTTTCTAATTTTGCTAACTGAAGTTTCGCGAGCTCAATTTTTTGTTCTGAAGTTACCTCTCTTTCGTTTTGCGATACTCTCTCATCTATACAGTTTTGAATTAAAGTTTTAACGAAATCTGGATCACTTTCAAATGTACTACTGTTCTCAATTTTAGTCTTTAGTTTAACTATAGTGTCAGTACTTTCGACAGTACCGTCTAGCTCCTCAACAACTCTTATGAGATCCTCTTTAAGAGCGTTTTTATACATTTTAGAAAAATTTAGAAAGATCCTACCTTTTTTTTTTTTTCTGGCTCCCTTGTTGCTCGCACGTACGATGTATCCAATGAAGAAAAAACGTTGTGAATCCACTGATTTCACCTCTTCGCAGGTTATATCGTTAGATGAAAAATAGTTCTTGAAATTGTTCGATTTGTCACCTCTTCGCAGGTGTTTGTGAGTGGTTCCAACCTCTACACAGGCGGAATTTTCGTCGATGGGTTTTCCAACCTCTACACAGGCGGAATATTTGTCGATGGTTCGTTGAAAAATACACCTCTACACAGGTTATTTTGTTATTTGTTCCGACCTCTACACAGGCGGAATATTTGTCGATGGTTCGTTGAAAAATACACCTCTACACAGGTTATTTTGTTATTTGTTCCGACCTCTACACAGGCGGAATGAAGTTGAAAAATTTAACCCCTACACAGGTTGAACGAAGTTTCCGAAAAATGGCGGAGCGTCTCCTTCACGGACGCTGTTGTTCATTGTCCAGACTTTGGTTCAAAATCGAAATTTTATCGATTCCGGCCGAGCCCCCATAATTTGTGGGAGACAACAAGGGGTCCAATACGTTTCTCTTATGGTTTATTTAACATTAAACAAAAATTAATTAAAAAGGTAGATAAGTTTTTACAGATAAGTTCGACGATGATATTCAGAAGGTAACGCCTGCTCGCGCACCTCTCGCGTTCTTCTTTTTCTCTCTAATGTCCAAGAGTTTTTGTTTCTCTTCCACTAGTTCAAGTTTCAGTTTTAATTCACTGCGCCTGCGCGCGAAGACTGCTTGGTTTTGGCTGCATGCCATAACGGCCATTCTGACTGTACGCTGTCCGCAGCGGTATTTCCATGGAGACCAGAGGAGAATCTGAAATATACAAAAAAAAACGGAACAGACAAGGACTATACGACAAATATATAGAGATTAAACATATCATAATTTTTCTGAACTAGACAGTTTCTCCATCATGTGGAGGCACCTCTTCGACATCCGGAAGGTTCCACAGGAAAACATTGTGTTTCACAGGCATAAGAACGTCTTTTTTAACAAGTTGATCTTTGGTTGAACGCATCGATATTTTCCTCTGTAGAGTTCTGGACGTCTGTTCAAAACGATTTCTCTTTTTCCTTCGTTTCCACTGCCAAGGCTCAAAAATTTTCCGGAGCAACACAAACCGTCGATGTTCACTCTTCATAGGTAAAGGGTTAGGTGAGCGGGAGATAAATTCCACGGAACTCGTTTTCATGGCACCATTGGCTTTCTTACATAATACTATATCAGAACATTTTTCTCTTACAATACTCAATTTTAACTTAGTAATCTTAATTTTATTACATTTATAATCCTTAATTAGAGAACTCGAATCATTTCTAGTATTAAAGTTTTTAACATGTGATAAATCATAACTAGAGTTTTCTATCACATTTGAAACAGAAACATTTGGAAAAGAAACACCACAATCTGCACTCAAAGAGGATCCACTTTCACTCAATAAAACATCGCTCTTTGCGTGGCCTAGTTTCTCTATTTCAGAATATACACTGGGATGTATAATAAATTCTTCGGTCAAGGTCGGTGATATTGCCGTTCTCACACTTAAGCTAGGAGAGTGTTGATTAAGAGAAATATTTATGGGTTTAACTTCTACCATACGCTGTTCGCCAAAACATGAACTTAATGTTATGATCTCTTCGGAAGGTGTTTGCACTCTAATTAGTGAGGAATTTAAAACTGGGATCTGGCAACCTGAATCAATCAAGGCTGTTACGGGCTGATTTTCTACAAAAATGTTTACGTATTGAAGATTTGCGCATTCATCGCTATTTTGTTTTTCGCTCTCTCTTTTCAAAGTATTCACGTTTATTTTATTATGGATGTGATCATTAGATTCTTTAGGTTTAAAACGCTTCTCACAGTCTCTTGCGCAATGAGATGAATCACCGCATATATAGCAATTTTTATTTTCTCTTTCATGATATTGGGGATAGTTCTCTTTAATCTTTGTTTTAAAGTTTTGTGATTTATTTTTAAAGGGGTCTTGGGTATATCCATAAGTAATAGGAATTTCTTTATGTGATCCGCTTCTAGATGAAATATAAATATCACACTCTTTAGCTAAATCAATAGGCCTAAACCAATCTTCTGCTTCTCGAATGCCAATATGAGTTGCAGTTTCCTTATTTAAAGTTTCAAATAATTTATCAGAAATTATAAGATCACATAGAGATTCAAAGGAATTAACTTTTCTTAACGAACAATAATATTGGAAGTTTGCCGTCAATCTTGCAGCAAATTGGATGTATGTCTCGCCTGATGATTTTACAGCATTTTTAAATGAGTTTAAACACTCGCGAGGGGTTAATTGGAATTCTCTGAGTACTATAGATTTTAGTTTTTCATAGTCATTTAATTCCTCTTCTTTAATATACAGTAAGACGTTATGAGCTCTTTCGCCCAGAAGATTTATTAAAATTTCAGATTTATATTCGTCATTTATTTTCTTGGTTAAAAATGCGCGTTCTAATGATTGGAAGAACAGATTAAAATTTTCAGATCTGGTGGGAACAGGAAGAGATAAAGTTTTTATACTTTTTATCATATTTTCTATGTTAGTTTCGAACTGTTTTTCTTCGACTTTAGCTGCAGGATTTAAACTTAATGCTTTATTTTTAGCCAATTGAAGTTCGATTTCTTTTTCTAATTTTGCTAACTGAAGTTTCGCGAGCTCAATTTTTTGTTCTGAAGTTACCTCTCTTTCGTTTTGCGATACTCTCTCATCTATACAGTTTTGAATTAAAGTTTTAACGAAATCTGGATCACTTTCAAATGTACTACTGTTCTCAATTTTAGTCTTTAGTTTAACTATAGTGTCAGTACTTTCGACAGTACCGTCTAGCTCCTCAACAACTCTTATGAGATCCTCTTTAAGAGCGTTTTTATACATTTTTTAAAAATTTTTAAATTTCCTACCTTTTTTTTTTTTTTCTGGCTCCCTTGTTGCTCGCACGTACGATGTATCCAATGAAGAAAAACGTTGTGAATCCACTGATTTCACCTCTTCGCAGGTTATATCGTTAGATGAAAAATAGTTCTTGAAATTGTTCGATTTGTCACCTCTTCGCAGGTGTTTGTGAGTGGTTCCAACCTCTACACAGGCGGAATTTTCGTCGATGGGTTTTCCAACCTCTACACAGGCGGAATATTTGTCGATGGTTCGTTGAAAAATACACCTCTACACAGGTTATTTTGTTATTTGTTCCGACCTCTACACAGGCGGAATATTTGTCGATGGTTCGTTGAAAAATACACCTCTACACAGGTTATTTTGTTATTTGTTCCGACCTCTACACAGGCGGAATGAAGTTGAAAAATTTAACCCCTACACAGGTTGAACGAAGTTTCCGAAAAATGGCGGAGCGTCTCCTTCACGGACGCTGTTTTTCATTGTCCAGACTTTGGTTCAAAATCGAAATTTTATCGATCCCGGCCGAGCCCCCATAATTTGTGGGAGACAACAAGGGGTCCAATACGTTTCTCTTATGGTTTATTTAACATTAAACAAAAATTAATTAAAAAGGTAGATAAGTTTTTACAGATAAGTTCGACGATGATATTCAGAAGGTAACGCCTGCTCGCGCACCTCTCGCGTTCTTCTTTTTCTCTCTAATGTCCAAGAGTTTTTGTTTCTCTTCCACTAGTTCAAGTTTCAGTTTTAATTCACTGCGCCTGCGCGCGAAGACTGCTTGGTTTTGGCTGCATGCCATAACGGCCATTCTGACTGTACGCTGTCCGCAGCGGTATTTCCATGGAGACCAGAGGAGAATCTGAAATATACAAAAAAAAAACGGAACAGACAAGGACTATACGACAAATATATAGAGATTAAACATATCATAATTTTTCTGAACTAGACAGTTTCTCCATCATGTGGAGGCACCTCTTCGACATCCGGAAGGTTCCACAGGAAAACATTGTGTTTCACAGGCATAAGAACGTCTTTTTTAACAAGTTGATCTTTGGTTGAACGCATCGATATTTTCCTCTGTAGAGTTCTGGACGTCTGTTCAAAACGATTTCTCTTTTTTTTTTCCTTCGTTTCCACTGCCAAGGCTCAAAAATTTTCCGGAGCAACACAAACCGTCGATGTTCACTCTTCATAGGTAAAGGGTTAGGTGAGCGGGAGATAAATTCCACGGAACTCGTTTTCATGGCACCATTGGCTTTCTTACATAATACTATATCAGAACATTTTTCTCTTACAATACTCAATTTTAACTTAGTAATCTTAATTTTATTACATTTATAATCCTTAATTAGAGAACTCGAATCATTTCTAGTATTAAAGTTTTTAACATGTGATAAATCATAACTAGAGTTTTCTATCACATTTGAAACAGAAACATTTGGAAAAGAAACACCACAATCTGCACTCAAAGAGGATCCACTTTCACTCAATAAAACATCGCTCTTTGCGTGGCCTAGTTTCTCTATTTCAGAATATACACTGGGATGTATAATAAATTCTTCGGTCAAGGTCGGTGATATTGCCGTTCTCACACTTAAGCTAGGAGAGTGTTGATTAAGAGAAATATTTATGGGTTTAACTTCTACCATACGCTGTTCGCCAAAACATGAACTTAATGTTATGATCTCTTCGGAAGGTGTTTGCACTCTAATTAGTGAGGAATTTAAAACTGGGATCTGGCAACCTGAATCAATCAAGGCTGTTACGGGCTGATTTTCTACAAAAATGTTTACGTATTGAAGATTTGCGCATTCATCGCTATTTTGTTTTTCGCTCTCTCTTTTCAAAGTATTCACGTTTATTTTATTATGGATGTGATCATTAGATTCTTTAGGTTTAAAACGCTTCTCACAGTCTCTTGCGCAATGAGATGAATCACCGCATATATAGCAATTTTTATTTTCTCTTTCATGATATTGGGGATAGTTCTCTTTAATCTTTGTTTTAAAGTTTTGTGATTTATTTTTAAAGGGGTCTTGGGTATATCCATAAGTAATAGGAATTTCTTTATGTGATCCGCTTCTAGATGAAATATAAATATCACACTCTTTAGCTAAATCAATAGGCCTAAACCAATCTTCTGCTTCTCGAATGCCAATATGAGTTGCAGTTTCCTTATTTAAAGTTTCAAATAATTTATCAGAAATTATAAGATCACATAGAGATTCAAAGGAATTAACTTTTCTTAACGAACAATAATATTGGAAGTTTGCCGTCAATCTTGCAGCAAATTGGATGTATGTCTCGCCTGATGATTTTACAGCATTTTTAAATGAGTTTAAACACTCGCGAGGGGTTAATTGGAATTCTCTGAGTACTATAGATTTTAGTTTTTCATAGTCATTTAATTCCTCTTCTTTAATATACAGTAAGACGTTATGAGCTCTTTCGCCCAGAAGATTTATTAAAATTTCAGATTTATATTCGTCATTTATTTTCTTGGTTAAAAATGCGCGTTCTAATGATTGGAAGAACAGATTAAAATTTTCAGATCTGGTGGGAACAGGAAGAGATAAAGTTTTTATACTTTTTATCATATTTTCTATGTTAGTTTCGAACTGTTTTTCTTCGACTTTAGCTGCAGGATTTAAACTTAATGCTTTATTTTTAGCCAATTGAAGTTCGATTTCTTTTTCTAATTTTG